>CM041628.1:74241661-74314300 GCA_023333625.1 Bothriochloa decipiens
TAGTGGCCACAAGACGTGCTACATTAGCACAGGAAGCTGAACAAGAGGCTGCACTGGCAACGGCAAACCAGAAAGCCGAACTAGTAGAACAACCACAACAAGAGTTTCCTATCAATCAGGAGCTGAGGCAAGATGGCCAGGCTGAATCCATGACACAAGTTAGCACAACTCTATTGAGTCAGATGGTAGCCGAGGTAATATGCAAAATTCAATGCATATTAACATGTTTCTCTTACATTATTTCTTAATCATTTATTTGATGCAGGGGTCTCAGTCTACATCACTATCTCAACCTCAGGGGCCATTGCCAGATAGTGCCTTCATTATCTCCAATCAACCTGTAGCAAGACCTGCACCACTGACTACATGCACAAAGACTGGAAAGGCAGCCGCAGGTAGGAAGAGAAAGGCTGCAGGAACAAGCTCCAAGGATGGAAATGAAGCACCCGCGAAGAACTCCAAGCCAAGAAAGGGAGCAGCAGCTAACATATCTTGAATGCAAGGGAGTAGTGCCAAAGAAATCTTTTGTCAGCCTGATGTTGCACCTTTTGTATATACCTTTGCTGGATGTTGCACCGGCTTCTTTAGCAACGATCACCTTGTTTAGACCTTTTCCTCTGCTGGATGTTGCAACTGCTTTGGCAAAACAATTGCTCGTGCTTGCCATGAAATGGTAGTTTCTTTCAGTCAAGAATAGTGTTGCATTCAGTGTTAGAAATGTCATTTCTTTCTGTCCACAATATTGTTCACATGATGCAATTCTGATGGTTGAACAAGTGTTTTTTTGCACCAAACTATACGGTCGCATACAGATTACATCCACGTTAAACCAAAAAAAAAAATCCTACAACACTTAACATTCAGACTCTGGAATATGGATACAGAGAACAACAGAACAATTCGGACTGCTGACAGCAACCTGGACGCAGTGCTCTTGTTAGACGGCCACAGCGTCCACGGGCGAGGTCTCTTGTTAGACGGCCACAGCGTCTTGTTAGACACATAACATTCCCCGACGGCCACAGGCTGCTCCTCGTCGAACACAGCCACGACGGCCTCAGCCGGCCGCTCGCCACAGAGACCTCGCCCTCGCGCTCGCCTCAGACGTTGTGGAGAACCGACAGCGAACCCCGGACGGAGATTGCGGCGGCGGCGGCGGCGACGACCAAGAACAGTAGGACACTTTTGCCCCAATGGGTAAACTTAAGTGCCTGCAACAATCTGAGGGGGTTATCTACAATTGTCGACATATAAAACACTCGGTTAGGATCATGGCGGACCTAAACGACACAAAAACATAGATTTGAGACCTATTCAATCGTTTTGAGAGTACGAGGATCGGGACGACACACCTACATAAGTACAAGAACCGGGTGTGCACTTTACTCTATAATTAATCTCAGTAAAAGTTATATTTCAATATGCGACTCATCCATATCTTCTTGTCATTCACATCATCTCCATCTGATAGTGATGTCATCATACTAACATCCAATGCCTTAATGCAACTAATGTAATTTTAATATAGAAATGAATGGGAGAACATATAGATGATTTAATTCACATGCAATAGTTTTATTTCTAAAAGAGGCCTGCTGCAACATGGTATCTTTCTAGTATTTATCTAATGATTCAGGATGGGTTGGGGCCTTTGGCGGAGAGAATTTTTATATTTTAATTTTTTAATAAATATTTTAAAATAACTGTCCTAAAAATATTTTTCATTCGGTAGCTCTTTTGTTCGTGCCAATGCATGTTGCATGACTATGTTATTTGGTCGTGAGATCAGGATTGGCGTGACCAAAAGGACTATCAGATGCAAAATATTTTCTGAGGTGATTATTTTAAAATAAAAATACTTATTGAAAAGGATTAAAATATAAAAACTGTATCACACGTACCAAGCATATATTTGTGCATTGAGAACTGAACTCACCGTCGAAAAACTCACTATAGCCAGTCAGCACCTAAGAGTACTATATATGGTAGAGGAGACAATGAATGACGCTTGACTAGTGACATGGCTAAGTCATTTCAACAAATAAATAAGTTAATTTTAGTCAACAAATCGCCTGTTGGAACACACAAACATATATATATATAAATTATACACATCTTCCTTTATGAAACCAACCTACTATACTAATTAAGTTACTCGTTCATACCATAAGGAAAAAGAGGTAAAAGTTAATCCTAAACAAGAGTTGAAATTAGTCGGTGATTTCTAAAGACACAAAAATTGTGGCCTCTAAAAATTCATCGCCATTGGAGGATGACTCAAGGAGCCTCTAGTAGATGTGCATGTGGAGAGTTGTTACTCTGCCTGGATTTGGCCAGTGCCTAGGGCAGTGGTGGAGGCCGCACATGTAACATGCTAAGGCGCAAAAAGAAGTTCCTGCAAGATGGGTATTGTGTCCCCTGTCGTGGAAATGTTGAAGAAACTTTGGAGCACCTTTTCTTTGATTGTATTTTAGCCAACTCAAGGTGATTCGCTATTGGTATTGTATGGAGTGACAACGTGCTTGTTCATCAAAAGTTGATTGGTGCCAAGGGCAAAATTAATTCCCCCTTTATTTCCTTTCTTCATGGATGTTTTCATGGTAGCACCTTTGTTCTTGTGAAATGAAAGGATTGCATTGGTTTTGACAAGAAGGCTCCTAACTTGACCTCCTGGGAGGTTGTTGCTTTGAAGCATACAGTTTGCCAACATATTTTCAGCATCAAGCAAGGCCTCAATGGAAAATAGTTTGTAATCTATCTTTTCTTATATTTTTATTTTTCTCTCTTATTTCTTTTTCTTTCTTTATGTGAGTTAGTGGAGTGTCCAACCTTTGGTTGGTCCTACTGTTGTTGCTCTATTGGTGCTTGTTCTCCTTTTAATTTAAAGTCACAACAAGAAGGCTCCTAACTTGAGCTCCTGGGAGGTTGTTGCTTTGAAGCATACAGTTTGCCAACATATTTTCAGAATCAAGCAAGGTCTTAATGGCAAATAGCTTGTAATCTATCTTTTCTTATATTTTTAATTTTCTCCCTTATATTTTCTTCTTTCTTTATGTGAGTTAGTGGAGTATCCAACCTTTGGTTGGTCCTACTGTTGTTGCTCTATTGGTGCTTATTCTCCTTTTAATTTAAAGTCACTAGGGGTCTCCTCAGGGTTTTAATTCAAAAAATGTAAAAATGAAGCCAAGATACAAAAAACTCCTATAGTAGTCAAAGATGCATCTATGGTATTAGTTGCCAAAATTCAACCCCTAGCCCGTGATGGAGTCTCATCAAGGTGTGCTCCTATGGTCACCAAGCCTTCTGCTCGTCATAGTCTGTTAAGCTCACCACAATAACTTGCACATACAATACAAGTGCTACGAGCCACTAAGGCTCACAACCGATGCCTGACTCCCTAAGTCACCTTGGCATTGGCCATTATGGGTATCCACCAAGGGGCACCGGGGGGGTGGGGGTGTGGGGGGGGGGCAGGGGGTTATCTTCATTCCTGGCAATGTACCTTCCCTTTCTCAAACTATAAGGCATTTTAGTTTTTAGTCAAACTTCTTTAATTTTGAAAAATTTATAGGAAAAACAACAATCATCTATTGTTTCAAACTATACCCATTAGATGTATCATGAAATACTTTTTGATAGTGATTCATTTTTATTATAGATGTTAATAATATATTGTAACACCCCAAAATTTACAATTTTCAAACTAAACTAAAAATGATTTAGTTATGTATTTTTGAGCTCATGAAAACCTAGGAAAAATAATATTTTTCATTATATTAAAATTTATCATAGGGTTTACCAACATATTTGTGCATTCATGCTGGTGCATTATTTATTTTGTGGTGTGTGGTTTTGACCAAATTTGAAAAAGTGAATTCAAAAGAGTTGAAAATCTATTTGAAAATTGGGTTGAATAAAAGAAAAGCCTTCTTTTCCCTCTCTCCCCCTTCTTCCCTTTCTGGCCGGAATGGCCCAAGTCGGCCTGGCCGGCCTGCCTGCCTCCCCTCCTTTCCCCTCAGGCCGCAGGCCTTCTCTTCGCCTTGGCCCGCTCGGCCTTTGGGCCGGCCCAGCAAGCGCAGCCGTGCCGCGGCCTGCCCAGCTCCGCCCGCGCCTACAGTCACTGCCAAGCGGGTCCCACCCTTCGGCCCCATGCATCAGCCGCCTCCCTCCGCTCCGAATCGCGCGGAGGCGCGCCGCCACCGCCCGATCGGCCTCAAGCTCGCGCTCCAATGTTGCTCGCTGCCTATAAAGGGCATAGCCCAGTCCGCCACGCTCCTCTTCGCAACCCTAGCGCCAAGAGCCGCCGCCTCCCGCGAAACCCTAGCCGCCATCGCCGCCACCTTCGAGCTCGCGAGCGCCGCCGTCTATCTCCGCGGTTAGCGTGTCCCCATCGAAGAGAGCACCACCACGAGCATAGTGGGAAGGTGAGCATCACGCTGGTGCCTTCCTCTTCCTCCCTCTCTGTCCCACGTGCCCACGCGCCATCATCGCCGTAGTCCACCGCCGCCGCGACGCCCTACGTTTTCGGCCGCCATCCGCTGCAATCGACCAGCGCCTCACGCTCGTGTGGACGTGCGTGTCTCGCCCGTGCGATTGGATTGCACCCTAGAGCCCCGCAGCGCCCTCTCGCCGAGAATCCACCGCCGGTCAATGGCACCGCCGCGAGCGGACCCGCCACCGGCCGTCTGCCGCCATCATTAACCCTGCGGTCGAGTCCGCGGAGCCGTGCTCATCCCTCCAGTGCCCTCCGCCAAGCCAGCCGAGCACCGGAGCACCGTTCCGGCGAGCTCCTCTGCCGCACGGCCGTCCCGGCCGTCGTCTCCGGTGACCCAACCCCGCCGGCCGACCCCAGCCGCACGATCCCATCTGGACGGCCCAGATTAGATCGTGGCGACCGGTCAACCCTAGGTCAACCGACTGCGTTGTCTGCCGACGTGGAAGCCACGCCGGCGCCACATGTATGCCACACCAGCGCCATGCAAGCGCTGACTAGTCAACCGGCCGGTCAGCTCTGGCCATTTTGCAGTAAAGTCCCTAAACTTTTCTATAATTATGATTTAGTCCACCGTAATTCAAAACAGACTGTTGTTTTTATAGTTTAAACCCTAAAGTCATCGGTATTTATGTTTTAGGTCCAAACCGAGTTTTATTTTAGTTTTAAAATTATTTTTGAATACAAAATTAGTTCTTTTTATTTATGGTTATGCCCCTGATCTTGTTTTAGCCGTAACTCACGTTTCAACTCCGTTTTTAGCAAACTTATACTTTTTGGAATCGTATCGACGTAAGCTTCACGATCGTAGTGACATTAACCATGTTCTAGGCCTTTCCAAAATGCGACTTATTTGTGGGTTAGAATAGTGATCTTTTAACGCCTCTTTCCAATATGCGAATAGCCTAGATCAACCCCATTAGTTGTGTCACCACTACGATAGCTCCTTTGTTGGTCACTCTTATGCACTCATGATTGTAGTAACGAGCTCTACCGTGTAGACCGCTCTATCTTCAGTGTTTCTTTTGATTGATGTTTGTTCTTAGCTTTGGCTATTTGTGTTGCTTGTTTGCTATGAATAGACGAAGAGCGGTTCATGAGTGCTAAAGATCGAGAACTAAGGGCCGACAAGTACAATTGGAATTGGAGATCAAGAGTTCTTTGACAACCAGAATCAGCAGGTTCATTGGGAAAGCTTTGAATGAGGCAAGTATAGCTCTTGGGTTTTATTCATGTGACTTTGATCTTATGACTTAATTAATGTTTAAGCAATAAATGATAAAAAATAACTTTTTAGCAACTTGATGATTTATCTGTAAGAGAACCTCTAGGATTTACAGTACAGCTGTGAGGGCTACATGGCTCTAATTTTAGCTCAGTATGAGGACCTTTTCTAGCTTGTTAGCGGTTCCCTTTTTGGCGCAACAGGCCGGGTTGGGTGTAGTTGGACCCCTGTCTATATGTGTATAGGCTGCGGTTGTGTGCCATCTAGAAGGGAGGATACTACATTCGTAGGGCGCAGAAACCTTAGCGGCCCTAACATGTTAGACGAACCTTTGAAAGGCTTTATAGTGAACCCTGTCGGCCTTCCTTGGTAGTGGGCTAAAAGGTTATCTACCTCGGGCGAAAGGCCAATTCACGGCTCAGAGTGAAAGTGTACACTTCTGTACAGAGTTTAATAAACTGGTATACTAGCCTTGCTCAAGGACATGAGCGGCCTTGGAATCTTTACATTAAGATGATGACTTTTGATTGCTAACATGTTCATGGTTTATCGTTTTATGCTTTATATATTACTTATGTTACATTGATCATGAGTTGATGGGTACTGCCCTATTGCTATATTTGTTGAGTTCGATGAACTCACCCTTGCTATTCCCCCCACACCTCAGGAGGAGTGTTAGGCTTATTGTCAACCAGTCAGTTTGGATCCAGTGGAGTGAAGTCTACACCCGAAGTTTGAAGTCGTCTTTCCGCTGATTGTTCTTTAGGTGATCTTTTATATATTGTGTATGTTAAATTTAAAGCATTATAATTGATACTATTTATAGCTATATGTGAGATTTCTCCTTTAAGACTCACATATAATGTATATCTGGTTTTGTCCTTAGAACCGAGTGTGACATATATTTTCTATAAATATGTATCTATATACAATTAATGTTAAAGAGTGAATTGGTTATTCTTTGGTTCATCTTTTTGTTTATTTATTTACTTCCAAAAATATTGTTGCATCCTCTATGTCGTATGTGACCGATCTCTTGATCCGTACTTGTATTATACGAGTGAGAACAACTCACGTCTAGTATAATAATACAATACTCCACCGTATCTTTCATCTTCTAATCACAAATCTCCATATTTGCATTGTTGTGAAGCGTTGCATCACTGATTGCAAGGGAAAACGATCCTACCACAACTAAGCACAAAGGGGATAAGTTGTGGAGCAACCACCCAACCAATTCACCAAGTACTTAAAAGCTACAATTAGCCGGCACCCCGTGGGGTAAGCTTAGCAATTGAGCTTTTTGTCTGTGTTGTCTAAGCTGTGGAGGGTGCAGTGTTTGTCGAACCAAGGGAAGTGTATGGTGGTAACAATTTAATATAATCAACAAATACTGATAGCCAATTCACATCAAATCGTGTGGCTACAGTAGTGTATTTGGGTTTTTATAATCAATTTCTAGTAGACCTGAAATGTTTGGATTTTTTTTTTGGAGTTTATGTGGAATCCACAATCCTAAACAAATAAGAATATGCCCAAATAACTGGTATATATATATATATATTATATATATATATATATATATATATATATATATATAGCTGCCCCATAAATCTAATGAACAATCTGGAGTCACTTGGTCGAAGAAGCCCCCACACCCCCAAAATTGTTTGACTAGGTGAGAAAATTAATCAGCAAATTTGGGAAGAATTAATTAAGAGGAACGGGTGGATAATAAATCTGCTTGTCCTCCTTCTCCTTGACAAGAAATTCCATCGATTCGATTGAATTTATATATGCACACAAGAGGCACCAATAACGTGCAACAAGCAGCTGGAGAGAAACCAATTCAAATCGTATTGGAAAACAGGCAAGCCAAAGAGAAGAGAGATAGAGAGATAGAGGGGGGGCTCGACGGAGAAAAGAAAAGAAAAGAAAAGAAAAGAAGATACAGACGGAGGCGCAGAAAAAAGCTAGAAATTAAGCAAGACATGCACAAATTAATCATATCATAGCTTGAGAGACAGGTCCAACTCGTTGGCGGGCTCGACGCCGCCGTGCTCCAGAGAGCTGCTCTTGCCGCGCAGCAAGGCGGCAGCAGACTGCACTGCAGGCGCTTGACGCCCTTCCATCATCCTGCTGGAGGCGGCGTCGGCCGGCCGGGCGCCGTGCGCGCGCATGGCGGCGGCGATCTCCCGGCGGCGCTTGGCGAGGGTGCGCTCGTACTTGTGCGCGTTCTGGTGACCGCCGAGCGCCTGCGAGCTGTAGAACTTGCGGTCGCAGTAGGTGCAGACGAAGAAGCCGGGAGGCTCGGCCGCCGCCGCCACAGGCGAGCAGGGCTGGAGGCTGAGCTCAAGGTCCAGCTCCTGATGCTCCATTGTAGCTAGAGTCTGTATCTGTAGTTGTGCGAGTGTAACTGTTTGACTTCTGTTGTGCGAGAGCTTAAAAATACTAATATAAGACTGTACTCCTATTCCTAAACATGATGCGTTGTGGCCATTAACCGGGCGGCGGCCCGGGGATTAAATACACGTACCGCCGCTAACGTAGCCGGCCGGCCGGCCGGTGTGGCGCACGCTTTCCCGCACGTGTTTGGGCATGCAGCGCCGCAACGGCAGCGGGCCAATAGCTAGGGCCAGTAACAAGTTGCAGATATGAGGCCACGATGCGTGTCCTCAAGAGGATTCCTATCAAGCAGGGGGCCGGCCGGGGAAACACACAAGATAAGAAGATTGCTGGTTGAAAAAGATATGTCATGCCACGCGGTCACGCGGACGGACGGACCAGGAGGGGCATCTTGCGGAAAAAACCCCAAAAAGGCTACCCTACTACCAGAAAGTCTCATAAAATATGGGGAAATTGTTGGACATTAACATTTTTTTCTACAAAAGTGTACGGAGTACATGAGTAGTTCGATCATCAGCTCCTATATATCGAGTTGTCGAGTCTTTGTTTATTTATTTATCTATCTACTCTACTGGTATATAGTACTCAATAAGAGTACTATATATCCACCGTTTGTGTTATGCGGACGATATATAATGAAGAAGACGACAGAAAACAAGTTGTCTATTCATTGGACATGTGGGGGAAAATAATTTGATATAAATGACAGATAGATCGAGCAGCTCCTCTCCGATCTAACTCTTACAAAGATAAACTTTACTAGATAAATTCTTTCTTCATGGAAGATATCTATATCATTTTTTACCAAGTAATCTTACTAAATGTTCTATCTATTCATACAAGGTCTCCACATCATTTCTCCCTAGCTAAATCAATATAAGGTGTTCATGTCATTCATTACTAATTATTCTCATGCCATCTCTATCATATAAAATACTAAAAATCTTTAATCTATTAACATACAAGTTATTTGCATAACCTATTTGTTTCATCAATCAATCTTCTATAATGTAATCATAGATCTAATACAATAAAATACTTCCTCTATCCCAAATTATAAGCCATTTGATTTTTTATCCTAAGTTTGGCTACTCATTTTAATCAAAAAAATTATATAAATATAGTCAAATTTAAGATATTCTTGAAGAGATTTGATTAATAAAGTCAGTCACAACAAAAGAAATGATATTTTGTATGAAAATTTGAATAAAATAAGTGGTCAACTTTGTGTCAAAAAGTTACAATTTAGGATGAAGGAAGTAGCATGCAAGTCAAATTGAGAAATATATGTATACGCACGTGCAAAATATCTATAGTAATGCTATGTATTATAATTGAATTATTTTAAAAAAATCCCACGGCAGCTGCGGGATATACTCGTTTTTAATTTTAAAACAATCCACAATACCATTTATACGTGCGAGGAAAAGACGAACAAAAGTTCAGACAGCTTTTTCGAAGCGAGAGAGATGCATGGGCATAGTTTTTTTCCGGAGAGAAGGATGCATGGGCATGGTAGGAGTACTACTCGTGATCTACACCTCTACTGCCAGCTACACTACTATACGTGCCACACCCACAGGATGGTGGTGGGTCGCAACTGCAGCCGCTGCAGCCTGCCACGTCGTCGCGTAGTACTAGTACATCCCGCAAAAAGACAAAGCGTCGAGAGCGGGCCGGGCCAGTCCGTAGCGGCCTGTCACGGTGTACCATATACCGGCCGCTGTCACCATCGCCATCGACGTGTTGTGTGTAGCCGGCGAGTCGGCGCTCACCGTCGCGCTCACCTCGTCATTATTAGCCTGGCCCTCGTTTGCCTCTATTAGCTTTGGCATCTCTCCTGCTTCCTCTTATTAGCGTAATAATAATATAGGTACAACAGTGATAGATGTCAACAGTGATAGATGTCGTACACAAGCTTAACAAGCCGTGGCGTGGCCGCGTTAAAAGCCAAATATATATATATATATATATATATATATATATATATATATATATATACCACAGCTACGTGGATATCCGGAATTTAAGGGTAAAAACTCGAATTTAAAATTTAAATTTAAAATTCACGGGTTACTATTTATGTCACTATTCAAATTCAGCGGTTACTATTTAAATTCGCGGTACTATTCCAAATACTGAGCACTATTCAAATTCGGAATATGAATAGTGCACGAGCACTTTACTGAGTGAGTGGCTTAGGCACTTTAAAAATTCGTAACTATTCACAACAGTATTTCAGCTACTATCCAAGGCACTTGTGGGTATAGTGTGCGTACGTGATTAACGAAATATGAAAGCGACGTGCGCGTGATTACATGTATATGCAGAGTATGCGGAATTAATATTCTCAGGATCTTGGCAAGGCTGGAAACGACCAAACTTTCAACCGGTCGTGTGACTATGCTTGTGTCTGTCCTACTCGGTACTCACCGTATGCATCACCTACCTTGCTACAGAACCAGGCTAACCTGTTCTTCTCCCTCGCTATCCCCAGCCATGAACACACAGGACTCAGGCCCTATCGTCTCTCCAGGCAGTTCCACCCGAAGGGAACACTTCTCTGCAGACACAGGGTTCTCTAAAACGCCGCTACATGGGGTGACACGAGAACAATTTAACGCAGAGGTTTCTCCTCTAGGGTCCCTAACATAGAGACATCGCCCCATATGAACAAGCTTAAAGGACAACCGGGATTAAAATAGAAAAGCTTAATCCGTTTTCACAAGGCAAGCTTACATACGGCTTTCCCTTTTGGGAAACCCCAAGCACTTAGTACAAACCTTAATTACCTTATAAGCACGGAAAGTCGGTGATCTTTCTTATTCTCTAATTTACAACACTGGTGGAGTAATACAGTGGTAGTGGGGTGTTACTATTATGGTGGATGGTTTCTCAGAGTGCTTCTGAGATCATGGCTTCATGGTGTATTGTGGAAGCGAAGTGGTGAGTGGAGTATGTGGGTGAGGGTGTGGATTCTTCGGTCTGAGGGAGGATGATCTGATGCTATGGAAGCGGATGTGGGAGCGGATCATGAATGAGGATGTCCGGCTTCTCCTTTTAAAGAGCTGAAGGAGGCTTCTGGAGTCCTTCGTGCTTATCGCCTGGCGTCGAGTTTATCATCTTCACAACTGGATGGCACACTGTCTTCAATTATCGACTTCTACTGTTGCAGGATGGTGACCTGCCAACGTCGCATTTTCTTCTGAGGATAACGTACGCTTGCGTCTTTAATTATCTTCTAGCACTGTTGCATGACAACGACTTCGTCTTCGATAATTGATGCTTTCCTCTGATGGATAGGAGGACATTCAGAATATTTTATTCTATTCACTGTATACTCCTTTTGCGCTGGCTGTTGCGCTGACTGTTTTCCCTCAAAAATATTCAAGGTTATGGATATGGTCTTCCACGCCCGAATGATTAATGTTACAAACATTAATCAAAAACTCTGGCACGTGTGTATATTATTCTTCTCTGGGCCAAATTGTTGATAACACCTTATCAACATAGGGAATATATATTCTTATTATTTTATGATATTGAAGACTATTATTCTGATGGTTGCCCATGTCCACGGACATCCAACATATTTTCATCTAGCATATCATTGATATCTTCATCAGATATATGTGCATTCATCTTGAAATCATAGTCTTTTTTTATATATTTCTCGTAATCTTTTCTTATATTTTCTTCATAATCTTGATGTATGATTTAAAAATTCTCATTTATTTCATTCCTAACTTCCTGCAAGACTTCTTCTTTTATATTTTTCTTTAGTTGAGGAATAATTAAGTCAAGCTTTTCTTTTTATTCTTTTATCAATATCATTTTCATTCGATATATATGTTTTTACAACATCTTTATATGTGGGCATTTTTTATGAGCTTGCTTCTTGCATATTTATTCCTGGCACATTAATCTTCATATCTCTTGCCCTTTTATATTTTTTAATATAATCTTTTGCTTCTGGTTGAATAAAATAATTTATTTCCAAAAGACTTTATGCATATGAAAGAGCTTGGTCAACATCTAGATATTTTTTGAATGATGGCTTACCCGTTTCTTCTCTTTCCATTTCTATCTACTGAAATACAATTGATTCATATGTTAAGTAAACTCCTGGTACGATTCCTCTGTATATAATATATATGGGTTCCTTTTTTATATATTCAGATGGTTCTTTTGGCTGTATTTTCTCATTTATCATATTAAAATATACGACTCGGCTATTTAATCTTGCTAACATATATCCTCTGTCTTCTCTCTTATTGTTATATTGAAACCAAAAATTGTCTAAAATACATTCTTGAACACTGTCTAGAACAATATGGTCTTTGGGTTTGAATTTATATGTATTAGGAGGAAAAATTCTTAACTTATTCTCAGCTCTAAAATAGTAATTTTTATCCCCATTGGGGTTTGTTCCTTTCTTCATTCCTGCAAAACAGATGATCGTGAGAATATATCAGGTAAGGTATTATCTTTTCCTTTAATATGTTCAAATATAACTTTATAACCATTTTCAGTGATAATATCTTTAAATAAAACTCATCTTCTAGTTGAACTTTTCTTACTGTTAACTTTATTATAATATATGCATATAGCTTCACAGTCTGTTCTTACTGTGAATTCTTTAAATCCAAAATATAATCTAAAAACATTTATTGCATTGACAATAGCTAAGATTTCTCTATATGTATTATTTATTGCTTTTAACTTATATTTACCTGAAGCATATCTGTATATTTTTCTTCTAACTTTGGAGAATATTTATGCGGCTTTTGTTTAAGTACTGTACCCCATCCTAATTCTGATGCATCTGTTTCTATAATAAATTAATTATCATCTAAAGGTAATTCTAAGGGTTTTAAATCTTTAAACTTTTCTTTTATGATTCTTACTAATTTTATATCTTCAGAATTAAAATGCTTTTGTCCATTCTTTCTTAACTTTGCATATAATGGACCAGCTAGCTTTACTAAATTTTCAATATAATTTCTAGCATAATTCACTATCCCTAGAAATTGTTGTAAAGTCCTCATATCATTCATAACATCAGGAAATTGTAAAATTTTCTTTGCAATATGATTTTGCAAATGAAATTTTCCATCTTCTATTTCATGGCCTAAGAAATTTATCTTTTCTTTGTATATATTTATTTTTATTTTTAAAAGTATTAACCCATGCTGCTCTACCTTTCTAAAAATATTTCTAAATGAGCTATGTGCTCTTTGTAGAATTTTAAAAAGATTAAAAGATCATCAATATAAACTAGTATGAATTCTTGATTTTCATTAAAGATATTCTGCATCTTTCTTTAGAATAAAGCAGGGGCATTTTTTAAACGTAAAGGCATTACTAACCATTCGAAATGACCTTGAGGACATGTGAAAGCAGTCCATTCTATTAATTTTCTGCCATTTTTACTTGCCAAATACCAGCATTTAGATCAAATTTTGAGAAATATTTACATCCTTGTATTCTATTTATCCATTCTTGCTTATTTGGTATATTATATGCATCATCTATAGTATTATCATTTAGTTTTTTATAATTAATAACCATTCTTGATTTTCCTCTGGCTATTTCAGCATGATTTCTAACTATAAATGCTGCTGATCTGTGAGGACTTCGACTTTATCTTATAGCTTCAAGTTTTAGCAATTCTTTTATATGCATTTTAAATTCTTCTATATCTTTAGGTGTTGCTTCTATAGGACTTGTCTTAATTATATAGTCTAGATTTATTATATTAATTTTATATACTATGTCATTCTTTTCCCAATGCTTCATAGTTATTTCTTCAATTATTTAAATATCTTCTAGTCTTTGAACTATTTTATCTATGTTTTTTTGGACTTTATGTCCCTATACCAGTTTGGCGCTAGTGATTATAAACTAATGCCTTCTATACTTGAATTTGCTACATGAAATTCTTCTAAATTTTCGCCTAACTCTTCATTTCTATAATTATCAGACCCTTCAATTTTTAGATTAGACCTATCTAAACTAGAATTTATATTTCTTCGTATTTCTGTTATGTATGGAATATTATCTTGATGAGGAACAAAAGTAATTCCTTGCTCATGTATAATTGTTGTTTATACTAAAAATTATAAAAATCTTAAACCTAGCAACATATCAACACTTATCATAGATAAATCTCTTATTGTAATTTCATCTATTATATATTTTGTATTATTTATTTATATTTCTATATTATAAGCTAATTGATTATGAGGTCTTTGTGTTCTAGACATATCAGTAGATATTTCTGCTTTATTTTGATCTATTGTATGAACTATTTCTGGACATCTTACAAAATATTTATCAGGTATAATATTCTTTGTGCAACCAGTATCTATCAACGCTAATGTTTTATAAGAGATATTTGGAGTTAAGTTTAATTTTACCGGTATTCTTATTCCTACTATATCTTTAAATGGTAACCTAGCTATATATTTGCTATCAAAATTTATTATGACGTTTTTTAATTGTGTAGCTTTATCATCTTTTCTAATTATTATAGTCTGCTCTTTTAACTCAGTATTAGTGATAATATTTCTATCATTCTTACATTCTTCATTAAGTTCCATTCTAGCTCTTAATTCTTCTAATTCTGCTTTCAAAGTATTTACTCTGTTTTCTAAATTTCTGACTCTACTTGTCAATATTTTATCTTCTTGTTCTAATTCTATCTCTTATCTTTATTTCTGATTATTTGTCTTTAAACAAGAAACACATGCTTGTTTTAAACATTTACTACATGTGGCTCTATTTTCTTGACTAGGGTAGTATATGCAAAATATACATTTTATATTATAGTCACCTCTTCCTTTTACCCAATCATGTCCACAACCATCTTGATCCATAAATTCAATATTTGTTTCTATTAAATTTTTAGTATTATTAGATATAATATCTAATCCTTTCATAGCATTATCTAAATTACATAATTCTTCGTCACCTAATGTGTCTATAAAATCTTTATAACTTTGAGTATTATTTTCATCTTCTTCATCTTAACTTTCTAATAAAAATTGCTGACTAATTTTCAACTGCTCTTCTTTATTTATATCATTATCTTCAACTCTATTTTTAATATTATTACTCCGTATTGCTTCTTCATCTTTGTGATTCACAACTTCTTGTTTCTTTGTCTCAACAGGTAATTTAAAATATTTATTCTCCAGCTCTCTTTCTTCCTTGATTTTATTAAGACTATAAATCTTTCTCCTAAAATAGATTTCTTTCTCTCTTATAGCATTCCATTCACTTATGCCAGTTGTAAAATATTCATCAGAAATTTTTCTAAACTTTTGTTCATAAGATTTAATTTGGCTATCTATATCTTCTATTATTAAACTTTAGAAAATCCCTTAAATTTGAATTTTATTAACCAGGCTCGGATACCACGGCTACAGGATATCCGGGATTCAAAGGTAAAAACTTGAATTCAAAATTCAAATTTAAAATTCATGAATTACTATTCATGTCACTATTTAAATTCAGCGGTTACTATTTAAATTCGCGGTACTATTTAAAATACTAAGCACTATTTAAATTCGGAATATGAATAGTGCACGAGCACTTCACTGAGTGAGTGGCTCAGGCACTTCAAAAATTCATAACTATTCATAGCACTATTTCAGCTACTATGCAAGGCACTTGTGGGTGTAGTGTGCGTGCGTGATTAATGAAATATGAAAGCGACGTGCGCGTGATTATATGTGTATGCAGAGTATGCGGAATTAATATTATCAGGATCTTGGCAAGGCTAGCGAGACCAAACTTTTAACGGTCGTGTGATTATGCTTGTGTCTGTCCTACTCGGTACTCACCCTATGCATCACCTAGCTTGCTACAGAACCAGGTTAACCTGTTCTTCTCCCTCGCTATCCCCAGCCATGAACACACAGGACTCAGGCCCTATCGTCTCCCCAGGCAGTTCCACCCGAAGGAAACACTTCTCTGCGGACACAGGGTTCTCTACAACGCCGCTACATGGGCTAACACGAGAACAACTCAACGCAGAGGTTTCTCCTCTAGGGTCCCTAGCATAGAGACATCGCCCCATATGAACAAGCTTAAAGGACAACTGAGATTAAAACGGAAAAGCTTAATCCATTTTCACAAGGCAAGCTTACATACGGCTTTTTCTTTCGGAAAACCCCAAGCACTTAGCATAAACCTTAATTACCTTATAAGCACGAATAGTCGGTGATCTTCCTTATTCTCTAATTTACAACACTGGTGGAGTAATACAGTGGTAGTGGGGTGTTACTATTATGGTGGATGGTTTCTCAGAGTGCTTCTGAGATTATGGCTTCATGATGTATTGTGGAAGCGAAGTGGTGAGTGGAGTGTGTGGGTGAGGATGTGGATTCTTCGGTCTAAGGGCAGATGCTGAATGCAGGCGCTCGGCGTCTCCTTTTAAAGACCCAAAGGAGCCTTCGGGAGTGTCTGCCGTGGTTATCAAGATGTCCTTCGCACTTATCCTCTGAGGGGTGAGAGTCCCTCACGGCCACGTCTTCTGCACAGCTGGATTGTCTTCAATTATTTACCTTCGACATTATCTTCTGGCACTGTTGTATGATAATGACTTCGTCTTCGATAATTGATGCTTTCCTCTGATGAATAGGGGACTTTCAGAATATTTTATTCTATTCACTGTATATTCCTTTTGCACTGGCTGTTGTGCTGGCTGTTGCGATGGCAATATTCAAGGGTATGGATATGGTATTTTACGCCCTAATAAGCCTCAAAACGTCCACGCGTCCCACTTCTAGAAACTCTGGCCCTTCCTCTCCCTGTACGTCTGTCCCTATCCTCTCTTGCAGGAGCAGGCTCCAGCGCTGTGACCATCCCCTCCCACAACAGCGCTGCCCTCCCCCGAAGCCCCAACAGCGTCGCCCCTCTCTGCTCCTCGCCCACAGCGCCGATGGGGAGGCAGATCCGGCGATCTCGGTCTCCACGGCAAGCCTCAGCGGCGCCCCTCGCTCTCCCTACAGCGGCGGTGCCTCCAGTTGCGTGTAGAAACAGCGGCTTCCATGGCTCCGCCCCGTAACCAGCTCTGCATCCCGATGGAAGTCCACGCATCCAATTGGAAGGTGGCCGACGCGCTCTGCGATTTGGTTGCCGTCGGGCCTGCAACGGTTTGGGTGCCGTCGGTCGATTGCCTGCCTGCAACTGTACATTTGCAGAGAGCAGAGTGCCTTTGATGGGTGCGAGGTTACCTTTCGATCCTTGGTTGATTAACTGAATCATTGGTTGTCGTTGCAATTTTGCTTGACGAGTTTATTGATTACTTATTCTGCACGTGCTAGAGCAAGAATAGCTGAGTACCTGTTTCAGAGTTCACCTATGCTACCTGCCAACTAAGTTCACACTACAGTTTACATTCTAAAGTAAAAGTTCAGGAATAAGTGTTTTGTACTCCTTTATGTTCAATTGCCTTTCCTCAAGTACAAAGTCTGCATCCCTAGATTACTGTTGCATATATACGAATTCTTGCCACCATATGATCCCATTCTTACAAATTTTAATTGCAGTAGGTGCTACTTCAATTTTTTGCAACCTTACATTTTCTTCGACATTAATCTGATGTACGTACGCGTTCGGTTTCCTTTTTACCAGAAAAAAAAAGGAGAATGCAGTTCCGGCCTGCTAATAGCCCTATTGTGCATATTTAATTAGCTGCCTTCACTTTGGAGCCACATTTCAGCGTTTACATAATGCTTCCTGTATTAGGTTACTTCTTGCTACATATTTGACTTCTCCCGGTCATCAGTTCCTATTCTAGCTCCTCCCCGCGGGGAACAGACTAGTAATAATAAATAATATAATATATGACCTACTGTACGCTTTAGAGGAAACTCGACAATGACACTCAACAACTCTATTCCTTCCCTCTTATTCTTCTTCGTTCCTCCTCTTATTTCCAAACACCGATAGGCTTTAGAAGAGAAGCTCAGAGGAGGCAGGCTGGCTGACTTTCACGGATGGCGGCAGAGAGAGGGGATAAAGGAGACCGTGCCAGACGTGGTAGGGAGATATCAGGAGAGCGTGAAATTCTCGATAACTACATAGACAACGCCGAAACTTTTATCTTGCACACAATTAAGATACAACGTAACACGAAGGCCGGTTTGCTGTGAATGACGACGGATAACAACGAATAACACAAGATCAAATTGTACCAAGATTTAATATTTAACGTGAGAAACTTTTTCAATATGAAGGGGAAAAATCACGACGTCAGCCAGCAAATACTCACTATTATCAAGAGTCAGGTTATAACATCGTGCGGCGGCTTATAAGAGAATGAATAAATCAGTCGCTCCGGCCTAAGCCTCTGGTGATGGGCCTCTGTTTCGCTTCGTCAGAAGTCGGCCTTTATAATGGGCAATAAATTTAGAACATATTTAACAAACATCACCTTTAGACAAATTCATCTTGTAACATAAATCAAACACATTCATCCTGAACAGAATAAAAAATACCACTGACGCCAAATAGTCTTTTGGGCTAATCGACTAAACCAATTAAGCTTACAGCTCAAAATTAGCAAGAACAAGTTTAGTCATCATATCAGCAGGATTATCATGAGTACTGATCTTACGTGTTTTTAACTTACCATCTTCGATCACATCACGGATAAAATGGTGCTTGATGTCAATATGTTTAGTCTTCTGATGAAACATCTAATCTTTGATAAGGTAAATAACACTTTAACTGTCACAGAATAAATTAATGCAAGAATCAACTCCACACAGCTCAATATACAAACCTTTCAGCCAAATTAATTTCTTGCACGCCTCAGAAATAACCATATACTCTGCTTCAGTAGTTGACAAAGCAACAACAGACTATGATGTACTCCCTCCGTTCCAAATTATAGTTTACTTTAACTTTTTTGGTGCATGTATTTTGCTATGTACCTAGATAAATAATATGTCTAGATACATAGCAAAGTGCATGCACCAAAAAAGTCAAAGTGAACTATAATTTATAACGGAAGGAGTAGCCCTCTAACTCACAGCACAACTGCCAACTGTAAACACATAACCAGTGAGAAACCTGCGTCTGTCCAGATCAGCAGCACAATCTGAATCCATGTAACCAATAATTTCCTTTTCAGTTATGTCAAACTTCAAACAAGAATCTGTTGTGTCTCTGAGGTACCTGAAAAATCCATTGAAATGTCCTTCAACATTTTTTACCATGATTAGATATATAACTACTAACCAAACTCATAGCATGTGATAAATCTGAATGAGAGCAAACCATAACATACATCAAAGACCCAATAACATTAAAATAAGGAACTCTTGATATGTATTCAATATCTGTATCTGTACTAGGACACCGTGCAGGTGACAATTTAAAGTGAGGTGCAATAGGGGTACTAACAGGCTTTGCATTCTGCATGTTAAAACGCTGAAGAATTTTCTTAATATAATTTTGCTGACTAAGAAATAGTAAACCAAATTTTCTGTCTCTAATAATTTACATACCGAGAATTTTCTTAGCTGCAACAAGAACCTTCATATCAAACCTTACTCTTGGCAGCAATCAACATATCATCAACATACGACAACAAGTATATAGGTGATCCATTAACATGCTTGATATAAACACAGCTATCATATTTAGACCTCTTAAAACTGTACAACGACATAAATGAATCAAACCTCTTGTTCCACTGACGAGGGGACTGCTTCAAACCATACAAAGATCTCTTCAACTTGTAGACAAATTTCTCCTTGCCAGACAGTATAAACCCTTCTGGCTGGTCCATGTTAATGTCCTCCTCAAGCTCTCCATGCAAAAACACAATCTTCACAGCTAACTGCTCAAGCTCAAAATCATGTGAAGAAACAATACTAAACAAATGTACGAATAGAACTGTGCTTTACAACTGGAGAGAACACATCATTGTAGTCAATACCGAAAATTTGACTGTAACCTTTTGCTACTGACCTTGTCTTAAACTTTGGAGGCTCACTCGGAGTTAAACCCTCCTTTCTCTTGAAGATCCATTTGTAACGGATAGTTTTTTTCTTCTTAGGCAAAGGAACAACCTCTCATGTGCTATTCTTCTTAAGAGACTGTATCTACTCATGCATAGCTGAAGTCTATTTCTCATGATCACCACTGCCAATGGATTCATGATAAGTTGCTGGCTCACGAGTATTTTTGACCTATTTAGCATAATTCAAAGCATAATTAGTCAAATTATATAATAAGTTATGACGGGCCTCCGCTTCGCTCCGTCAGAAGCTGGCCTTTATAATGGGTAATGAATTTAGAATATATTCAATACGGTTTACCATAGATGTGCCATCGAGCACTTCGTAGAGCTTCCCATATGACAAAGTATGGCGCTCGGCATGTATATAACCTTATTGATTTCTTAGCACTTTAGCAGTAACTCTCTCTCTCTCTCTCTGTGGCACGAGCTGCATAAAATAAGAAAAAAGTACAAAACGTCTAAACAACCCCTGGCTGTTCGTGGGCTTACGCATGCATATTGGGGAAGGCTAGAGGGGCCCAATATTAACGTGACCCCTGCCGGCCTTTGTCATGTTCATTTCCATCAGCCCGCAAGGATAAAATAATTTAATTTGTTCAATTTTTATTTTCTTTATAGATTAATTATTAATTGCATGTTTGGTTTTCTTTGTTGATTAATATTCGAAGTACATTGATTCAGTGAACCTAGATCTTGGATCTAGAGCTCTGCAAGATTTAGATTGACTTTAAATCCCAATAACATATTCCGATTTATACACAGTTATGGCTAGTTAGAACTAGCCATAACAACACCCTAGAGTCTTCAGCATTATTGACTAAGAATAAAATTTCTTAAAGCATAAATTCACTGGCTACACCACTTATCCAAATCTCTAAACTGAGCTCAATTAACAAAGCAATGTTCATACTCACCCACTTGAAGTTCCACCACCAGCAGAGAAACCACCAGAAGGGCCAGGCGTTCGACAGCTGATACTGTTTTATTATAAAGGAAAAAAAAATCCATGATGAATAAGCCAGAGTGATGAGTTCAAGTGAACATGTAGTTCTAACTTGTTGGAACCAGCCCCAGGACGGAGCGCTCTAGATCTAGTTCCAACCACTCAACCAGTCGTTGGAACCAGCCCCGGAATGCCCAAACCTGATTTCAACCAGTTATCTAGAACCAACCCTGATTTTGAAAGGTTTATTGTCATTACTTTTTAAGGGAAAAGTTTATTGTCATATATTCAACACCTGCAACCAGTTAACTAACTTGGATTTCTATTGAATAACAACCCCATGACAATATACACCGGTGAATTTTATCCTAGCGCTTTCATTGGTGTTTGTTTGATGTGATGATGGGCACATGTGACAGACCACATAATAAAGTGCAGGGCAGCTCAAAACGTACTACGTACATGCAGCACTCAATCCTATCTAAACAGGATGCTAACGAGTACTAAAGCCAAAATGTGTAGGGTCCTATGTCGGTCACGTACAAGATAACGCAGGAGTAATCCACTGGAATGGCCTATAGATCGATGCTTTGCATTGCCTCGTGCCCTCCAGACATGCTGGTCGTGGTCCAACGCCTCCAGCGCTATTGATGGTAATCTTTGGGGTACATCTTGCTTGGTCTTGGATCTGAGGTCGTCGTGTGAACCAACCATGGGCCGACGACAGCATGCATGTGTGGACCTCGAAAGAGGCGACAGCCTAGAGCGTTGACGGCCGGCGTTAGGCTTTGGGAGGTAAATTGGCCCACGTAGTACGGCGAGAAGATATGAATCTGGCCTTTGTGGGCAAGGTTGGCCTAGTGATAGACCTTTATAAATGGTTCCCAGCCGCCTTTAGGCTGTCTCTACCAGTGATATTCATTTAGAAAAGTTGAATAGATATGGATGTGAATTTAAATCTCAACTTTTTGTTTTGTGTTGATATTCTAGCTAGAACATTTGCATTCGTAACTGACCAAAAAATATAGATGTCTGATTAACAAAAATATCCGAATTGTCCCGTATATGCATGTTCCATTTCCACCCCCTTATTACGAGTTTATGAACGTACATACAGTAGTAGTTCTTCTCCGCCTCCAATTTAAAACGGTCAACTTTCAATCGAGTAAAAAAACTGTAGAAGCGTCAAACTAACGCCGGCCTTTCAAAAAGGACCAGGCCTACAAAATTAAAGGACCAGTGCTGTGGGGGTTAAGGAAAACTACAAAAGTCCGTATTCATTTTGCAGAATCACTAATTTACAAAATCATCAAAGAATCACTTATTAGTGAAAAACTGTTTAGTAGAGCTTCTCCTAGATTCAAACCTGAATTTTCCACAGCATCCTTAGATTCTTAATGCTCACAAAGTCACACCCCAATGCATTGCAGACGTAAATGCTGCGTGCGTGCATGGGTAGTGCCTAGTGGTCTAAAGTACATATGTCTACCTCTACCACAATTTTAGCGAACAAATTATAAAGTGCATACGCTAATATAAGCACTCAGAGATAGCATCAAGCAAGGACAATGTGATAATGTCGACGGGTCCAGGCGATGGCAATATAATCACCAAACGCAGCGATGGCTGCATGGGCGAACACAGCATATGGACATCGGTGTACAAATATACACCCAATATTTTTTGCAACAAGATTACAGTTACCTGTATTACACATGTACATACTTGTATTTGAGACAAATAAATGTGTTAATTTGAACCCAAACACACAAAAATAGGCCTGGATTCCTTTACGCAGTACTTCATGTACAAATTCAAAAGGCTAGTTCTACTTTATCATCTGAATTTATGAACTTGATTCAAATTTTATTGACTAGCTTTACAATTTTGTACATCCAATTATAAAATCCTGCGTCCGCTATTGGATGTCTGAAGGAACAGATGACACAATATATCTTTGTCATTGTTTCAACATCGTGGCCGAAGCGTACTAGGGAGACGGATCGTTGCGACCCCCACCATGCGGAGGCCACATACAGATACGTCGAGGTGCCTAATAAGTGAACTGAACAAAAAGGTCACTGCAGATGGCACAAAAGTGTAGGATTTTGCTGCGGTACGGCCAAATAACTGTGGACTGTTTATTTAATTAGATCAGATGGTTAATAACATCTATTACTTCTTAGAAAGTAATACTTTTTGTTTTGTAAAGTAAGATAGGTAAGGAAAGTTTTAGATATAAAAATATTTTATTAGATCTAATTGGTGCATGTGTAATCTGTTGGAGGCCGTAAATCTTTAACATGTAACGTGTTTTTGTTCCAAACTTTTTTTTATGCATGCAACAAACATATCATCATTCATTGGAATTTGATTAAATTATTAACATGAAATCGATCATTCATTGGAATTTGATTTGAATGGAGAGATGAGAGATCGATCATCTATGACTATGCATACATTCATAGTCATATAAATACATATATTGTACACGACTGACATAGCTTTGTAATGTTAAAATGTGCGTGCAATCATAACAACAATCAGATACTTTGGTGCCAGCATGGATTGGTTGTGTCTCTGTCTCTCCCGAGATTTTTTTGAGGGATTTCATTCCTTTTTTAGGTTATTTATTTATTTATCTAATTCATAAAAATACAATATAATCAATGGCTCAGATTTATTTGAACTATTACATCTTAGGAAGTAATAGGTGTACCGTAACATCGCCCTTTAATATATTATTCCCAAAAATAGTAAAAATATGATTGAACACTGCGTCAATATTCTTTTACCGCAGCGTTACCTTTTGGGCGTCCGTAGTGGACGTTTTAAATGCCCTCTGCGGTAAATCCCCATGATTTACCACAGCGGGCTCATTTTATTTAGCGTGATGGGCACATTTGCACGCCACGGTAAATCGATTTACCGCAGCGGGCGTCCTTTAAGGCCCGTCACGGAAAATGTTGGCCCAGTGCACCAAGCCCAACAGGCCCAATCCAGGCACAAGTATATATAAGGGTTACTAGGGTTTCAGGCTCAATCAGCAGCGCTCCCCACTCTTCGCCCACAACGCCCCCACTCTTCTCCCGCAGCTTTCCTTCTCCGCGCGACTCCCCCGGCGAAACGCGCCTCCTCCACGCGACTCCCCCGGCGCGCCCCCACTCCTTCTCCCGCCGGCGGGCCCCCACTCCCTCTCCACTCCCCCTCCAAAAGCCGGCGAAGGTGGTGGCCTGGGGGCGCATGATAGCTCTCCCTCGTGACTTCCCCCTCCTCTCTCCCTCTCTCTCCCTCCAAGGCCGGCGAAGATGGAGGACGTCCAGATCCGGCTCCCCCTCAGTCACGCGCAGTGTCCCTCTTCTCCCTCCCTCCGTTGCGGGGCCACAACAGCGCTAGGTGGGCTCACCAAGCAGGTCCATCACGACCGAGGCTTCGAGAAGGTATGGACGGGCCCCACCTTGGATCTTCTTCTCTCTTTCCCTTCATGCATGTCCCTCACTCTTCTCTCCCTTTGCAGATCAACAACAATGGCAGCGCACGGATTAGTGAGGAGGCGGCTGGCGGCGCACGGATCTGGCGAGGAGGCGGTTGGCGATGCACGGATCCATCGAGGTGGAGGCCTGCTGGCGAGCTGTGGTGGCGCATCGACGAGAAGCCCGCTGGAGTCCCCATCCCTCCCTAACGACGGAGTCCAGCGGATCTGGTGGGAGGGGCTACGGCAGCGCGGCTATGGCGAGGAGCAGCTCTGGCGGCAGACCTGGTGCTCCCAGCGGCGACAACCCTAGAGCGGCCGGGGTGGTGGCGAGCTGGAGCTGCGGCGGCCCTGATCCGAGCCCATTTGGGCTTTTTCCTTTTTTTTGTTTTTAGAATTTCTTTACCGCAGCGGTCTTCCTTACCTGCCCGTTGTGGTAAAGGCAGATTAACCACAGTGGACAGGCGTCCGCTGCGGCAAGCCATGGATTTACCGAGGCGTGGCAGCGGCAGCGGACGCCGTTGCCCGGAACGATAAATCCAAAACGTCCGCTGCGGAAGTTCATTATGGACGTAGTGGAAGATGGGCACGCACCTAAAGCTATTCATTCTTAATTTTTTATATTACTATAATAAAATAAAATAAATAAATAAATAAAGTCTCGTTTGTATCCTCTACTTTAATAATCATATATATAATATAATATGGGGCTAAAAAAATCCATCCATCAATTTGATAGGCTCTAACATTTAGTATTGGGCAACAATCGTTTTCATACATTAAACCCCGCTTGCAAACCTCAACATCACAATTGAAGCTGATCTATGATTATTGAAAAAAAACTAATCTTATAATTGCTTCTAAATTACACACTTCTATAATTATTGCTATAGAAAAACTATCTCAATGTACATATATATGCATGATGTATATCATACCCTACCGGGCACTCGGCAAAGCCTACCTTGCACTCAGCAAAGGCTTTGCCGAGTGCCGCACTCGGCAAAGGCTTTGCCGGCAAAAGACCTTTCAGCAAAGAATCTAACAGCAAAGAATTCTTTGCTGAGTGCCTCGCGTCGGGCACTCGGCAAAGTTAAACGGCAACAGGCATCTGACGCCTTCTTTGCCGGTGCCCATGTGGCCGGCACTCGGCAAAGATTTTTTTATTTTTTTAAAGAAATTCTTTGCCGAGTGACAGGTCAGCACTCAGCAAAGCTGGGCATTTTGGCAAACTGGTGTCCAGCTTTGCCGAGTGCCTGCACCCGATAAAGCTGGGAACTTTTTTTTTGTTTTTTCTCGTTTTTTCATATATATCCGGAGCTGCGGGGGTGGTTGCTCGCCCGCTGGCCGACGGTGCCGCTGGCCGCGCGCCGCTGGTCCGAGCTGGGGTAGCCACGTGCCGCCCATCGGAGCTGCGTGTGGAGGCTCTCTCGCCGGTCGTAGGTGCCGCTCGCCGCTTGCCCGTCGGTCAGGGATGGAGATGGCCACGGCACCGCCAGTCTGGATGGGGTTGCGCGGGCGCCGTCGTCGGTGGAGCCGGGAGGAATCGCCATCCGGCCGTTGGTGTGCCGCTCGGAAGCCGCCGCCGCCATCTGAATCGGGAAGGGGGAAAATGGGGAGTTATAACAAAACTAGGGTTTAGATGGTGATTTTACATGGGAATCTTGACATTTACGGTTGTGGCGCAGACATTATGGTTAATTATCATGATTTTTGGTAAAATTACTGCGCTCAGGATTTCTGACAGGTTGGTCGGTGGGCGTGTTTGATAAGAATTTAGTGCGCTGGGAGCCTAATAGCAGTTATATATATAACACAGTCTGGGCTGCGACATCGACTGGGCCGCAGTTATATATATATAACACAAATTCACATATATATCCATCCACACATATAACATAAATCCAAAAAGTCCAACATCCATCATTAGTCACAAATCCGACATATCCAACATAACAATCACAATCCATCACTGCTCGTGCCGTGACCCGGCGCCCGTATGCCCCGCAAAGTGTGAAGAGCTACCACCTGGCCACGAAGACCACCTGGAGCGCCTGGGATGCGGCATCGACTGGTACGTCCACCCGGGTGGCGGGAGCAGAGGGCCGCTTGCCCACTCGGAGTGCCCATGCTGCGGAGACGGAGGAGGAACGCCACCTGGCCACGTCAACTATGCACCCGGGGCAACCGGCCACCCATGTTGTGGAGAAGGGCCATGTGGAGGAGTCGAGTTCGAACCGACTGTGGCTGCACAAAGGAGAAACAATCTCATTAGTACCTGAAGGATGGCTGCCCAAGCCAAAGCAATAGACAAACATATATTCTCACCGGAGTCGCTATAGGGTTAGGAGAAGGGGGTGGAGCGAACATCGAGGGAGGCAACGGAGGCATGACGACACCAGGGATCTGAAGGGCCTAAAAGTAGCTGGCCATGTCCTGCATCTGACGCATCGAGTGCTGCCAGACAACCTCCATTTCGTGCACCAACTTCTCCCTCTGGGCCACCAGCTCTCGCTGATGGGCCTCTGCTAGCTCCCGCTGTTGGGCCCACAACTCGGCTAGCTCGGCCTGTAATATAACACCCGTAAGGTTTAAACAATGCAAACGGAAAGGTACATGTGTAAAACCAATGAACGACGAATAAAACTATACTTACCTGAAATGCCGCCATCATCTACATGGAGCTCATCTGCCGAGGTTGTACGGGGACGTCAGAGGAGGTCGTGCTCCCTGATCGAACCTGATGGAGCGTGGGAACGGTGGCCGGGTCGATTGCGCTGTGGGCAATATAGTACCGGCCGTGCTGCTTCCCTCCTCCCGTCCTCATCAGGATGTCTGTATCCAGGGGCTCGGTGACCGGATTGAAGGCCGGCCCATGGAGCGTGCAAGCCGCTGCGGTGTACTCGGCTATCTTCTCGTAGGCATTTGGGTTGGTGTACGTGTCGACCCCATCCGCCAGGTTGTAGACGTTGTTCGACGCTGTCGCTCGACCCTTGTGAGCCAAGGCGTACCCTGTGAACTCGTTGATCACCTGGCCATCATGCGACCGGGTCTGCGAGAAAAATACAAAGATGATTACACGTAATGAGAATTGAGAGCTAGAATAAATAAATATATCAACAGAAGCATACCCATCTCTCCATGAACCTTAGGAGGGGCTAGCTCCCTTGGTGGTGTGCTAGCCCTGGCATCGCCAGGCGTCGCTCCCGGTGGGCTCTGTGCTCCACGCACGCTGAATCTATTTGCCACGCGTCCACAATCTCCTCCCAACAGTCCATGAACTTGTTGCACCATTCAGGAGGGTACTGCATGACAACATGTGAGAAGATATATCAAAATGAATGTTTTCTACTTATATTTCATGGAAGGAATCATAATTAATATTTCCTACTTACCTGGAGGTACAGCTCCCTAGGGAGGTTGGTCTCGGGGTAGAGGATCATCTCCCTGGCTTTCGACTTTGTCAACTTTTTGCCAAGCACATTGGCGTGGTAGGTGATGAGGACCTGGAGGTGCACCTCATGGTACTTGTCCTTGAGTCGATCTCTACAGACATTGTCCTGCACTCATGCTGCCTCGACGTCGTGCCCCGGCTCGCACGTGAACCACTCCTGCATACAAACATCATGTATCATTTTATTATTTCAAGAACATCCAACATAGTATTGAGCAACGAGGTGTGATGAAGACTCACCCAGAACTTGTTATTGAGCAAGAGGGACATTGTTATCATCCTTGACACTCACGAAGTGCTCCCACTTCTAGGGCGGCCCTATCTCCCCCTTGTGGGTGGTCCTGCCAGGGTAGTGCTTCTTAATCAGGAGGCTCTGCATACTACATGCCATTGATATGGCATGAACCCCCTTTGCTCACAAGCGTCTAGTTACTGCATGAGTTATTAAGAAGAATTGTTAGTCTAAACTTTGATTTCAACATGTCATATGAATAAGTCATTAAAACATGAATGGTGAGTTAGGTATCATCGACGGGTCGAATCACTAGACGGTTGGCAAGCACGAGCGGCGATGAAGGGAGGTGCGTGACGCTGTGCGAGTAGGGCTTCCTCGAACTAGAGGAAGCCATAGGCGTCTCCCCTGGTGTCGCCTCGCCCCGGTCCTCCTCCTCATCTCAGTCCTCCTCCTGGTCGTAGTGACCCCCCTGCTGTGTGGGGGTCCACCTGCCGGTCGTCGTCGTCCTGCTGGGGCGTTGGGCCGAGAAACAGCTTCCTCTCGACGGGCGATGTCTGCAGGCCCTCGTTGATGACTCCACCAACGGCAACTCCTCCTCCTCCTCCTTGTCGGTGGTGGTCCTCTGGTAGCATGAGTTGACCCTCGTTCATCACGGTCATCTACTTCTGCCCGACATTTTGTCCTATGCCTGCAATGACAAAGATTAAACCAATTAGCACAAATAACCGAGAAGTACTTGTAAAGAGATGCAGAATGAATGAAACATAATTGCAAAGTAATAATAAGAACAATATAGTATTACATGAATTAGAGATTATCTCCACGAACAACAATGGTTGGCTCCTTGTCATCACTATCACTACTGTCATTGTCACTATCAATATTGTTGAGCTCTCTTAAGTCCTCATCATCTCCGTTGTCCTCACCATCTCCATCGTCCTCAACAACTCTATCGTGCGGAGCCCTCTATCGCTCAAGCAACATTATGTCCTTAGGATCTTGCACCACTTCACCCTTGTCCTCATCGATGTCGTTGTCTACTTCCATGCCCATCAGCGAAAGAATGTCTATCTCAAAATGCCCTTCTATCCCCTTGGGTTGATAGAACTCTCTGCTCTCTGCCGATGGGTCAAAGTCGAAATCATCATCGTTTGGGACAGGAACTTTACCGCGCGGTGATACCAAGTGCACAAGGTATCAACCCTTAAGCTCCTCATCTTTTTGGCACGCCCATGGGAGGTAATAAACTTGTGTGGACTGTTAAGCCACAATATATACATCTTCTCTTGTATAGATGAAATCTTATCGAATTTTGACTCGCCCAATCTCATCGGCTCTTCTCGTGTCTTTGGATCAAACCAGTGGCATTTGAATATCATTGGATTAAGAGCTATGGGGCCCTCAAAGTGGAGCTCGTATATTTCTTCGACTATGCCATAATAGTCATGATCATCAGTGCCGGGCGTACGAACTCCTGTGCACATGGCCCTTCATGCGGGCTGACTCCCCTCATAGCTTGTCGTGCGAAAGCAATAGCCATTCACATCATAAACGGTGAATGACTTGACCCTACGGGGGAAGCCCTGTGCAACTTGTTTCAATTCGTCACTCATTTCCGCATCCGTGCGGGCCTACAAGGTGAGGCCAGGTAGATCGTTACATTACTCGCTCCTAGGAGCAAAGTGGAATCTCAAAGTTGGAACAAGGTAGGTTGGATGGTACCTTCGTACAGAACTAGGAAATAAAATCGGGCAGGACACTTTTGAGAAGATAGTCTTCTTCTTCATCGGTAGGAGCCATATTCCATGTCCAGTGTTCATTAATAAACTCCCTAAAAAAACAAGAGACAAAGGGGGTTGGATCGATAGGTGGAGGATATGGTGTATGTAAAAAGCTCATTGAAAACTTACACTCGATAAGGAACCATTTCATCAAGGTTCAACAACACGTAGAGGAAGATAGTGCGCCACTCATGATGGAGCAACTGCTTGGGGGTACTTGTGCTTCCTCTTTCGAGTTGCCCTTTGAAAAGGCTCAGGGTCGATGAACTCTCGTCGGCATTGTAACGAGGGGGTGGATTGTGTACGCTAGAAAGGTTCTCAATATAGTACGCCATTGTGAAGTTCGACACCTCCTCCACTCTGAATGTCTCTGCCACGGAAGCCTCAATTTTGGCCTTATTTCTATAATTTTTTTTGAAGAATCTTTAGACACCTCTCGATTGGATAGCACCAACAGGCCTGCACGGGACCCCCAGCCGTGCCTCACGCGGTAGGTGTAAAATCAGATGCTGCATCAGCAGGAAGAAGTTGGGTGGAAAGATCATCTCCAACTTGCAGAGCAACAGAGGTGCAACACGCTCTAGCTCAAGAATCACTGCCCGAGATAACTCCCTAGCACAAAGCTGGCAGAAGAAATAGCTCAACTCTACCAGGACACGCCACACTGGCTCGGGGAGGTATCCACGGGTCATCACAAGAAGGAGCCGCTCAATCCATATGTGGAAGTCATGACTCTTCATCCCTAAGACTTTCATAGTCTTCAAGCTCACTCCCCTACTCAGATTCGCCGCATACCCATCAGGGAACATTAACGTCTTGTTCCACTCCAGTACTTCCTTCCTATCGCCCCTTTTTAGGATGTAATCGGTCGGGCCCCTTTTTCAATTCTTGCTAAGTGCAGGGGTATTCATCACTAGCTATGGTCTATCACAGATCTTTTCCATATCCAGTCTAGCCTTAATGTTGTCCTTTCACTTATCCTTTATGTCCATGAGTGTTGCCTAGAGTGCCTTAGTCAAGCCCGATATATGAGTCCACGTGTGTTCCATACCATACTTCTTAAAACCACCATTGTATTCATCAATTTCGAAAGACTCTATCTGGGCAAAGACCTAGGCACCGCTCAATTGTGATCACATATGGAGATGTTTGGGTTTTAGACATCCGACATTGTAACTTGCTCTAAATATTCTCAAATTTTTATCGTAGCCACTACATGCGATAACATGACACCTAGACAAGTTTTGTGATTTTTGGACTTCGGTTGGGTTTTATATAATTAAAAAATACTTCTACTGCACCTGGATGGCCATGTTTCATGGATAAGCCGTTCAAACTTTTGGATGACTTTGTGGACACGGCCTCAAAATACACTCTCCAACATCAATATCATTTTTTGAATAACTATGTTTCATTATTTCATGCACCTACAGTTCAAATTTACTTTTTTGAGAAAAATGCAAGGAAACAAAATTAATTTAAGAAATATAGCAAAATGTTATAAAAAGGTTCCAAATTCGAACGTGTTCTTGAATAAAATATACTTGGGCTACAGAAAAAGTTTAAATTTAAAATTCAAAAAAAAGAAATCTTTGTCGAGTGCTATCAGTGGCACTCGGCAAACAGGCTCTTTGCCGAGTGCCAGAGCCGTAGCACTTAGCAAAGAAGCATGCTTTGCCAAGTTCCTAGTCTAGTGCTCGGCAAAGAGGGGCCGTCCTGGGCCCAGTACCCGCCATATGGCTCTTTGCCGAGTGCGTGGGTCGGCACTCGGCAAGGAAGACATCTTTGCCGAGTGGCCGACGGAATGGCACTCGGCAAAGGTGACAGCGACGGACGCCGTTTGCCCTCGTCACTCTTTGCCGAGTGCCAGGGTTCATTGAGAGCCAGACACTCGACGAAGAGAATATTTGCCGAGTGCCTGGCTTTCGGTGAAGCCAGGCACTTGACAAAGCCTCCTTTGCCGAGTGCTGGTCCTGGCTCTCGGCAAAGGGGGTCTTTGCTGAGTGCCCGTACTTTGCCACTCGGCAAAGCGGGTGGCACTCGGCAAAGGTGGTGTTTCCGGTAGTGATAGTGCATACCACACACTACTACATGAATCTTTACCGTAGCAGGAGGATTTGGTTTTCCACAGCGGGCAAACCACGTCCGCCACGAATACAAGGTCCCGGTAAATCGTTCTGTCCCGCAGCAGGCACCTTTGCCCGTCACGGTTAATGATTTTTGGCAGCGGGCACATCCACCTTTGCCTGTCACGGTTATTGATTTTTGGCAGCGGGCACATCTAATGTGCCCATCCCGGTTAACATTTTCCGAAAAACAAAAAAAATGGATAGGCCCGACGAGCCCATCCACAGGCCCGCCGAGTCCATCTAGGCTGCAGCGCCACCGCCGTTGGGTCTGGTCGGTACACCGCCAAATCCGGTCGCTCCACTGCAGGATCCGTGAGGGAGGAGGGCACAGCCACCAGATCCGTACAGGAGAAAGTCGCCGCCGCTGGATCCGTGAAGGAGAAATTCGTCGCCACCGGATCTGAAGATAGAAAGTCGCCGCCACCAGATCTGCAGAGAGAAAGAGGGAGTAGTGAGGGAGATGGAGAGGAGAGGGAGAAGGAGAGTAAGAGGGAGATGAACTCACCTTGCCTAGATGAAACCCTAGACCCATGTCATCAAGCCGCACGCCGTTGAACCGCCGCCACTGCTACGCGAGTGAAGTCGCCCAGCACGTCGTCACCGCTGAGTTCATCTCCCTCGTCGTCGGATCCGCTTGAGTAGGCGTTGCTGCTAGATACCCCCGCCGAGCTGCACTAGATCAGGCAGCCCTCCACGTCCTTCCTCACATCACCATGGCCCTCTAGCGAATCCGACCGGGAACAACCGGATCCAGCCACCATCCGGCAATCACCATGGTCGGCGGAGGGAGGCAGGGCATCAGAGGCAGTCACCTAGAGAGGGAGTATGGAGAGAGAGATCGGTGGAGGAGGAACGACAACAGAGTGGAGGAGGCGCGCAGAAGTCGAGCAGTGAGGGTGGTGTCACGCGGCTAAGTGAGATGAGGGATGGACCAAACCCTAATTTGATTTATATACACAGCTGCTTTGTTGGGCTGATACTGGGCTGGATGGGCCTAGGCCTTTTCCATTGCGGGCTTTTAATGTTGCCCGCTGCGATAAATTGATTTACCGTAACGGACAACATAAGATGCCCGCCACAGAAAATTGATTCTCATTTTGTATTAGTCTAGAGAAACCCCCAAAACATAGTTCTCATGATTCTAGTTCTAATCTCAAGAGGAACTATCCGAACAGTTCCATGAATGATTCAACATTTCTAAGGGGAATCTAAATTCAAAACATAGTAAATAACATGATAACGATGTTAAAAAGAAAAACATCTAGCCTCTACATTGGTTTTACACAACTTGACTGAAAATGATGAAAAGTTTAGCTAATTTGTCACTTTGAAAGTATATTCATTATTCTATGAAAAACTTGCATATGCACTATATATTTTCTAGACAGTCTCAGCTCCGCAGTGATAGATGAATAGGGACGTATCTGACTTGGCCTCCATAAATCCCAGTGTCAATAGGAAAGTAGCAAACTGAGAGTACCACACCCGAGGGGCCTGCTTGAGGCCATAGAGAGACTTGTTGAGCCGGCAGACCATGTCAGGACGAGAAGAGTCAACAAACCCCACTGACTGGTTGTAGTAGACTGTCTCAGTGAGACTACTGTGTAGAAAATCATTCTTGACATCCAGATGATGCACGGGCCATGCGAGAGTGAGAGCCAATGAGAGCACCGTGCAGACAGTGGCTGGCTTCACCACCAGCCTAAATGTCTCATCATAGTCGACTCCAGGTTGCTGAGTGAAACTCCGGAGAACCCAGCGAGCCTTGTACCTATCAAGGGTACCATCAGCCCGCTGCTGGTGTGTCCAGATTTAATTGCCGGTGACGACATTGGAGCCGGGCAGACGGGGCACCAGATCCCATGTCTGGTTGGCGAGGAGCGCCACTTACTCCTCTTCCATTGCACGGTGCCAGTGAGGGTCCGGCAAGGCGTCACAAACAGAAGAGGGTACAGGAGAGACCTGCGGGTCATCGGGCAGCGCCGCGAGAGCCCAGGACCGTAAGGTACCGGCCGCGTGTCGTGTCGCTATAGGGTGAACATGACACGAGTGTAGGTGAAGGAGCGGTGGGTGCTACATCGGTGGCACGACACGGGTAGCCGGGAGCTGCGGTGGTGTAGGCGTCGCCGGCGGAGAATCAGTCGAGACCCCCAGACCAGCAGTCGAGGCCCCTCCCGCGATCAAGGCCTTTTGTGCGGTCGAGGTCCCCTGTGCATGGGTCAATGCCCTGTTGTCTTTAGTTGAGTCCCCTTGTCTCTCGCTCAAGGCCTCTCGACCCGCCGTCGAGGCAGGGTCATTCGAACCCGAAGTCCGTCCGTCAGCCGAGGCCCCCCATCGAGGGCCCACGGTCGAGGCCCTTTGTGTGATCGAGGCCCCCTGTGCCAGGGTCGAGGCCCTCCTGTCTTCAGTCGAGTCCCCTTGTCCCTTGCTCATGGCCTCCTGCCCACGGTCGAGGCTGGGTCATTGGAACCCGAAGTTCGTCCGTCAGTCGAGGCCCCCCGTCGAGGGGGTGTCCAGCGTATCGGAGTGCGGTCGAGGCCAGGGGACCCTCCTCCTAGTGGACTGGGTGGCTCCTCCACCCCAGCCACCTTGGTTCCTCTGCTTCCCCCATTGCGGTCTCCACTGCCTCAGCTTCCCCGGTCCTTGATGCCTCCACAGCCTCGAAAGTGGGTGTGGTGGTGGTGGAGAAGGGGAAGATAGACTCATCAAACACCACATGGCGAGAGATGAGGACCCGACGAGAGGTGAGGTCAAAACAGCGATAACCCTTGTGATCCGGGGTATACCCGAGGAAGACACATAGAGTTGAACGAGGAGCTAGCTTGTGGGGAGTGGTGGCAGTGGTGTTAGGGTAACACGCACACCCGAAGATACGAAGGTGCTTATACCAAGGAGGGGTACCGAAGAGAGCGTGGTGTGGCGTAAGAGCTGGGCAGGCAGCGGAAGGAAGGCGGTTAAGGAGATAGGTGGAGGTGTGCAGACTCTCCGCCCAGAAGTGAGTAGGAAGCGACGCCTGGAGCAGAAGGATGCGCATGGTGTCATTCGTGATGCGAATCATGCGCTCGGCCTTGCCATTCTGGGAGGAGGTATACGGGAAAGACATGCGCAATTGGACACCATGAGAGAGGAAGAAGGCATGGAAGGTGTTGTTATCGAACTCATGGCCATTGTCACACTGGACGACCTTGACGGTGAGGCCAAACTGAGTTGACACCCAAGAGAAAAAATGGAGAAGTGTGGGAAAAGCATCAGACTTCGCACGCAAGGGAAACGTCCATGAATAATGAGAGAAATCGTCAACCACCACAAGGTAGTATTTATTGCCAGAAATGCTGATGATAGGAGATGTCCATAGATCACAGTATACAAGATCAAAAGCATGAGTAGTATGTGAAGAAGAAGGATGAAAAGGAAGACAAACATGATGGCCCAGTTGGCACGCATGACACAAATACTCATCGTGAGCCCGAGTACAACGAATGTCAGAACTACGACTAAGCTACATCAGAGCATCACGTCCAGGATGGCCGAGGCGATGGTGCCAAGTGGTGGAGGAAGTAGTGGCAGCAAAAGCAGCTGACAAAGTGGACGATGAAGAAGGTGAAGCAGATGCCGAAAACCGAAGGATGTAAAGGGGCCTCGTGCTGTCATATCGGAGAAAAGGACGCCGGGAAGCCAAATCCTTCACAGTAAACCCAGAAGAGTCAAATTCAACAGAACATGAATTGTCAGCTGTAAATCAATGAATAGAAAGAAGGTTGTGAACCATAGAAGGTGCAACAAGAACATCAGAAAGACGAAAGGAGCCATGAGCGCCGGCGGCACCCACGGACGTGACAGGAAGACATGAACCATTTGTGACCATGATGGACGAAGGGTGAGAGGAAGGAGGGTGAATGGAGGAGAGTATACCTGGGTCGAGAGTAGTATGGTAAGTGGCACCCGAGTTGGCAATCCAGTCGGGACCGACAGGCGGTGTCAGGGCCATGGTGCTGAAGGAGCTGGCCAAGGCCACCGGGTCCCAACCGAAAGGCCCGGGCGAGGCGCCGGGAGGTGTATCCCACGAGGACCCCGGTGCAGAGGGAAACCCCAAAGGAGCAACAACGAGCATGGCCGCCGGTAGGCAAGGCTCACCACCGGGAGCCTGGAAGGGCCACATAGAGATGCACCCCGACCACGGGTTGTGGAAAGAGGGCTAGGGTGCACCCCGTGGAGGCGCCGGTGCCGGGTTGCTCCCATGGCTATTTCCCGCACCACGTCCCCCTCCGCGGAGATGGCGCCAGCCTGTCCCGTGGTCGAGGCCCCTCTCGCGGTTGAGGCTCCTCCCGCGGTCGAGGCCCCCCCACCCCCGCTCGGCCCGGGGAGGAGGACCAAGAAGAGACGATAGCGACGGAGCAGACGGATGCGGCGAAAGAGTAGCGGCAAGGGCAGTCGAGGAAGACGAGGACCCTGACGCGGAGGTAGACCCTGGCTAGATGCCCTGAGTGAGCTCCTCCATGACAAGGTCATCATGGACCTGCAGGAAGGTGGGGAAGGGCCGCTGTCGGGTGATCCACGTCCGGAGGTGGGCGTAACGGTAACTGAGCCCGCGGAGGACGTTGAGGACCAGGATGCGGTCCTCCATGGGCCAGCCAAGGTCACCGAGGGAGTCCGCCATGCCCTTCATCCAGCAACAAAACTCACCAACGGAGAGGTCACCCTGGACGAAGGTACGGAAGCTCGCATCGAGACGCAGAGCCCGGGCTCTAGCATTGCCCAGAAACTGGCCCTTGAGCGCAAGCCAGGCCTGGCGAGCATCAGCAGAGTTGTGGACGAGGTTGTGGAGGCCGAGGGAGATCGTCCCGAGGATTCAAGAGAGCACGATGCTGTCAAGACGCAGCCACGAGGGGGTCTGGACCACGACCGAGGTGTCGACGAGGACGTGGTCATCGAGGGCGTAGCCAGATGATCGCGGTGTGGGACACGCGGTGACCCGTTGAGCCAGAGGAGGTGGCCCTGACGTCGTGTGAGGCAGGGAGGACGAGGAGCTGCTCCACCTCTGCGATCTGGTGGGCCAGTGCATCAGCTGCATCACACTCGCACTCCCAAACGAGGGCGGCCACACGCACACTGGCTTGGCCTTCCACGACACCAGCCTGGGCTGCGATGAGGGCGGCGGCGAGGTCGGAGTCGGGACCTGCTGCATGGAGGTGGAAACTGGGCGGCAGAGGAGGCGGGACGAGGAAGGGAGAGGCACCCGCGCCCGCGCCAGGCATGGGTGGCATGGCGTCAGCGACGGCGGTCGCCGTGGCATCCGCAGCCCTGACTCCCGTGCCCGCGCTCGCCCCCCAGGAGGAGAGGAGCGGCGGCGGCGCCTGTAGCGTCCGGGGCGACTATGGGAGGAGGACGGGCAATCTGCGTCCACGTGTAGTTGGGGAGAGGGGGAAGCAGTGGAAGTAGGTGGGAGAGGGAGGAGGAGGAGGAGGGCCAGCAATGGCTGTAGCGGCGGCGGCTGGTGGCGGCGGCTGGCAGCTGGGGAGGAGGGGAGGGAGAAAAGAAACCCTAACTCGATACCATGCTGAAAATTATGATTCAATTCATTAGGCTAACCCTAGAAAGGTTAGCCTCGTACATTAATCCGCAGGTTCGTCATCGTCTAACAATAACAAATCCCCACGCAATACGCGAAGTGTCGCTAATCTTCGTGGTTGTGGTGGTGTGTCCACTGCCACGGGTGTCTCAACTTGCTCTGCTACATTAGCATCACTCGTAGAGTCAGTCCCTACTGGCTCATCTTGAACTTCTTCAAAATACACCTTTTGTTCATTCTTTTTTCTTTTAAGAAACTCTTTCTCTACATGTCATACATGTGCCTAATGGGCCTAATACACTCGTACTCCAACACCGCCATCCACCAGAGCTTGTACTGTATATATAAATCTCGGTTAGAACAATTATTCTGTTGCTGGTATGGCCATAATGGAGAGGCCAGAGCAGGAGCTGGACCTCGGCCTCAGCCTCCTCCACCGCTCTGCACCGGAGGAGCCGCTGGGATTCTTCCTCTGCTCGTACTGCGGCCGCAAGTTCTTCACCTCGCAGGCGCTCGGTGGCCACCAGAACGCGCACAAATATGAGCGCAGCCTGGAAAAGCGCCACCGCGAGATGGCTGAAGCCACCCTGCGCGCGCACCGAGCAGCGTCGTCGTCCGTGAGGGGCGCCGGCAGCGCCCACGTCGACGCCCACAGCGCGCGGCCTGGAGGCGCCGCCGGAGCTTCCATCGACGTTGCTGGAGCGGAGCCTGAGGCGGCTAAGAACACGAGGCATGCTGATCCGGCACCTTGGCAGCGAGGTGACGTTGTCGAGCGCGCCGACGACCTGGACTTGTCACTCAGGCTTTGATTAGCCATGCATTTCTCCTGAGCAAGGCGACCTCTTCCTTCTGCCTGGCTTTATTTGTGTGTTCCTGAATGATCAGTTTGTGTTTATCCTGCTGCGCGTGCCTTTATTCGTTGCATATTGTTCGGTTTTTCTGATGGAGCTACTTGGCAAGCAAAATATTGTCGATTTATGCATACCCAGACTCCGATCCACAGGGCTTCAGATCAGTTGGTTAATTGGTTTTCTCTTGATTGATTTGTTGTCAGTTTGTTTAGCCCTTTTTTCATAATGTATTGTTTGGAATGCTCTTTTTTTGTACTAAGGGGGGGGGGGGGGGGGTGGGTTCGCCTAATTGAATTAAGCAATTCATTCAAGATTGTGCATATTACATGTGAGACTTGCTCGCTTTGATAAATATGTACTATGAATTTCTAGCTAGATCTATATATCGTCGGACTTCCATGCATGAGATGTGGTCGCCAAAACTAAACATGCTTTCCGCACTATGGTCGATTTACTAAATGATAAGCAAAAGTATATGTATATTTCTGAAAACCACCCTACTCATTGCGAAGCAAGTTTATTTTTTTGATCCAAGAAAGTTAGACACAATCATCATTGATTAGTTACTCTTATTTGTACCATGCATGTTACATACTAGCTAATGAAAAGTCAAACATATATATGATGCTTTAGTTATTCCCTTGTACTCTCCGATCCCTGACAATAGGTTAAAAAAGACAGGAATTTAAGAAGGTGTATGCTACTGTGCAGGAGGATAGTGGTATGTATGCTCAACTTTCTTGGCTTAAAACTAAGTTTAAAATTTGAACTTTCGAGGTCAATTGATAGAAAAAATACTATAGCCAGCCTTCTCCATGTGTATCGGCCAAGTTCTGAAGAAACAGCCGTGGTCGATTGGCCTGAAAGAGTGCTGATTTCTTTAGAACTGGTCACATAATAAGCTAAATTGGAAAGCCAGCCAGTTAAGTCTTTGAGATATCTTACACTAACATGTCTACAATATGATATTATATATTAGTTAATTATATACCATGAAACCAATCTGTTTCGAAATTGTTTTGCATTTTGCATTGCCCAAAGAGGATCTGTTTCGATTTATCGGTACACATTCACTCCTACTTTGGATTCCTATATACATTAGAAGTTTTCCCCACAAATCGAACCACTTGAGAAAAAAACTAGGTAGCTAGATCAACTTTTTTTTTGCTAAGTGGCACGTTTAGTGGGTATCTTGTTGATGTTTGCCTAGCTAGAGGATCGAATGTATATCTATTCGCATGAGTATTTAAATGTATACGACACAAATTGTTGATGTTTTAGGCACTTTATTTCCCTTTTGAGATCTAGGGCAAGGCTCCATCATTTTTGCAGTTCACAGGCCCACAGCCTCTCTCTCTACCACATACAGTGCTCTAAAAATACTGACTGACAAAAGATTTTTACTAGCTTATAACCAATCGAATCATTCATGGTTGACTGACATATAATCGCCAAAAGTTTCCGAATTGTTATATCCATATAGGTTATTTGGACCTACTACTATGTATTTTGTACCTACTATAGTCATCAATGTACATATGGTTTTGGTTCTTACCGTGCTGGATCATGCATATAACTAGAGCTGTTAGAGAGAGCTGTATAGTTGATAAAACTTTATTTGAAATTTGGGTGACATGGAACATCTGCAAACAAGCACCAGGAAGGCCGGCCTGTGTTTCAAAGGAAAAAGAATCACTTTCTTTCGTTGAAAAAAAATCTGATTCTTCAAAAACAATTGAAGCCTAATCTTAAGCTCTTGGGGAGTATGAATCCCAAATGAATATTAATTAATGAATATGTGTGGGTTTTCATTAGCTAGTTTCTCAATCTACTACATTTGGTTGAATTAACCACATAGTCTACAGTAATGAAAAGAAGGATAGACAAAGGATCAATACAGTCATTTTTGTGTTTTTGCCCAATATATACTGTCTGTATATATATACTACTTGCATACAAATCCAAGTTACTTAAAAACTTGACACCGTAGCCTGTCATCGATCATATATATTAGTGTGTCTTCAACCCTGAATCTCAATCTAATCACATAATTTATTAACATTCCCAATTTTAATTCAACCTGAAATCTGAATTGAATTTACTTGATCTTGTGGCTTGTTATATGTTTTAAAGTTAACTTGTATACATATATTCATAAATGTCAACTAGACTCGTAGATACTTTGGTTGTTGCAAGCCTTTGTCGTGAGCTGAATACCATGACTATAAGAAGATTTGGTGATAGGGAGCATATCTTGGTGAGCCCTAACATGGGCTGCCACGTGCTTCATTTGGGCAGCTCATACCACACATCCTTGTCTCTAAGACTTTTCCTTCACTCAACTTGTTCTTTACTTATGGCATTTAAGATTTTGCATTGTGGTTTATCTGGATTAATTGGATATAGGTTGCAAAATCTTTATGGGCTAGGTATGTCAAGCATACTAGTGGGCCTCGTTTAGATTGCAAATTTTTTTCAATTCTCATGCTATAGCACTTTCATTTGTATTTGGTAATTATTGTCCAATCATGGACTAACTACGTTTAAAAGATTTGTATCATAATTTACAATCAAATTATATAATTAATTATCTTTTTACCTACATTTAATGCTCCATTCAAATGGCTAAAGATTAATGTGACGGAGAGAGAGTAAAAAAACTTAGAATTTTAGGGCAATCTAAACAAGACCTATGTTAAATTTCTTAGAGACCTGTTGAAAGGATCTAGACATACGGTATGGGGAAGAATAGCCTACAGTAATTTCTCTACAAACTGCACAACACTAGACCAAAGTAGTTAGTATAAAAAGAGATCCTAACAAAAACTACTCTGTCTAGCTCTAGTTCACCCAACACAAGACAACAAACAGTTCCAGTAGCAAATGAATTATACGACTAGAGCACACGACCACACAACGGCTAGCAACTAATTAACAAGCTACTCCTAGCTAGCTAGGTAAACGAGAAGAGAAACTAAACTACCAACTAAATAAGCTAAGTTGTTCGACTGTTGGTGATTGCGGTTTGATAAGCCGTCTGATACAGTTTTGTTGTGAGAGAAAAAATTATACCACAACTATTAAGCTGTGCTAATAAGTTCAAACAAACATAGAGAGCTATAACTACAAGCAACCACCAACACAAACAATATAGATATGATTGAGTCGTATGCAAACCTAGCCAATTAAGCTAGATATGAGAAGACGAAATCATTTTTTTCTCTTGAGACTCGGTTGCTTGCCATCAACTTAATCCCTGCTGTGGAGACTCTCTAGGTGTGTGATTTGTGTGCTAACTTGCCACTCACTATCGGAAACGAGTTCTCTGTTAAGTGCCAGTGCCTGAGGCACGGACAAAGGTCCCTCGGGTAATTTTTTGACGAAAAAGAGCTCTTTACCAAGTGCTTTTTAGCAAAGCCTTTTTAGAGGAGGGACCCACCAGCAAGTCTTAGCATTTTTCACGTGCTTCGTGGACGGTGAGATTCGAACTCATGACCTCTTCCTCGCGCGGTTCCTGCCCTAACCACTGCACTATACTATCTCATGTATCTATAAGTAGTTTTGGTTCCCACATATTATACTAAATCGATTATAAATTGTTTATTGGAGGCCCAAATGAATTTAAATCAAAAAGTTGTCAACTATAATATTTTATAACTTTTTTAGATCTATACTTTTTGTTTACGAAGTTTTTCCATCCGTGGTCATTTATGATATTTGAATTTCAAATTTAAGAAATTCAAATATAGTTTAGCATGACAAGATAAACTCAAATAAAAAGGTTTCAACTATAAAATTTATAACTTTTTGAGATCTACAAGCTTTACGTTGAGTGTTTTTCCAATATCCGAGGGTGTTTAAAAAATTTAAAATTTAAAATTTTGAAATTCAAATGTGGTTTAGCATATCAAGTTAAACTCAACTAAAAAAGTTTTCAACTGTAAAGTTTCATAACTTTTCGAGATCCACAAACCTTATTTTGGGTGTTTTTCCAACCGAGGGTATTTAAAAAATTAATTTTAAATTTTAAAATTTAAATATAGTTTAAAATGACAAGACGAAATCAAATGAAAAAGATTTCAACTATAATATTTTATAATTTCTCAAGATCTATAAACTTTATTTTTGGTGCTTGGTCATTTATTCATCCGACATATAGTTCTAAAATAGTTTCCAAATCTTATATATCTTTCTTGTAGTTCCACAGAACTATGAAAGAGATGTAGATTTTGTGAACAATATTACTATCGCTTTGTCAAATAAAGAAATGACTAAAATAAATTTTATACATTTTAAGAAGTTATACAACTTTGTTGGAGAAAACTTTATTATTTAAGTTAATTTACTGTCTCAAAATGAATTTGAAAAAAATTCTTTGCCGAGTGAAAAGAAAAAACGCTCGATAAAGAAGCTACTTTGCCAAGTATCAATTTTGGCACTCGACGAGTGCAAAGACCTCTTTGTCGAGTGCCAAATGATTTGTCGAGTGTTTCCTATTTGGCACTTGGCAAATCATGTTGCACTCGGTGAAGATCCGATCTCGGTGACTTAAGCTAGACCCATGACTCAAGTGCCGCAAGAACCAATCACATGGACACTCAAGCTAGCCACGAGCATCCCACTAGAAATACTAGCCATTGAAGGAGCTCTTGGCTGCGCTTAGTGACCAGATAAATCTAGTGAGCACCAAACATGCACCACGGGAGCAAGCGCCATCTCGATAAGAAATCCCATATTTAATTCAGATTTTAAAATCTATATATAGCACTTTCTCCGTTGTCAAGTTAAGTTCACTCATTGGAGAATTCTGGTGAGTCCGCGCACTCTCTGCTAAGTCAAACTATCCATTGGAATCTCTAATGTCCATATGCTTACTCCTGTGACCATCTAGTGAGGGGCACCCGACTAATGTGATCACTAGCCGGGCCACGCTGGGGTCATTGTGGGCTCCGGTCCCCTTGCCATAGGCATGGATGTATTTCCAAAGGATATAAATGTGAGACTACATGCATATCATACTATTCGCTGCATAATTTCACATCTAAATGGTTTGCGTGTGTGTATATATAGTTATTTTCTAGATTGCATGGTGGAGTACTTTGCTACTTGTCTAGAAGTTTGATTGGATTGCTTGTTTTCCTCAATGTGCCACACTGCCACCTAGTGCCTCTTGACTGCCATGACAACCAGAGCCACAGCATGTCCAAATGTCTCACACTAAGTTAAATCATTAACATAAGTTAGGGTCCATTTGGATTCTGGTGGATTATAGAAGCAAGTTTCTGGAATCTACCAAGACTCCCAAAGGCCTGATTTTTACAATCTAGAGCATCCAGATTCCATAATCTTGAAAGCTCACCCAACCTTGCTTTTTTCAGTTCTATACTTCATAAGACAATTCTGCCCCTCATCACTATATTAATTTCTTTCCACTATGTTTGGGGAAAAACAAGGACTGAGGGCATTAAGGTAAATTTGCTCTATAAAAAGCTTGTCTCAACTGCTACGATTATGGATCCAAACAAACTACCAATTTAGCTTCTACAATCCAACTTTTAGTAATCTAGCTAGCTTTTAAAGGCTACCTTTCACAATTCATGGGTATCCAAACAAGACCTGAGTAAATTTTTAACCAAAGAAAATGAGATAAATTTTATGTATCCAGTCAGCCAGCCCCTCCTTCCTTTCAACTCCGACTCTGACACTGAATCTGATGACCCCAAAACCTCTTAGTGTACCCACTCAAGAGCTCTCCGAGATATGATGATGAGCACCAGAAACTTTGGTGAGCATGTTCAAATCAGCTACCACCATGTGAGCAGTGCTAACTCATAATCCAATGCTAGGATAGTGGGTATTATTGAGCAACCGTAGGTTTTGTTAACACCGACAACACACCGCTTTGTTCGGAGGCTCCCCCACCGCCCACCCACCTAAGGGCACTGGATAAATTTGGTAAGTGCAGATACTAATTTAAGTCCCATTTTCACAAGCATCTCACATCTACTAACTCTAATATGTTCCAGCATAAAAATCATTACCTTAGGTACTGAGTCTGCTTTTTCAAAAAACACTTTTCACTTGCACCTCACCGCAAATGCAAAGTTAGATTACACCTAGTGTGGCACTCTGTTTAGCGTTAGAGTTTCCCTCTTAATAGTATGACTATATATCGATCCTATATATCAAGTATACTTTTGCATTTGGGCTTGCTCCTCTCTTCTTCTCTCCAGTGTTGAGCGCTTGTTCAACTTGTGGCCTTCTCCATCTATCATGCATGGATGCCATCTAGCTCAACCCTTGGTGTGGACTTCACATAGCTTAATCAACACACTTGGTAAAAGGTTATATATAGTCCTCTAGTTCTCATTCAACCAACCATAGGGTTTATATATAAACTGCCCATAGCAGAGACAGTCGTTGACAGCCGATCACAGCTCTCGTTCGTCGGCGAATTGGAACCACCCGGACTTGCATTCATGCATATGCCTGCATTCTGCGGCGTGCCATGCATGCGGCAGGCTGCTGGTGGGCAGATGGCCCTGCAGCCTGCAGGCTCATCATTGGGAGCCACGAGATCTGCCGATCTGCCCACCGCCGGTTGCTACTCGCTAGCAAGAGCAACAGCGACACAGGCCACAGCTCACGGGGCTGGTCGGCTGTGGATAGCTGAACACGCATATATATGTACGTCTTCATGGCAAGCTTGCCGACCAACCGGCGATCGTCGTCGTTGCAGCCTTCGGTACAAGTACGTACATGCCCGAATGGATTTGGAGTTCATTCTGACATAAGGACTGGAAATCCAAGAGTTCATTCTAACATGAATGTGTAGAACTCAATTGTGCGCCAACACTACTACAGTAGTCAATTTCCGCAGCGGGCGAAAATAGTTTACCGCAGCGGGCATCAGCGCCCGCTTGCGGTGCCATGCCACGATAAATCCGGTGGCACCGCAGCGGGCGCTGGTGACCGCTGCGGTTAATGCGTATCAACCGCAGCGGGCCCTTAGGATGCCCGCTACGGTAAAAATTTCGAAAAAAAAGGAAAAAGCCCGTATGGGCTTGGATCTGGGCCTAGATCCCGCCGTCGCCGCCGAAACCCTAGTGCCGCCGGGGTGTGGCTGGCCACCTGCGGCCGCTTCCACCGCCAGGAGTTGCACGTCGAGGTCGATCCTCACGCCTGGATCCGCGCTGGAGGAAGCCTCGCGCCTAGATCTGAGCGCCGCCGCAGGTCTCGAGCCTTGATCCGGATCTGGAGAGAAAGAGGGAGGAGTGAGGGAGCAGAGAGAGGAAGATGGGGGAGTGAGCAAGCTGGAGTTGTACTTACTAGAACCCTCTAGGTCGTTGCTTGTGCGCGCCGAGCTCCTGTCCGGCCTCCGTCCGGACCCCTGCGCCCCGCGGCATGCCGCGCCGCATGCTTTCGTGCGGCGTGAGTGTCGGAGTTGGAGTCTTCCCAAAATAGATGTCGTCTCAAGATAGAAGAGGGGAGGAAGGAGTCACGAGGAAGAGGGAGGGAGGGAGGGAGGAGGCCATGCGTGCGAGTCGGAGGAGGCCATGCGTGCGGCGCGGTCGAAGAGAAGGGAGGGAGGCCGTGCGCGCGGCGCTGAGGGGAGCCAAGGGAGAGAGTTTGACTGGTGAGGAAACCCTAAGTGCATAATTTATACATGCTGCCAGATAGGGCTTCGGCTTGGCTTATTGGGCCGAAGGCTTATCCGTAGCGGACCTTATAGGATGCCCGTTGCGGTAAATTGATTTACCGTAGCAGGCAAAAGTGTCCACTACGGTAATTAAAAAGTACCCGCTATGGTAAATCGTGCAACATAAACGTCCATCATAAGGGGTCAAATCCCAACGCTGCGGAAGTTCTATTTTAACGTAGTGCATGTCTGCAGGACTCATCCATATACATGTTCTTGATGGTACGCAAGACAAGCAGAGTGAATAACGACAAGTCCTATATAAATTTTAGTAGCTAGCTGCCCTATAGTTATGGCATGTCGCCTTCTCATTATTGTAGTTTCTTGGTCCACATGCAACTTGCTCATCAACTCAGCCTACATATCCATGCGCTGACGCACAATTAAACCCTTCCCAAATCTGCATATTTTTCTCTTCCTATATATAGTTAGCTTGAATTTCACTAGCGTCTCTGGCATGGGGTCGAACGAAATATTATTCCTCTCTCTCTCTATCTCTCAACTAATACGAACTCTCCTTGTTTTTTAGTCCATGTATTAATACTTTGCACCTTCACCTGATCCAATGGTACTCTGGCCCTCTCGATTGTGTGCGCATCTTCCTCTTCTCATCATCTAGTTTTTTATGGCCATTTGGTAGGATCATAACGAAACCATAACTAAAAAGAAGTTTTGAAGCCCTACCAAAGGGGCTTTTAGTTTTGTGTGTATGAGGTTTTCAACTTAATGTCCATGGTATTTTCATACAGTGTGAGAGCATATATAATATTATTATAATAGTAATATGTTCATTACAAAGTAGGATGTAAACGTAGTTACTATATAGAGCAAATAAAATATGTAACACTATATATCTAGGGACTGTTAGTTAGAAGATACATAAGATGACAATACACACCATTTTGTCCTAAAAATAACCATGGAGCTCTACTCAAAAATAGGACTATTATTGTTTATTGAGAGTGCCCTTATTAGAGAACAATCAAAGATAAGTGTGTACTTTGTAAAGCCATACATCAGGTGTAGATGATGGGTGGAGAGAAGAGATCGAATGTGTATATAGTCTTCTGAAAATCAAACAGGTAAAGCTACCTTATGATCTTATTTGTAGTAGTGTTTTGGATGGAAAGGAAAAGCCACAGGATAGGACGGGGTTGACAAAGGGCATTCAATGCCACGGGCCGCCCATGGAAGCGGCGATCTCCCAACGACACTTGGCCAGGGATGCACTTGTGTACTTGTGCACGTTCTGGTGGGCGGTGGCCACCGAGGGCCTGCAAGGTGTAGAAGTAGAAACTTGCGATCGCAGTACGTGCATCTAGGACGAAGAAGCTAGCTGGTTCCTCCAGACAAGGCGCCAGGATGGAGGAGGCTGAGCGAAGGTCCAGCTCCTCCTCCAACCTCTCCATTATAGGGGAGCGAGAGTTAAGCAGTGCACAATCTGTCAAAGACGACCGTCCAAGCTTCAATTTGCTATAAAAATCCATGTATATATTGTGCAGATCATTTGCAGTGAACTTTTGAGGAATTAGGAGGAGCAAGAAAGCACCTACAATTAGCAGAGGACTTAATAATGTAACACAGTATAACTAAATGGGGGTTAGGCAAAGGTGTTTTTGGCCGTTTGGGCCGGGATATGTGAATGCCATGACTTAACCGACTTTGATTAATTTATTTAATTAGTAAAAAGATTAGAGTGCTGGTCCAAAGGGAAGGATTGGGGGGGAAATCACATGAAATATATGAAAGAGACTAATATTTCGAAATTTCGCCATATAATTAGAGGGATAAATCCACTAGTCTCTCTCTCTCTCTTTCTCAGTTACGTTACAAAAAGAAGACACTACTACTGACAATTTTGACCTGCAGGGCACACAGCAGGGGCAGCGTCGGGTGTCATGAAGCACAGTCGATTGTCATCGTCGACGAGCTGTCGTCCGGCTGGTCCGAAGCCCTGTCCTCACGCTCATGTATATGTCTTCATTATTACGGTTGGTCTTCGTCTGCCAGGTCAAGTTGATTCCTAGGACCAGTTGGGCCGGGGATGGATCGCTTTCATCAAGGCCTTGTTTAGATCGTGGGAAAAAAATAAACTCAATAAATAGTACTATTTTCGTCTTATTTGACAAATATTGTCCAATCGTGGACTAACTAGGCTCAAAAGATTCATCTCGTGATTTTCAACTAAACTGTGTAATTAGTTATTTTTTTATCTATATTTAATGCTCTATGCAAGCAGCTAAATATTGATGTGATGGAGAGAGAGTGAAAAAATTATAACTTTTGGAGGGATCTAAACATGGCCTAAGTTTTGTTGTTTATCCAACGAAATACTTTAGCTGCTGTCTTAACATTGCGCTCAATTTGTTTTTTTCCTGTGAGACCAGTTTCAAAGAACTGAGTTGGACAGGTAAATTTTGAGACTGACGAAGTCACTACAGACATCTCACTATTAACGACTATGCCACTGAAAGAATAACACCTTAAATCCTAGAGTAAATTCAAGAAAATGCGAGCACCCGTGTCAAGTTGGGAACTTGAACCCAGGTAGACAGGTTCCATCACAAGGAACCCAACCAGTGCTCAAATAGATTTACCGCAGTAGACAAAAATATTCGTCATGGTAAATAAAAATGTCCGCTGTATCAAATCATGGGATTTACCATTGCGGGTACAAATAGAGTCTGCCTCGGAGGCCATTTTTGAATCGTTGAGCAAGTTCCATTTTGTAGTAGTGCCACATGCCACCTTCACCCCTGTTGTGGCCCCCCTCACCCTTAAAGGGAAGATGCGAAGAGATAGATCGAGAAGCTATGGGAGATAGATGGAGAAGGAGAGAAGATGTGAGGGTGGATGAGAGGAGGTCCACTTTTATCTTTGTTCAACTACCCATCTATCGAGCTTTCTAATTTTAACTAGGAATATCTAATCACCCCTCAACTAACTCTTTGCTTAATTTTTAGGTAACAAACTTTTGACCTCAACTAACAATAATTAGTCCTAGCTCAACCAAACATGCATATGCTCTATACCTATAGGCACATATCAACAGGGTACTATATCGCTTTGAATGACTATAGCTCATGACATTTGAATCGCCCCACGGTAGTACTCCCTCTATCTAAGAAAAACGTAATTCTCATTTTTCAAGGAATCAAATGGTTTCAAGTTTGACCAAAGAACAATTAGATTAACTATGGGATATATATTTGTAAATTGTAATAATTCAATGTATCAAGTCCAAACCAACCTCTCCGTGTAAGCCAACTGCAAGAGAGAGGTGGGAGGAGGGATTTTCAAAAGTGTACCTAATCACACTCACACAGTCACACGTTTGCAAATCCCTCCTTCCACCTCTCCTCCACAGTCAGCTTACACGGAGATGTTGATTTGTATTAGATATGTTCCCACTAATTTAGAGGCATAAATATGAATACTATTTACACTAAACTCAGTCAATACTGTTTTTTAGGGAATAACTTGGTCACTACTTTAACAAGTACACCGTAGTTATATTTTTTCATGGATGTAGATTTTGGGCGTTGGGAAGTAGCCGCCAGACGGGAACCAAACAAGGCTGCAGTGCAGGCGCCGTGGGGCTAACTGCCAGCTTTGTCTTTTGTCTCGTCTACTGGAGTAACTGTCAATGATTCAGTACTGGACAAATACCTTTCTACTAGAAGAAGCGCCTTGGTCAGAAGAATTCTAATGCATACCGCATTTAAAATTTGTTTGAGAGAACTGAACACGATGCGTACCGGGACACAGTATACTTACATTTGGAATACCAATGCACAAGTTTAATTAGCAGCCCTATTCCGAGGTTAATTAGTCTCTAGTCTCTAGAAGACTGCTTGTTTCTAGCATCAGAGCAAGATAGGAGTATATGCGGCAACTTGGTGAACTAATTTCTGGTTCCCATTGGCAGTCGTGTAGCAACATGAGCATGTTAAGGGACAGTAAATTGGTGTTGTTTCAAGATGGTCTCACGTAGTGTCACATCAACAATCAACGCAGGTACGTGATGCAAGACCTTGGCCTATCATGTCAGAAAGACAGTTCCATATAAGTCCACACACAAATCTTCGACGAACAACATCGATGCTTGTCGCAGTTATGAACCTGTACGTGAAGGATACTTTTTCAGGTTAAAGGATGGTAAACGAGTCTGGTTCGTTGAAGATATTTGGTTAATAAAAAACCTACCTCTAAAAACCCAACGGCCAATATTGTTTAACATTTTTAGTAAAAAAAATAAGCAAAGTTAGCAAATGCATTAAGCTATGTTTGGCTCTTAATGTAGAGAATATAATGAAGAACATTAGGGGAAACAAGCTACTACAATAGAATCACCTAGTCACAAACAGGAATTGGAATGGAGATAGGTCTTACTACTTTTGTAGGAAACTTGAAATCATAACATCTTTTCTTTGGATTCAATGCTCGTGTGTCATTTTTTTGTGTAGATCATCCATACGTATAGCGCTAAGATTAAACCACCTCAACATGCATGTCCAAAACTTATTTAATGATGGATATAACTCTTATAAAATAAAATTATACTAGTAATTTTCTTGACATGCAAGGTGCGCACCACATCGGTCAATTATAATTTGCAATTACCCCACTAATCATTCTCTTGACATGTAAGGTGTCCACTTCACCAGTCCACTATCATTTGCGATTAAAGTTCATTAGCAGAAGCAATTATGATATTCACGTCAGCGAGACACGTCATCCATTAACATATATTTAGTTGTCCACATTAGCATAACACGATATACACTAACATTAGTTTATAATAGTTAATCTCTACCTAAGAATTATGTGAATAGTTAAATTCCATTCTAAATCAGTAGTATAGCAATGCATGAGGTGTTCTCTTAGTTACTGTAAAGATAAAACTTTTTGCACCATTTTCTTGCTCGGCGGGCATTTTTATTGATGATTTGGACAATACAAAAGTTGATTTTGGTAAGTGCCAACTAAATCTCATTTTTTACACTTACACAGTACAACGCAGACGCCCATAACAAGCACGCACACTCACCCCTATGAATACACGTATGCAAATCTCATATTCAAGGGGATATACTAGCTTCCATTCTGGGCCTATTCGTAACATTATAAAGATCAACAAATGCTAATGTTGAGAGCTTGTCGTAGACTATAATATTAAGCCACATTACATCCTTCGGATGACCTTCGATATTTAAAATTGAGTCATGGAGTTTTGTTTTATCAAAACAAATTATGAGTAACTTGTAAGAAAGGTGTGTCATGTATTTCCACAAGTATGGAAATACATTTTTGGATGTCTAAACTTGTTAAGTGATGATGCACTGCAGGTTCATACTAGCCATATGGGCATTTGTTGTTTACATGGCATGCCAACATGGCATGCATATACTTTTAATTTTAACACCTCACAAGTTTATTTTTTCCTTTAAAAGTATACCCTCTCTTCTCCTTCCTAATGGGCATGTGTGCATCTTCAGTCTTGCGTGTCTGGCTTGGGCCCTGAGCACCCAAAATAACAACAAATACGCAGATGAAGGTGAGCTTGACACTAGGGAAGGCTCGTGTCAATGACCTCAAAAACCCATACTCAACTTCTCTAACACTATAGGTTGACTGGAGTTGGACCTAGGAGAACAGGGTGTATTAGAAACCCTACTTGGACACGCATGGTATCGCATCAAATCAAGGAGAACAGAGACACCACATCATCGACCTTCGTCTATGGACCTTCTCCACTGACCTTTGTCATTGGACTCCATGGTCGACCTTCTCCGATTGAGCTGTTGTCTAGACACCTTCCCCAGCCTTCTCTGATCCAGCCTTCATCATCAACCTTCACCAGTGAGCATTAACTTTTTCATAGACCTTCAATGGTGGACCTTCTCCACTGACCTTCGTCATCAGCCTTCATCACCGACCTTCATCGCTGACCTTCTCTGGCCTTCTCCGGCCCAACCTTCACCAGCGAGCCTTAGCTTCGTCATTGACCTTCGTCATCGGCCTTCATCGCAGACCTTCTTCACTGACCTTCTCTGGCCAAGTTGTCGTATAGGCACCTTCTTCAGTCAAGCCGTCATCCAGACACCTCCTCCGACCTTCCCCAACAAGCCTTCATTGCTAACCTTTGAAGTTGGCCTTTTCAGCCTTGGTCCATCATCACCATCTAACCTTCGTTAGTGGACCTTAGCCTCTAGCCTTCTCGAGCCTAACCTTCATCATCAGCCTTTGTCATTGACCTTCTCTGGGGAGTTTTAGATTCGTTGTCGACCTTTGTCAATGGACATTCTCCATTGACATTTGTCATCAGCCTTCATCACCGACCTTCTCTGGCTGAGACGTCGTCTGGACACCTTCTCTAGCCTTCTTCGATCTGACCTTTGTCATCGGCCTTCATCGTCAACATTGGCGGTTAGCCTTCACTTTGTCGTCGACCTTCATCGGTGGACCTTCAACACTGACCTTCGTTATCAGCCTTTATCGTTGACCTTCATCGCTTACCTTCTCTGGCCAAGCCATCATCCAGACACCTTCTATGGCCTGCTCCAACCTGACCTTAGTCATTGGCCTTCATCACCAACCTTCCTCGCCTACCTTCTACGGTCGAGTCATCGCCCGAACAACTTCTCTAGCCTTCTTCGACCAGACCCACGTCATCAGCCTTCATCGTCGTCCTTCGCTGGTGAGCCTTAGTTTCATCATCAACCTTCGTTAGTGGACCTTCTACACTGACCTTCATCATCAACCTTTATCGTCGACCTTGTTTGTTGACCTTCGGACGAGCCATCATCCAAACACCTTCTATGGCCTTTATCGTTGATCTTCACTAGCGAGCCTTAGCTTCATCGTCAAACTTCGTCGGTGGACCTCGAGATGGCATCGGGGACATCTCCGGCGGGGACTGGTACCCCGTCCCCGACCCCGTTTTCTCTGATTTTCCCAGCTCCCCGTCCTCGTTCCCCGTCTCGGGGCAGTTTTTCTCCCGTCCCGTCCCCGGTTGTTGTTGCAGGGCCCGATGGGTTTCTCACACCTAACAGGACGGCGGCGGCGACTCAATCTTGAGCAGCCACGGTGCTACGTCAATGCCACCAGCAGGAGCACTAAGGATATTGGTGGTGAAGATTAGCAGCAGTAGGAGCACAAGGACATTGACACCGAACCCACTGCACTTTGGGCATGGTCGCATGGGAACTGGGGAAGAGCAACAACGAAGAGGGCATGGAGATTGGGATCTGGAGAAGAGAAGAGGAAGGAGGAGGTGCGTGCAGCAGCGGAATCTGGAGAAAGAAGAAGCGCAGTGGCCAACCGTAGCTAGAGCAGCGATGCCCGACACTCTGACTCCGCGAATCCTCCGCAGGAGCGTCGGACTCCCCGTACGCCCGATGCCAACAAGTTAGTGATGTGGACTCGTGGACGGTTGGAATTGGGGACGTAAGGTTACAAGTTGTATTTATATGTCTGATTAATTTGGGTTGGGCTGAAATATTGTATTGGGCTTCTTTTGGCCTGTTTAATCGTGTCCTGACGGGGAATGGTGACGGGGACTGCTGGAACACTCCAGTCCCCGCTTCACCCAACGGGGATCACTTCTTGATCGCTAAGCTCCCCATGGGGATCAAATTCATACCATTTGCATATCCTAATGGATGAAATCCCCATCGGGGATTGGAAATCGGGGCCTCGTCGCCATCATTGGCCTTCATCGTCGACCTTCATCGCGGACCTTCTTCGGCCGAGCTGGCGTCTGGACACCTTTTGTCGAGCCATCATCCGAACACCTTCTCTAGCTTTCTCCAGCTGGCCTTCATTATTGACCTTTGTCATCGGCCTTTCTGACCTTCCTCCATAATTGCCAACATTTGAGCGGACCGTAGCCTCCGGCCTTCTTCGGCCTGACCATCATCGTCGGCCTTCATCACCAACCTTCGCCGGTGAGCCTTAGCTTCATCATCAACCTTTGTCGGTGGACCTCTCTCCACTGACCTTGATCATCGGCCTTCATCGCCAACCTTCTCTGGTTGAGCAATCATACAGACATCTTCTCTGGCCTTCTTCGACCCGACCTTCATCGTCGGCCTTCATCACCTACCTTCGCCGACGATCCTTAGCTTCATCGTCGACCAGTCGATCTTCCTCAGCAAACTTCTCCACTAACCTTCATCATCAGCCTTCATCGCTAACCTTCTCTGGACAAGACATCACCTAGACACCTTTTTCAGCTGAGACATCGTCTGCACACCTTCTTCGGCCCGATCTTTGTCATCGCCCTTCACGCTGACCTTCATCGACGGGCCTTAGATTCGTCATCGATCTTCGTCAGCGGACCTTCTCTACTAACCTTCGTCATAGGCCTTCATCTCTGACCTGCCTTCATCATCGACCTTCTCCGACTGGGCCTTAATTGTTGAACCTTCAAAGTTATTGTTCCTATGCAACCTTTGGCGTCCTTTGAGAGTTGCCAAATTCTTTTCATCAGGATAAAGACAAATGAGATTTATTTGATCGAGCCTTTGGATGATGATGCAAAACTCTAGCCAGTGCTGCCACTTAAGATAAGTATAAATGCCCAGTTTATATCAGCTTTCATTCTAAAAACAAAATATATGTACATTTCTATGAGCAAACCTCTTTGCAGCTTCACATTTTTGCCCTATCACGCCTAAGGTCAAAATCGCCAAATAAAACTTTTGGTGGTCTCACCATCGGATATCAATCACTATCCTTTTCATATAGTCATCAAAAGTCTTCTCTTGTAGAAAGCTAAAAACACGTCACTTTGACAAAGTTAACAATAGCATCTTAGCTAAGGCATTTGCATCTTTCCCATACCTCACTTGTCATTTTTTGATAAAAACAAATACTTGTGCTTTGAAATATCTTAGCCTTTGTTTACATAATTATACAACTGTTATTGCACCCGTATATATACATATATCATTGACTAACCTTGTTACACATGCTAAAAGTATCCTCATGTAGGAACTAGAACAAGTGAGTATTTCTCATTTGTCTATAAATTTGTAATAACTTATTTATGCCAAATGATATTTGGTTTTGTGATTAATATCACTTTACTGATCTAACCATAGTCTCTCATAATAAATTTTAAAATTAAACTTTCATATACAACTTGTCACCAATGTGACAAAAAAACTTGTGGCCTTCGCCACATCAAAAGCATAGCCTAAGGGGCTATACATGCTTGGCCCAAACCAGCTAACTTACACTTTTCTATTATTTTTTTGTCGAAACTCTATTTGTTACTAACATGCAGGACACCACCAAGAAGTACCTCTTATCCTCCCAAGCTAGCCCCCCTTATAGTATATTTGTCAACGTTATATTCATGTTTTCATGTTCCCAAAAAGATCACTTGGTAAAGTAATGAGTTTTCCGTTTGACTTAAAAATGTTGGAAGCATATCTGTGACTTATCAAAATCTTGCTCGTAAACAATTTTATATCAGAAATCACAAACTACTCCGAGTCACCCCCAACCACTTTTATACTTTGTTTCTCTCTTATACATCTATAAACACATATATAAAATAAAATAAAATAAAATACATACATATATATATAAAGAACTTTATTTTCGGTGAAACGGGTCCGCATGCTACTGTTCACGACCCCCTTTTCTCCTCACATTTTACTATTCATCCACAGTAAACCCGTTAAGTAACAGTAACATCCATTGTAAACCGTTAAGAAACAGTAACATGTTCACCATAAACAGTATTATCCGTTAAAGAACAGTAACAGGTCCACAATAAACCCGTTAAGGAACAGTAACAGATCCATCTATAAACAATATTACCCGTTAAATAACATTACGGGTCTCCCAATAATCAATAACAACCCGATAAAAAACAGTAACCGGTCCGCTATTGAACGGTGCGATTCGATTTTTTTCCGCCTGTTCCCCACGCAAAGCGTGGGGCCCCTGCCTATACACACGAAGAGTATACTCCGTAACTAACTGCAAAATAACATATTCTGTAGCCAGATCGGTTTGACCGCACCACCGGTGGCCGGGCATTACCACCTGGGCTGATCGGGCCATCATTTACTGCAACGCATGCAACCATGCAGCAACATTCCTCTTCATATTTAATGAGACCACTGCCGGTAATTACGTTCCTGTGCATGCAAGGACTACGATAGCTACTCAGTTACTATATTTAGCACGCAAATATTTCAGGTGCACGCAAATGATATTGTAAGCATTATTAGCACATCTGGTTACTATAATTAGTCTGAGAGTAATTTTTATACTATAAACATTTACGAGAATTTTAAATATTGGATATTTACGAGAATTTTCTATCGTGAAGGTTTACGAGATTTTGTATTTTACGAGAAATTTATACTATAAATATTTACAAGAATTTTTTGCTGTAAATATTTATGAGAATTTTGTATATAAATATTTACGATAATTTTAAACTATGAATATCTCATACAATGAATATTTTACGAGAATATATGCTTTCTGCCCGTGTACGTAATCTATTTACTAGAATTTTTGCCTTTCTAACTATTTAGCAATGATAATCTATTTACGAGAACTTAGTACCATTTACGAGAATAAACCTCAAATGTGAATTAGTACTATAGTGCTATAAGGTTAATTTTAAAATATTTACTATACTATTATGAGATGAATTTTAAAACTTAAGAGAATTTAAGTTGTTTTGATATTATAATTCTGGTAGACTTTACTGCAATTAGAAGGGGAAATTACGGTAACTTACCATCCAATTTCCCCTCAAGAGCAACTTACAAGAAACACTGATCCATGTGAAGTAAGAAAATGTGCAGATACAGGATTTGGTGCTTTCAACAGCAACCAGCAAGAAAAATAACAAAATCAAATACTAACATGTCATCATTCATGTTCATCTATCTGTTAGGGACGGGAAGTAGCTAGCCATGAACCGCGACACGGCCTGGCCGTCGGCGACGGCGTGGTGCACGTGCACGGAGAGCTCGAGCGCGATGCCGATGCCGGGGATCCGCGTGGCCTGCAGCCCTGCATGGACAGCATGGGCGAGGTCCGGCACCAGCGCCAGGAACGCCGGGACGATGTCGTTCGCATCATCGCCCGCGAGCCGGTGGACGTCCATGGTGCAGATACCGGCGCCATCGGCCTCGAGTAGGCCACGGCAGGGTCGGTGCAGTCGACGACCACGTCCCTGGTGCCGGCGACGTACGTGCGCCAGCTTCCCGGTCATCTAGCGGCGGCAGGTACACTGCCAGCGTACCGGCGAGGGAATTATTGAGGCGTGCCGCCGCCGCTGTGAACTCAGTGCCGTCGACGTCGACCCTGGACAGCTAGTGTGCGGAAACGAGTTACCATGACGCTAAGCTGCCCATACAGGCAACTGAGGCAAGCTGAATGCGTGGAGTAGGCTGGATCGAGGACGCGCACCTGGCCATCGTAGGCTGAAGCAGACAAGCAGTGTGGGAGCAGGTTCAGCCGGATGAAGGGGCCCTGCCACCGCCGTAGCCAAGCTGAGTGGAGGCGCCGCTGACGAGATGGGGCAGGGACCGCCGCCTGGAAGGCCAGCCGCGCCGGCGGGTGCCTGGGTGTCCGACGCCGATTCACCTTGAGGAGAGGCGCCATGGATCCCATGGTGATGACACGGACCGCCGGTCAGGGAAGGATCAGATCGGCATGCCGCCGCCGTATCCCGTGTGGTGGAACGTCTCCAGCAGCGAAGAAGAATGTGGCCGTATTCTTGGGCGCAGCGGCGAACCAGGTGCAGGTTTGATAGGGACCACTTGAGTCAAAGCCAATTCCTATTCTGTTGCCAACGCATGTGACCTGGCCTTGGGTTGGTTCCTGAGTTGCGGTGGGGATCGGGTTCGGGAGTTCTGGCCGCGGCTACATAATATAATATTTTATAGCTAGTCACAGTGTAATATATTCACATGCACCTTTTCTCCCCACAAACGACTATTCATCAACAGTTCCTAAATCCTGCCCATCCGATCCTCCTTTCATCCCTTGGTTGCCCTCCACGTCGCCTCCACAGCTGCAGACAGCAGCCGGCCCTCCGCTGCACATTATAATTGCCCCACCCCTGTGCAGCCAAGAAGCATCTCGGTCTTTCCCTTGCAGCGTCGGGCACCACCCACCAAATCCCGCTGCTGCTTCACCAAAACAAAAACAAAAAAAAAAAATGACTCCATCAATGCTACTGCTATACACACCACTTCACAGCTTGCACTTAGTTGCTCATTTATTTTCTCATACACTCAGTCTGTACATCACACCTATGAAATCCTCACAAAAACATCAGCAGTCACACGAGTTATTTTTCTATTCCCGGTAACACTTTTCTGTACATCAGACGTACTACACTTCATATGCTGCATATTTTACTGCGCCCAGGTAATCTTTTATGATCTACACATCTCCAATTTATTGGATACAATGGTCTCCATATTTTATATTATGTGCTATAGAAAGACCACTACATCTACTAATTTATAGAGCCCTCAACCGCAACTTTGTACATAATCTATACCAAACTTACAATACATGTCAAATGCGATTTACCTAACATAAACACATAAACACCTTTTCCGTCTGCCTATAAAGTTCAGACACCTTGATGTTGCCTTATTCCACCGTGTCGCTGACTAACCATCTTTCATGATCACACTACCATTAAGCCAACTTTGTTCATCCAGTGCAAATGCCTCAACCATATAACGTGCAACAACTCTTGACTCGCACGGGGGTACCATCTAGTTTACATAAAAACCATGGCCTACATTTTATTCATCTCCACGTCCTTTCACCATTGGGTTGACTCTATGGATTCACGCGCTTATATATCCGTGTGATGAGATCAATTTTTCGAAGTACAAGAAGATTGGGAGTTGAGGTATAGTAAGCTTTTAGAGAGTGTTTTTTAATGTTACCAGAAATCTAGATTGGAAGTGGGTTTTGAAAACTCTTGGAGATGCTCTAATAAGTTGATTTGATTACTCTTTGATACGGATGAGACCTACTTCCTCCGTCCCAAAAAGAAAGGCATTCTCGTTTCCCAAGAAAACGCTACTAGAAATTTAAATATAAAAAATTAAATCTAGTTTTTTAATAAAATTATTTAGAGGTATAATATTATATATATTTTCTAAAAATTAAGTCAAACTCGTGGCACGAAAACTTAAAATATTTTTTTTAAGACAGAGGGAGTAATACTTATTTCCATTATCTACAATGCATTCAGAATAAAGCTCGGCTAGCATGCACCTGCGAGGTGTAGAACTTGCGGTCGCAGTAGGTGCAGCGGAAGAAGCCGAGCGGCTCCGGATCCGAGTTGGCGGGAAGGAGGCTGAGCCCAAGCTCCAGCTCGGCCTGCGCCCGCCTCTCCATTTAAGCCAAGCTATAGCTTATCGCTAGTGATTGTGTTTGTGTGACTGTGTGAAAGAAGACACTAACGACCATTTGCGCAAGGCGAGGAATAAATACATCTGCTCCTAAGTCCTAACGACGGCAACGGTACGTTTCGGCTACTTGAGAGTGGACGGACTGACCGGACGTCTTGAGCACGTTTTCAACATGTTATTACTTACTGTTTGATTCCAAAAAAAACAACCACCGCTACAGGAGCAGCAGCATCTTTAGCTCCAAGCCTCCAAACCTCCATCACCGCCGGTTTCTCACTTGCATAGTGATAGGGGACAGTGATGCTCAGCTTCACTATCGTCCATATCAAACCGGCACTGAAAACCGATTTAAAATTAAAAAAAATCTCGTTGCGCCTGTCCGCAGCATCATCAACCGCCTGGACGGAGCAGGACTGCCGTGTCGATGCTCATCCACAAATCATTGTCGTGACGCAAACGAGCCCGAATGTCCCAGGCTATGACATGAGTAGTAAGGTATGGATAACGCACTTCTTTACTTTCTTATAAATTAACATGATCTTATTTATCATATTCTCATGAGTTATTTGATGCCCAGCTTTATGCCAAGCTTAACGAGCCGAACCAAAGTCTTGAAACTCATTCAAAATCAACTCTTATTTATTTTAAATAGAAAATGAGTTTAATCGAGCTATTGTTGGAACTAGCCATCGAGTCCTGAACAGTGAATAGGGAATAGCTGTGGCCTTGAGTAGGCATTGGGCGTTGGTGTAGCAGCCCCTAGCAGGGCACTTCAGATAAACTATATCAGAAAATATAATGATAAAAATTTATATATTGCAGGAATAAAATTTTAGTGATAATTTCAATCAATCTCCGTTTTTAGGTACTATTAGTACAGGTAGAATGTGTGTACAGTAATCCCAAAAAAAGAATATGTGCACAGTGCGTGCACGTGTGACATAGTGTTGTGTGAACAACTACCTAAAACATACGTAGTAGTATACTTTTTACGAAATCTATCTTATATTCCCATCACGTGTGGTGCGGTGGTGCGCACATGCCACTGGTCTGCGGACAGGATTTCACACAAAAGTGCGTGGCTGAATACTTCCGCGAGTCGCGAACGGGCGTGACAGACCGGTCACCAGAGGTCTGCGTAGCACCGGCCTCAGCAGGATGTCCCATGTTCGAATTCCTCTGAAAGTAAATTTCTGAGAGATTTTTTTAAAATTTTTAGGATACATGTGTGCGTTCGGTGATACTGCGTGTTTTCCGCGCAATAGAGACGGCGATGGCTCCTAATCTCTTCTTAGCGTGTATTCAGACATGCACGTATATGTATATGTAATATAAGTATGGAATATGTGGATTGTGTGCGTTTAAATTATACCCTATAAAAAAATACTTTCACGAGTCGCTATCCAAATGTGTTGTCAAGGCCAGGGTGCAAGGTCGGCTTCATATAGCAAAAAAATCAAAGGAGATGAAAAAAAGGCACGGAGGACGGCAGAAGCTCAAGCGCATATGCATAATTTCTGTCTATTCCCGTACAAGTCCACCATATGTGGCATATGTCCATCGTTAATTTGAGAATATCTTAATTGATCATGGTCAGTTCGTTGATGGCTTTCACGGCGGATAAACTGGTTTTATTAGAAGAAAAAAATATACATAGCTGATAAGTTTAAATGAACGTTGCTTTTAGGTCGATTGTTCGTTGATGTTAGTACCATCGATGGGAACAAAGTTTGATCCAATGGCCTTGAACCTTAATATGCTCGGTTTGGATGAGGAGGACAACCAGCTCGTCGCTACCGACACCTCTGTTGCTTAATAGTATATTTATTGTGTAATCACAAGCACGTGTGAGTCTGATGGTTTTGTGTGGGTCTCAGTAACCTTTAGATTACCGTAACCTAATATTGTTTGTAACTTAACTTTTCTATTCTGCTTAATAAAAAACGTGCTAAAGCACGATCTTAGAAAAAAACATCAGTGAAGGCAAGACGAAAGGAAAACATAAAAACCAAACAGTCAGTTTGGCAACTAAAGCATAGCCAGCTTTTCAAAGCTAAACTTTAGCTAGCTAAAAGTTTTCTAACTCAACTTTAGTTAGAGTGTTTGGACCCTCGATTAATAAACTTAGCTAAACTTTAGCTAGATTCAAGTAGATAAACTTAATTAAACTTTAGCTAAATTTAGCTAGCTAAACGGATCTTAAGATGGATACTCGTAGATACTAGATAGACACAGAGATACGTCGCCATCAGCAACGTGTGTCGATTATTTATTTTGATTGAATTGTTGCCTCGTCCGATCCGCCATCGATATCTCCCGTCGCATATATATCCCATGTCGAAAATCTTGTGGATCTGATCATCATCAATTATCATCGATCAACATATGCATGCTCTTCTACTGGTTGCTAGGATCAGAACATCCCACATGCCCACACCACTCTCAGCGCTTTCGGGGAGAAATGATTTTTTGATCAATAGCTATCGACGGGCGACGACGACCATTCTACGCTTACGGGCAGTGTTGAGCGAGCCACGAGCCCACTAGCAGCAGGCCGTGGACGACAGGCCTGCGAGCCTAGCGTGGCCCGCCATTCAAGTGGATCAGGCTGACGGGGGACAGACACTAAAACACATAATTTAAGTGAAGGCGAGCGCGATTGTCGTGGGCAAGGTGATGGTGTGTTCAGAGAAGTATATATGGTCGCCTCTCAGATTTGATGGTACATTGTATATCAATGAAAATCTGCCGAGAAAATGAGTTCTTGTCAAATAGTGAATGTTTCTTGTAATTTGCCTCTTGAACCAAATTAATCAAAAACTTACATTTGTTGCTTCCACAGAAAGAAAAAAAAAAAGTCCATAAGAGACTCAACAATGTTGTACTCCTATACACAAGCCTACCTGTTGGGTTCTCAATGCAAACCCCCATATTGCTACTCTAGCCACCTCATGCTCACATTTCTCTACTATAAGATGCAAAATAACTCTTAACCAAAGTTCACCCACAAAAGGAGATATGCAATGGTAGGCCATGCCTATCAGCGAAATATGCGTTAACATCAGTGTAGTTTTAAGCACTATAAGGAAAAATCTCCAAATCAACTACTAAGAAACACCCTTGGGTGAATGAAGTAATGATGATGGGATGCATAATAGTTGACAAGCAAAAAATCAAGGCATGTCATCAAACGAACATGCAAAATATTGCCATATGAAATTACCAAACTATTGTTGAGTCATGACATTTTTCCTATGCATACATGTGACTATCTCAACTTTTCCTATAACTTGTTCGTGGATTGTTCAACTAACTGCTGCTATGTACAACAGTTCTAATTACTTTGGGTCCTTGACCTAAGAATAACTTGAATGAATTTGAAGGTCTGGGACGACGACTAGAGTTGGGATGAATGGAAGTCAATTAAAAATTCTTCACAAAACTTGTCCTATATCCCAAATTCAACCCCGGGGGGGCGATGGGAGGGTCCCCCCCCAGAACATTGTACAACACTGTTCTGTCCACAGACCACAGCCCACCTAAAAGGCCTTCTTTTTCTTTTGAGGAAAGCTAAAAGGCCTTCTGTATTTGACCATCTTGTGGCCCAATACAAATGGGCCAGAAACGAACCCACTCTGCTCTTCTACCCTTGGTCTCCTCGGTTGCTCCCTCTTCACTTCTTCAGACCTCAAGTCCAGTATCTCACCTTATCCCCAAAATCCTATCAGCCTTCAGCCTAAACTCGAACCCACCTCTTGCCTCTGCCCTTCCCATGGCGGCCACGCTCTTCTCCACCTCCCTCTCGCCCCAGTTCCTCTCCCTCTCCGCCAAACCCACCCCCGCCGCCGCGTCCGCCGCAGCGTCCCCACCGGGGCTGCCGCAGCTCCACGCGCTCTCCGCCGCCGCGGCGGGATCCAGGCCGCTCGAGCCCGCGCGTGCGGCCGCGGCCGCGGCCGTGGCGGAGGAGATCGGAGCGGAGGGGCAGCCGGGCTGGGAGCAGGAGTTCTCGGAGGATCTCAGGGTCTTCGTCGGCAACCTTCCCTTCAGCGTCGACAGCGCCCAGCTCGCCGGACTTTTCGAGCAGGCCGGCTCCGTCGAGATGGTCGAGGTGTGTGCTCTATACTTCTATATGCATTTCATAATCAGCAGGCCGTGGTGATCACATTTCGGGTTTTTTTTTTTGTTTTTACTATTATACTTGACGTCGGTAAAATTGGTAACCTATTGTTCGTGCTGCTGAAAATAATAATCCTACTGTTCATGCTGCTGAAATTACTAATACTATCAAAGTTCTAAGAAACAGAGTATTCCTACTACTCACTGATCCTAGTCCTAGTTTTGATGCTGCTAGGAAATTAACTGATCCTACTATGGTAGGCAATACAAAAAATACTACAACCAAGAAATCAATTAGCTATGGTTATCACTTCTTTCAATAGGTCACCCCATGAATAAGTTACATTTTGTTGCAGGTCATCTATGACAAATTGACGGGAAGAAGCCGTGGGTTTGGGTTTGTGACCATGTCTACGGTCGAAGAAGCTGAGGCGGCTGTTGAGCAATTCAATGGCTATGTGAGTTCACTTTGGTTCTTCCAAAGCATTGCACATTCTTTGATAATATATTTTGCTGTCATGAACCATTTCCTAATGTATGACATAGCTTATTTACCCGGAATTGTGGCCTTTGCAATAGATGCTAGTAATTTTGTGTTGTTCATGGTTCCCTACCTGATCCTCCATTGCCTAAATCAAGTTATACACTAATCATTACTCTTAAGGCTTCAAATAGAGCATATGTATTATATTTCCTTGATTGAGTATATTCTGTTACAGAATGCTTAAATGTTGTTCATTCTATTTCTGTCTGACACTATCTCTCAAAATATAGGTACTTGATGGAAGGAGTTTGAGGGTGAATTCTGGGCCACCACCACCCAGGGATCCATCCTCACCAAGACGACCCAGGGGCGATGCCAATAGGGTCTACGTGGGTAACCTTTCCTGGGGTGTTGACAATTCAGCTCTCGCAAACCTGTTCAGTGCGCAAGGTGAGGTCCTGGAAGCGAGGATTGTATATGACAGGGAGAGTGGAAGGTCAAGGGGTTTTGGTTTTGTCACGTATGGTTCCACTGAAGAGGTTGAGAATGCGATATCGAACCTTGATGGCACTGTGAGTTCTTAGTCCCATTTTCTTTACCAGCTTCTCGCATGGTTGCCTTTGAAGTTTGAAGTCCAGTCTTCTTTCAGGATGTACTAAATTGGTTTATCGTTGCCCTGCAGGACTTGGATGGCAGACAGATCCGTGTCACCGTAGCAGAGTCGAAGCCACCTAGGCAGCAATACTGAAAATTTCACTTCAGATGTTTGTAGGCATACCGGTAGCCCAAACTCTGGATTATAGTACCTTCATTCCTGGATTTGTAGCTGTAGAGTCTCCACCGCGTGGTTGGAAAGAAAGATTGGCTTGGAGACGAGATTATGCATGGTTTGATCTGGACATTCGTTGAAATTATAAAGTCCTCATGTATATGGCTCTTTATTATTGGATTTCCGTGCTCATTATAGCCCTTTACACATGCTGCATTGTGTGGCAATCTTCACTAACTTGAACTCTGCCTTGTGAATGGTCCTTTCTCCAGATGCTTGTAATGTTTGGTGAACCGGTTTCAAGTAGCGGTGGTTTCTCTCTTGTCAACCGCGCGTTTGTTGTTGCTCACCTCGCAATCGCATGATCTGGTGAGGACAGCTGGTGTGAACCTCTGCGATTGGTCCTTTTTGGCGTATCGTCGACGACAGATGCTGGTGCATCACTGTTGTGTCCGTCTTTGGAGGCTGTTCGGTTGATCAAGAACCCGGTTGATGACGAACCGGGAAAAGAAGACAAGTAGATCCGAGCACATACGGCCATCTAGCGTCATGTTCTCTCAGCTTGCAGTCGCAGGCATATTGCCCGTGATTCATTGGCTGCGTCGTGACTCTTTCCTGACGATTAGGAGAGGGCATCAATTTCAGATTTGACAGCTTGAGCTGATATATCGCGTGTGAAGCATAATCTTGAGATCCCAGGCGACAATCTTCTCCTTTGATTGGCAGTTTTCAGAGCCATGTCGGCCAGGAGCTCGGCCGGCGGTGACAGGAGTGGTGGTTGCGTAAGAAGGTGGCGGACTCCGAACAGCAGGTGACGAAGATGTCGCGCTTGGAATGCATCGTCGTCTTTGTGGCCTTCTCATCTGCCTCTCCCATCTCCTTTCCTTCGACAGGTCGAATCCAGTGCAATACCTGCATGGTGCGGTGTCGAGTCCACTGGCCTGGCCGCTGGCCGGCCAGTGGCCACAAAGAAAATTAGGCGCCAAAGCTTTAGCAGGATTATTAGGGATTTAGGATAGGTGCGTATGTTCAACGGACGCAGCTAAAAACAATCATTATATCAGAGCCACTTGTGACTCGTCAGGTTGAGTGTCACCATCCTGTGCAAACGACACTGCGAGCACTAAACAACCCGCGATTAGCAGCAGCAGTTGTTGATAAGGTTATATGCGATCTCCAATCAGCATCGAGGTTGCGGTGGTTTATATATTCATGTCGCGACACAAAAAGTTAAAGCTTGCAGAAGCAGGTCCCTTTCTTGGACCACTCACTATTGGATTTTCTTGTAAAGACCAAGCGATTAAGCGAAGTCGGCCTCAATATGATTGTGCATCCAAATAACAATAATGTTTTCTGCTAAACATTTTGCACTATGTTCACCGGATGAACTAAACCAAGGGACAACATATACATGTGCAATTAACCCACAGGGGGGTGCACTGTTTAATCTAATTTGTAGATTGCAGTAGTGTGTATGGCATCCGTTTTTGGAATATTCGGAAAGCAGAGAAAGCAAATGATTCCGTCCAAGTCGGACAACAAGTTGTCCAAGAGAAAGGAAAGGACTGCTGGCCCACAGCCCACTTCATGCCTTCCTGTGTGTGAAATCGTGAACGCATGTGCATAGCCTAGTGTAAAGCGTGCGTGCGTGCCAGCGCGGGTCGCTCGTAAGCCCAAATAGGCAAGTAGAGAGTCTCCATGGAAAAAACTAGATGCACGCAATGCAGACCGTATACAATCATATAGTCATGTTCACGGTGATAACGCTAGCGACGTCGGATCTTATATTTGGTTCAGTCTTTAAAAGACATGGTCGATGTATTCCCGACGCCCTTTACTCTCTATAGTGGTTGAACATATTGCGTTTTTTTACGGTCTTCATGTTTGTGGAATTTTTTATTAGTTGTGACTGTGGTTCTCGAATTCAGATCTGATGTACACTTTATTGGCCGCTATAGAGCTTCCTGAAGAGGCATACGTAACTGGATGCGAGGAAGATGAAGTATAGGGACCTAATAGCGTGCTTCAATGTAATTTTATTTTAGGTTGAGATCTCAATTATAAAAGGAATTTTAATTTAATGAAATTCAATCCCTTTCTAAAAAATAGGTAAGTCTAGTAGTCCACTATGTACATCTCGTGGCTCTTATCTTCTAAGTATATATAATTTATCTGTGATTTTGTGACTTCAAATCACCCTAAAAACCCGTACTTACATGCCATTAGAAATAGACTAAAGAGGTGGCACTCTCTCTCAAACTCCAAGCTGAGTTAAAGAGGTGACACTGGCTCTTAAACTCCAAACATGAAACTGCCTTCACATCGTCTTCTCATCAATCAATGCCACTCCAACTCCAGATCTCAAACTACCACCACTATTGCATTGCCAAACAATACCGCTAATATTATGCAATCAAGAATCCATGACACAATCTCTCTTCGTCTCCCATGGATCTTTATATGTTTTTGGACGGAGATAATGGAGGACATGTGAAGATGAAAGCAATCACCACTATCACCAATGAGAAGCAGCTCGATGAGGTAATCATGGTCGTCCTAGTCCCACACTAGTGGCGCTTCTCATGAGCTAATGCGACAGACAGAAAGCACCTACGATAGCATCGAGCGATTGTCGGATCTTTGCCTGGGTGAAACACGACTTGGGTCGGAGTTGCGTCCTCTCTTGTCAACACATTGTCAAGATGAGGTTTTACATTGAAGCTAGGTATTACGAGATTGGACGCATCAAGAGAGGAAAAGTAGAGTAGATCCACCGTGGAATTTGAGCGAACGCCACACACCACCTGATGATGGGTTTATGATTCTTGTGGTTCAAATAATGCCTCTTGGCTACTGCACCGAAGCATTATATTTACTAATGTAGGTGTCGAGCTATAGTCAACGTACTTGTTGAGTATGTTGAGTCATCGTTAGGGACTAAACTAAGACATCAATTTTATTGGTTTTATACTAAAGTTAGAGGCACCGCCTATGTCCAAAATCTAAATTTGGCTGCGTATCTAGTAGTCTTTGAACAAAGCACCTTATTAGAACCCATGCTAATTTCGGTTTTCACCAAATTCTGACATACCCTCAATTTTAGCAAGCACAATACATGAAAAGAAAAATAGAATATTTTTTCATGCTTCTATTGAATTTAATAGTTTTGAGACATTAGATTTAGGATTCTAAAGCTTTGATGCAAATAGACCATGTGAGATGGAGTGCCCATGGAATGTAGGGGATAGAGATTATCTTTTGCTTACCATATAATGAGATATGTGAGTAATTATCTGGATGTTCAACTAACAATTAGATGATCTATTAGCTTAGGTCCATACTTACAAGAGTACTGTTTATACTACTCCCTTCGTTTCAGATTAAACTCACTTTGATTTTTTTAATTCATGTATTTTGCTATGTATCTAGACATATTATTTATCTAAATATATAGTAAAATATATGTACTAAAAAATTAAAATAAATTATAATTTAGAATGAAGAAAAATAACAACTAGGTCGATCCAAATTGGGTCGTAGCCTACACACATAACCACCTACCCCTTCAGACAGCAATTGGCCGGGTAGGAGTTGGTGGCCGTAGCGATGAACGCGTTCTGACGGTCTTGCCACTACAAATAAGCGACACCGCATTTCGAAAGGCCACGCGACCGCCACCTCCCCGAAGCCGCCGCGACCGATCGAGCGAAGCGCGTCCCTCCCCGCGCCGCCGCCGAAACCCTAGCTCCTCCTCCCTCCTCCTACGCCATGGCCACCGTTTCTCTCACCCCGCAGGCGGTCTTCTCCACGGAGTCCGGCGGCGCCCTGGCCTCTGCCACCATCCTCCGCTTCCCGCCAAACTTCGTCCGCCAGCTCAGCACCAAGGCGCGCCGCAACTGCAGCAACATCGGCGTCGCGCAGATCGTCGCCGCCGCGTGGTCAGACTGCCCCGCCGGTCGCCCCCACTCAGGCGGCGGAGGTCAGCGCAATCCCCAACGCCAAGGTTGCGCAGCCGTCCGCCGTCGTATTGGCCGAGCGTAGCCTGCTCGGCTCCGACGCCAGCCTCTCCGTCCACGCGGGTGCGGTTCCATGCTAGCTCGCCTCTCTGCTTTAAGATCTAGGATCTATGCCTTTTCCTTTTGATGATTCCCTTTGCGGCTTTGCTGATTTTTTTTTTATCTGGAACAGGGGAGAGGCTGGGAAGAAGGATCGCCACAGATGCGATCACCACGCCAGTAGTGAACACGTCGGCCTACTGGTTCAACAACTCGCAAGAGCTAATCGACTTTAAGGTTCGACAGATCCCCTTATCCAAATGAATAATCGTGCTTGCTTTTGTCGAATTTGACAGATCTGACGCGGTAATTTAAATTGGATCTGTTCTTTAGGAGGGGAGGCATGCTAGTTTCGAGTATGGGAGGTATGGGAACCCGACCACGGAGGCATTAGAGAAGAAGATGAGGTGATGTTCGGTAGTGGAAATGTCTGACACCTTGTTGGCTTGGCTGTATTGGTTGGAGCCTAAACAGTTTCGTGTCCTGATGGTGCAGCGCTCTGGAGAGAGCAGAGTCCACGGTGTTTGTGGCGTCGGGGATGTATGCAGCTGTGGCTATGCTTAGTGCACTTGTCCCAGCTGGTGGACACATTGTCACCACAACGGATTGCTACCGCAAGACAAGGATTTACATGGAAACTGAGCTCCCTAAGAGGGGAATTTCGGTAATACAGCGCTATCCTTTAAGCTCAACTTGTTTTTAGAACGGGACATCCGCTATAGGTATTATTTGCCTTCCTGTCACTGCTACAGCAGTGCATTTACAATGGACTTGTTCTTATCCAGTTAAACATACTCAGCTGTGTTGTTCTTATACAGTTAAAATGATTGCAGAATGAAGTTATTCTTATCCAGTTAAATAATTGCACCCATATAACTTTTTTGTTTTTACTCATGCTGAATTGCTTCTGCATCTATACCGGTTGAACATATTTAGTTACCTTGTTCTTATCCAGTTAAAATAATTGCAAAATGAAGTTCTTATCCAGTTAAAAATAATTGCACCAATATAACTTCTTGTTTTTACTCGTGCTGAATTGGCCAGTTATTTGAGCATGATCCAACAGGAGTAGCATAACTAATGCATAGTATATGAACAATAGCTTTTGTAGTAGCTGTTGGCAGTATTGTATGGCTTCAAACTTTATTCTTTGTACTGCAATCTCAATTGGATTGGCTATCTGCAAAAGGGTTGAACTCAAGTAATACTGTTTATGCCCAGATGACTGTTATTAGGCCTGCTGACTTGGATGCTCTACAAAATGCGTTGGACAACAATAATGTGAGTATTGTTTCCATTGCCCCTGGTTGTAAAAAAACATACATTATCAAGTATTCAACTGAAGCTCAATCATGTGGCCATGTCAGGTATCTCTTTTCTTTACGGAGACTCCTACAAATCCATTTCTCAGATGCATTGATATTGAGCATGTATCAAATATGTGCCATGGCAAGGGAGCATTGCTTTGTATCGACAGTACTTTTGCCTCCCCTATCAATCAGAAGGCACTAACTTTAGGTGCTGACCTAGTTATTCATTCTGCGACAAAGTACATTGCTGGACACAATGATGTGAGTTGATATACTGGAACCCATCTCTCAGTAAAGCTATGTGTTTGCACTAACTAGAGTATTCAATACTTCAATTTCTCAGGTAATTGGAGGATGCGTCAGTGGCAGAGATGAGTTAGTTTCCAAAGTCCGTACTTATCACCATGTTGTTGGTGGTGTTCTAAACCCGGTAAGTTTAGATTGTTAAAATTTGTTTCCATTTATTTAATCTTCCTTGCACAGATTGTGTATGTATTTACAGATTCCCATAGTTACAAGCTTCATTTTTTTTGATAGGTACAAAATTATGTAATTTCCCTATTTGCATATGTTTAGGTTAGAAAAGTAATTTTCCCTTTCTGGGTATCATGCCCCAGCCTCTGCACATTTGTGCAAGGATGGCTGCTGGCTATTTTCCCTTCCTCAGACCCCGCAGTGCGGGAGCCTACGGCACTGGGTATGCCCTTTTGGTATCATGAGCCGTGTTCGGTTCTCTGTTACCTTCCGTAAAGTGAGTTGAACTAGAATTCTGGAAAGGAAGAAATAGAATGTGTTCTGTGCACTGCAATGTATATCCAATAATTAATCTGGAAGTTTATGTCACAGACTGGGCTACCACTTTAGGGAATAGTATTTCCAAGTTATGCTTGTCTGACAATGAAATGGTTCATGTTGTACTCTGTTTACATTTGGATAGTAGGACACCCCCCATATCTCTAGAAGCTTGTTATGGTAGATACCGAAGTTTTGTGAGCTTTTTTACCCCTTGTTTCAAATCCACTGTTCTAAAACCTTCAATATCTGTCTTATACTCTTACTTTATGGTGCAATGAATAATCGGTTCTCTGGCTCATAACTGTTTTGTGCTGTGATAATAGAATGCTGCGTACCTTATCCTTCGAGGCATGAAGACACTGCATCTCCGCGTGCAATGTCAGAATAACACTGCTCTTCGGATGGCCCAGTTTTTAGAGGAACATCCAAAGGTGTGAACCATGTTTCTTTTATTGATGTGTATGTATACAAACTAGTGGTATTCCATGTTTCCATTGTTTTAACTAATGATATTATCTCTTGTTCCCAGATTGCTCGTGTCTACTATCCTGGCTTGCCTAGTCACCCTGAACATCACATTGCCAAGAGTCAAATGACTGGCTTTGGTGGTGTTGTTAGTTTTGAGGTAATTTAGTTCTTGATGGAATCCATTATACCTTGTATTAAATTCTTGAGAACATGACATAGTTCAATGACATTCTTTTTGTTTTCTTGTGTAGGTTGCTGGAGACTTTGATGCTACAAGGAAATTCATTGATTCTGTTAAAATACCTTATCATGCCCCTTCTTTTGGAGGCTGTGAGAGCATAATTGATCAGCCTGCCATCATGTCCTACTGGTAAGAGCTTAATGTTTGTGGTATTGAGACATCCAAAACAAATGATGAACTTGTGCTAAATTTTGAGCTTTGCGGCTTGTAAACAGGGATTCAAAGGAGCAGAGAGACATCTATGGGATCAAGGACAACCTGATCAGGTTCAGCATTGGAGTGGAGGATTTTGAGGATCTTAAGAACGATCTTGTTCAGGCCCTGGAGAAGATCTAAGAACTCCAATCCTTTTGCATTAATAAAGTTATGAGGACGTGAGGTGATGGTTGTCTTGGATCTTGTAGAGATCCGTGGTCAAATATGAGCTGATGACTGCGATTAAGTTGTCGTTTTTGCTTATTTTATTCTTCAAGTTCAATAAGTTGTGGTTGCTGCATCCAGCATGATCTAGTGTTGCACTTTAATTGTACTTGCTAAATTATACCATGGTTTGTTCCGATGTACTTGTTGGCTTTGCTTTAGAATTGTGTGCCCTCGACCTCGGTTGTGGTATGAACTCACGCCCCTAGTGTTTTTTATGGCATTTGCCGTTTAGTGTGAGCTTAAGGCACCAAGTACTTAATC
>CM041628.1:74314310-74353494 GCA_023333625.1 Bothriochloa decipiens
ATGGCATTTGCCGTTTAGTGTGAGCTTAAGGCACCAAGTACTTAATCACCATAATAGAAGCAGGAAAAATTGTTACAAGGAATTGTCGTAACAACATGTCGAAGTGAAAATATTTTTCTTACTCACGGGCTTCTGCTCATTTGAACTAATATAAGGCATCTGTTAATAGACCGGACATCAAATGAGCAGCTAGCTAATTGTCAACTATATTTGAGGTAATCTGACCAAACAATTTGTGAGTGTTTGTTACGCATAAAGCATACTAGCTTATAACCCAGCGTAAGTACATATATCTATATACCTAATAATTAATTGTGAAAATTTCACACCCTGTTTCTATCCGCTGTATATTCTGACCGCTCCACCGGACATCTATACCTTTATTAGCCTGTCCACCGAACACCATAAATAAATTATTACTTTGTGCTTCATGGTCCGTTTACGCCCACCTAGCCTAAAATTATCTGTCCGCCTGTTGCAATTCAGTCCGTAAAGGACTTCGACAAAGACAAATTCGAATACAAGTCGATCTCTTCTTCCTCTGATTTAGAAAAATCAAAAACAAGAAGTGAAGAACAATCCAACCAAAAGGAGCAGGGAAAAACAACCATAGCTCCAAATCGAATAAAAAAGCAACTCCAAATGAAAACCAAAAGAACCTCTTTTCGATGTTGCGATGATGCATGTTGCGATGTTGCGATCATGCATGACAAGCTTTTGGTGCGAGTACAAGATAACAAAATGTTGCGATGATGCATGTTGCGATGTTGCGATGATGCATGACAAGCTTTTGGTGCGAGTACAAGATAACAAATTATACGTACGATCTCGGCGGTTTTGCTAGTACTTACGTGCTTCTACTTCTACATATTTTCGTCGGAAAAAAAGAAAGATCAAAGTACGTACTCGGTACTCGTACCATACGTATGTACAGTATTATAGTAGGGCCCAGACTGTTGGTGCGAGGCCTCCTTTTGCCGTTCCCCTCCTCGATCGAACACTGCGGCGGTCCCTCCATCTAGTCGCCATGGCCGCGCGCGTCAGCGGGTCCCTCCTGCCTCTCCTCCTGCTCGTCCTCGCGACCGCGGCCCGCGCCGGCGCCCTCCGCCTCGACCTTCTCTCGGGCCACACCAAGTGCATCTCCGACGACATCAAGGTCGGCGCCATGGCCGTCGGCAAGTACCACGTCATGGCCCCCGACGACGGCGCCTCCTCCTCCTCCTCGTCCCACTCCCAGCAGCAGCAGCTCCCGGACTCGCACCGCATCTCGCTGCGGGTCACGTCGCCCTACGGCAACAGCCTGCACTACGCGGAGAACGTGCACTCGGGCAACTTCGCCTTCACGGCTTCCGAGGCCGGCGACTACCTCGCCTGTTTCTGGGCGCCCGACCACCGCCCGCCCGCCACCGTCGCGTTCGAGTTCGACTGGCGCAGCGGCGTCTCCGCCAGGGACTGGAGCGCCGTCGCCAAGAAGGGTCAGGTCGAAGTGAGTGCTCCTCCTCCTCCTCTGATCTAATCTTTACGTTCTTCGATCGCTTCACTGACAAACACAGTGGCATTTGTGACACATAGGCTGTATGTTAGAATTGATTGCTACGATTCAGATCTCAGACGGAGATAGGCGTAAGGAAATTAACAGAACTTCAATTAGTTTATTAGACTGCATTGAACAAACAGCTACCTGCACAGGCCAACACAACCACCTGATGAACAAGAGAAGAAAAGAAAGACTGATAACTGGAAAGGCTGAAAGCCTAAACACACAAACTATGCCAACAGGAGACACTAGCGCCTAGTGGATCAGCAACATGAGCCAGGAGGAATCACATCACCCTATTTACTGCTCTTGCCCAAAGGTTCGCCTCCTCCTTGATGTGATCGCAAAGCGTGACCATACTGAACACACGCCCGCCTGAATACTCTTGAGTATTCCATAGTGACCAAGCCATCAGAAATTCAGAATGACTGCCAAGCCAAAACCTTCCCTATTATCTTCCGGCCCCTGCTTACAGCTTTCCAGCCACCGCACTGGGAGCTCCTGATCACTGATCACCAGACACCAGATGAGGCCTTTGATATCAGGATGTCAGGTCAGATGCTCCTGATCACTGATCACCCGATGACGGAAGAATTATATTACTTGTTTTATGTTTTTTTGTAAATAATCTGTGTATAGAGGAGGGATGCATATCTTTTTCATTAAGAAGGAGAATATGAGTCATACAACACGAGCAGTTTATAGACGCTCGCTGCCAAGATACAACACAAAACTTGATTAAACTAAAAAACAAGAACAAGGAGGATCAAGCTATTGATATAAATGAATTATAATATATTACTCTCTCCATTCCAAAATTATAAGTCGTTCTAAAGATTATCTTGGAGAGTCATAGTATCTAAAGATTATCTTGGAGAGTCAGAGTATCTCAACTTTGACCAAGTTTATACGATAAGATAATAACATTTTGAATGTCAACTAAATAATATTGGATTCTTCGTTAACTATATTTTTATAGTATACCTATTTTATGTCACAAAAATCTTCGTAATTCTCTATAATCTTAGTCAAACTTGAGATGCTTTGACTCTCAAAGATTGTTGAAATGACTTACAATTTGGAATGGAGTAGAAGATAAAGAGACTATAAAAAGTTTTGTAACGAACAACAGTATGTGCAATTGTCAACTCGTGGATATCTGTTATTATAATGGATTTGTGTAGTCCTTTTTTGAGACCGTGATTTGTGTAGTCCTTTGATGAATAAAGAAAGCGGTCCTCTGTTAATATGGCCCTGGTTGTGTAGATGATGGAATTGGAGCTCAGGAAGATGGAGGATAACATCAGATCTATCCATGAAGAAATGTTCTACCTTCGTGAAAGGTATGCACTCTACGTGGAAAAGGCCCAAAATACAGTTTTTTGTTTTGCAGAATCTGTCACATCTCACCAATCATACACTGCCTGTTATTCTTTCAGGGAAGTCGAAATGCAAGAACTGAACAGGAGAACAAACTCAAGGATGGCTTGGCTTGGTTTCCTCTCGCTTGCCATCTGCTTATCAGTGACGGGCTTGCAGTTATGGTACCTGAAAAACTTCTTTGAAAGAAAGAAGCTACTATAATTCTTTTCTGTTACTACAGAACAGTTTTAAGCACAATTTTTTGGTTACCTCTTCTTCTTTAATGTTTAGTGGATGTAGTTTTTCTTCTGAGGATCAAAGATATAGCAGAGTTGCTAAATATTGACTTTGCTAAATATTGACTTTTATTACTTTCCTAGGACAAAATTTAATATATGCAAAGTGCAAAGGTGACATCAAATTCTAGTTCTTTGGTCTTGAAAGTGTGCTGTTTAAATTCTTTCACCAAATAATTATGTTCTCTTGCAAATTTTGTGAGACGTTCTGGCCCAGTCAGGAGCATTTTGCATCTATCCGGTTGCTGCATCAAAACCCAGCCTCTAAAATCCTGTTGAAATCTAGGAACTTTCGGATGTTAATGTCCGCACTTGGTGATTATTATATAATATTCTTAGGCATGCTCAGACTTTCGACATGAGTTTATCATGTGATGTAGACGCGCTCAAGACCAAGGTGAGGTACTGAACTTTTTGTATCCCAGATCTTTGAAAATTGACCAAATCTGTTGCTTTGGTATATGTCATTGCACATTACACTCCAAATTCCTTCAAGTTGCGTTATAAGCATAGGCTAGCTGGGAGATGATGAGAAGATTCTTGCGGTTACATCACCGTGATAGAAGAATTGAAGTTATTCCAAGTTCGAGAGCCACTTGACAATAATGGCTCATCTCTAATTCAGAGATAATGCCAAAGGATGCCTGACGTTGAAAGATTGCATTGTGGCATATTTCTCATAATATCATCTTATGACAGCAACATGATGTACATCACACGAAGACTTGTTTCCCATAAGACTTGTTCCTAATATAAAAGTCCAGTTTACGTTGGGCCTTTTATCGCTGGGCTTCAATGTGCCTCGTGGGCCTTTACGCCAGTGGGGATCGGGTCGTAGCTAGGCTCTTTTCTCTTCTTTAACAACTTATAATTAGAAACTATATCTATATTTATATCTATATAGAAAAATATTAGAAATCTTTATCTATATCTATATCTATAATAATATGTGCCTGCGTCTCGTCTCGATCGAGACGTTGCGAGTTATAGTCTCCTAGACGCGCACATGCTCATGGGTTGATCTAGATCGGTGGTAGATGACCGCGATGCAAGAAAAAGACTCACTGATCGTTTTAATGTGGTTCGCACACACATCCTATATACACACACCGTGCTATCATATTATATATGCAAATAATATAGCTATATTATGGATGTTATGGTTATAAAAAAATAAATTATATCTTTAAAATTTTATATAGAAAAAATAAATATAAATAAATATTTAATATTTAGAATTTTTATCATGATGCTGTCATAAATATTTGATGGATTTCACCTGGTGTAACACACGTGCATATTTGCTAGTATAGATGCTTATGTATCAACCTCAACGAGTTTCACCTCAACCCAACACATGTGATAGGTAAATACATATAAGGCCTGACAATTTTTTTAGTTATTATGTCTAGTAGTACATGTGTGTGTATATATATATATATACCGCTATTTGGTACCCGGGTACTGTATAGTTATTCAGTACCCAAACCCATCAGCCAGCCCAGCAAGTCACTGGCTGCCTTCCCCACCATTTTTTTCCCCCGAAGGCTGAGACAATCCCGCAATGCCAGGTTCCTTCGGCAGTTTTCTCGCTCGGATTTTTTTTTTCATGCAGCTTCTGACGCGTGCGTGAGTTTTTTTAAGACCATTTTTTAGTTTTTTCGTGATTTTTTCCATGCAGCTTTTGACGTCCGTTAGTTTTTTTCGTGCATTAGCTTTTCTGATCGCGAATTTTGTTTTCCATGCAGCTTTTTGACATACGAAAATTTTTTCCGCGTAGGATGATGTCGAGGCGCGTATTTTATATTGCACCTTTCACACCGGAGGACCATATAACATTTTCAAACTTGAACAGTAACATTGAAGGGAATAGTTTGGGCATCAATCACATGTACAATTCATGATGACATCTGGTGCTCAAAAAAAAAAACATAATGGCATCTGAAATTAAATCACAACACAATATAACATTTTGGAGATCTCAAGCTTTGCAGATAGATATCGGGACTAACAAAGACATAATGACTACATCTAGAGCTCCATGGCCAGCTTGGTTGCAATAGCATCCCACTTATACACGTTTGAGCTCTTTCGGTAGTGCCAACGCCGATGCAACACCGGTCGTGCCCGTTTCTTGGCTGCAAAAATGCAGCGCTTCATTCCCATCGGTTCATCGATTCTTGACCATCAATTCTTGACCCTGCTGCATGTGAACATGACCAACAAAACATCAACAAGTGCTATGTGTAGATAAAGTAAACATAAAGCATCTAAATCTGATGATACGATGAGTAAATAAAGAATTGATATAACAATAATGAGTTCTGGCAAGTGAAGCTGAATCAACTTGCTACTTCTACAGGTGTGCAAGTCGATGCTTGGCCACAAGCTAGGTAGGCAACTGAGTTCAGCTCAAAGCTGAAGACAAGGGCAATCAATCGATCATATGTCATGGCTATGTGCTAAAAAAAGGTCATGGAGCTGCTGCTCTCCTGCATAAAAGAATAGATATAATAAGGTGGTAAGATAATATTTGTAAACTTGATAGATATTTGGCAAGTTCGGAATGCAGCACTAGATGGCCACTATAAGAATATAGCTCATGAGTCATAAATTTTTACCGACACTATCTTGTGGAACAAATAGATGATATGTATTCAAACATAGAAAAAAACAGCACAAATAGAGAAATATAAGATTCCTGACCAATATACACCATGCATAAGAGAAAAGAGAGAAATTTGCAGGTCTTTCCATCGAAATATGTTTTTTCGTAAAAACTGAAGGAATCCAACAATTTGATGTTAGCACTCAGTATTCAAAATTAGTCTGCAATTTAAAAGAAGATTTCAGTTGAGAAAGAAAAAAAAAAGGACGTACCCAGTACCGTAGGCTCCCGCACTGCGGAGTCTGGGGAAGGGAAAATAGCCAGCAGCCATCCCTGCACAAATGTGCAGAGGCTGGGGCTTGAACCCAGTTGAGAAAGAAAGATGCTTTAAAATATAACATCCATGACGATAAACATGAACGTCCTAACAAAAAAAATAGAATCATGGACATTTGTTGAAATAGGAAGACAGCTAGCAAATATGAATATTTTAGAGCATAATAAAATTAAATGCCCAGATAAAGTATAAATTTAATGTCATACAATTTTTCCTGCGGGGAAAATGAATAGACCACACAGTTGTAAATGGAGAGATGGATGTAACACAGGGAAATTGCCATAACATTTGGCAAAACAATCAAGTTCTCAGAATAAAATTAATAACTAATTATTCTTCAGGGATCCTTCTTTTTCGACGATTTACACTTCCTATTACCTCTATGGAAAGAAAAATTATAGTGCCTATCTCATGAAGCTACAGCTACTATCATATATATATCTGCATCCGATTCACTAGATGTTTGACAAAAAAAATATAAGAGCTACAGATTGCATTATCTTGATTTATTATCAAGATGATTGTGAAATAAATTTAGGACAAGCTCAAAATATAAAGTAAATAACACACATGTATGGTCAATCAGAACTACAAAAAGGAACGCCGGTGCTGGGAGATTGGCAAGTGCGATGCAAGGTTAAAATAAAATACAGATGCACCTATAATAAACAGAGTGGTAAGCCTGGAATAGACTTACCTACTAAGATAGAGAGTGTCAAGCATGCAAACCTGTATTTGCAAAATAAAAATGAGCGTCAGTTCAGATTGCAAGAGATATATTTCTCACAATAGCTATGTTTCAGACATATATGTATCAGATTAGATATACGATATCTTTTCCTACAATGTTGGCTAGTTGACAAACTATTCAAAATTTTAAATGCAAAGACTATGTTAAGACTCTAGAAAGCAAGTTGTTTAACAAATAGTACATTTTAAACCAAGGTGAGTGATCCTACAATGTGATCCATTTTGCACAATCCAAATTGTTGCACATGCACAGCTATAATATGCACAAGTAAAACATAAATAATGATTCTCAACGTGGTCATGATAGCTAGCAGCAGTGATTTTGCTAATACAATCGCCATGATTCATGAAAACAGAATCACTGCTGAATCATTCACGTGAAAAACATGCTTCACTACCTCTACAGCAATTGTAAAACATAACAACTACTGATTTTTTTATGGTTAAGAATAGTTTGGACACAATATGCATCTCCAACAAAAGAAGCAAATTTTGTTGCAGAGATATAGCAATCCATGCATTATTAGTTGCAGAGGCCCAAGACAAAAATAGTACCTAACTGAAATTTCAATATTCACAATTTACCAAGGCATCACAAACTGATAATGACACTGACAGGATATAAAAAAATTTGACCAAACCTGAATTGGGAAGATTTTATTGGAATTACATATGAGCATTATATCTTTAAGGCCAACTACATGTTGCATATATTAGCGTGTATACTTACCACAAATGAAAAACAATCTGGATGACATGAATGTAGTATTTGCAGTTAATTAAGCATATACTGAAAGAAAGGACCTCTAGTTGAGCAGTCCCATTGCTAGCTCAGGATCCTCTACAGAAAGGGCCTCTGATGTACAAAATACAAAATCAAGGCAGGAAAATTAATAATATAGAAAAGTCACAATTGGGAGACAAATTTAATATTATAGTTAAGGGCATGCTATTAACATGTACTAGAAACCAAGAAACAACAATTCGTTGCGTGTATGGAAACCTCATACACTGAATAAAGAAAACTTATGCCACCTGAATTAAACCAGTACCTGCACAAATCATCTCCACCAAAATAAAAAAGCAAACAAATTTGATGCTTTCTGATTTAAATGAAGCATGTCGGGACTAATTAACTTGGAGATCCTCCAAATCTGCTGTGCATGTTCACAATTGCGTGTGAATTGCCCTGTGACCTCCTTGTATCCTGTCAAAGTCACGCAATATTCTTGTGAGATAATTACGTAAGAAAATTACAGATCGAACGTTGCCTGTCCCATGCGGCCAAGTGCTGTGCTGCTGCGTGGGATGGGAATCAACGAGAGATCCGAGGAAACTGAATCCTAATGATCTAACCCAAATCAGGAGAGAGGCTAGGGTTTGGGGGAATAGCAAAGAGGAGGGCAAAGGAGAAGTGGTTGCTGGGAACTCACCTGGAATTGCGCGATGGCAGAGTTACGGAGGTGGCTGCCGGCGGTCCTCGTCTCGCCCGCTTGGGCCTCCGAGGCGGTAGCGCCGAGATCGTGGATTCCGGAGAAACAACACCGGTCGTTCGCTCCAGGAGGAAACAAGAAATGATGGTGGAGATTGAGGTCGGAGAATCCATGCACGGGCGTGGTGCTCCGCGTCATCGACGGGAAACAGGGTGGGGGCACGGTGGTCCGCCGCTGGTCCGGGGCTCCTGCAGCAGAGCGGAGCCGCCGGCACCGTGGCCACTCTCCAGCCTTGCCGCCACCACATGGCGGGGAGGCAGCGTGACGGGGTTGGGGCGGACAGGAGGCAGGCGCGGCGGCGAGCAGGGCTGGGTAAGCAGCGGCGATTACGCGCGGCGCCGGCAAGAGTTCGGGCGGAGGGGTCTGATTCTGGAAAATGGAACCACAGAGAAATCGTGGGCGGGTGGGGGCAGCTTCGGAGCTGGTATGGGTACGCCGCTCGAGCTCGGGGGTGGTTGAGCCGGGCCAATGAGGCTCGGGTCTGAATGGCGGGGTGGGCCTGTTTGCCAGTCTACCCAATATGACGCTGGGTACTCAAATAACTGTTAAGTACCCAGGTACCATATAGCAATACTATATATATATGGGCAAAAGCAAGACCCTTTCGTTTTTTTTATTTTCTTGAACGCGGCAGTTTTAGTTTTATTTATAAAAAAATCACGTTGCTATCTACTCCGTATGTCAGTCAATACGATGACGATCCGGCCTGCAGGTTGCACGCTGGAGAGTCAACAGCAGGCGATACGCATGGCCATTTTTTTATTCACGATCGAATAAAACTCATCAGTCTCCACGTGCAAGCTCCCGCAACATCCCGAGGCGTGTGGGTAGGCAAGGCAACATCCGCGGGAATCCCATCTTCTCCGCTTGTGCAACTGTAAAATGCGATTCCGGTGGCCATCTATTATTAAGAGCATCTCTAAGAGATTAGTCAAAATAAGTAGCTAAATTTAGTGATTTAGCCACTTTGTAAAATAAATCTCACATAAAAAGACTAGTCTACTCCAACAGACTCTCTAAAATTTGAATCTCCATATTCAAAAGTGCCATGTTAATAGGATTTTTCGGATCAAAAGAGGCTTCCTGCGCATGTTCGTACGACTTCTTCTCCTGCTAGTCTGGCTTTTGGCGCCGCCAGACATTCTGTCGCCAGTCGATGTTGCCGCCGGTCGCCGAACAAAGCACGCATAGGGCAGCCTAGAAAGCACGCATGGGACAGAGTCCACCACCGGCCGGGAAGCATGCAGGACCAGCGCCGTGGATGAGTCCAGCTGCTCAGCAGAGCGGTGTTCATGTTGCCTAGGGGCCAACCTGAAAGACGTGAAGACAATGGTGGAAACACGTTGTGCGGGCTTGTGATGGCAGGAGGGAAGGCCCGTGCGTGAAACGATTGCGTGGCCATGCGGATGGCGAGCGACGATGGCTCGCGATTTCTACCGAGCGAGAATTCCGGAATAGCGCAGAAGGTAAAAAGGAAGACGGAAAAGCGAGTCTGTTAGACAGGATTTGTAGCTTTCGACTGGCTAAACCGGATTTCACGGAGAGGATGGCGAGGCTGTTGGAGTTGCTCTAAGATTCGTGTCAGTTGGAATCCAAACTCAGTACTTTCTTTTGGTTTTCATTCATAGATTTATCCGACATGCGTTGTTACAGCTGATGATAATGAACATCTAAAATTTTAAATAGGCCGACGAATCGAGATTGATTTGAACTTCACTTTTTCTATTTCAAATAAAATATTTTTATAGGTATTTATTATTGCTGGAAAAGATTCAAAGTTGTGGCGAGAGGAAATATATACGTTTAGATTCACAAAGGACCACAAATGTCGGCTCAGATCGGTGGTAGACTGGCAGCACACATATCGACCGCCGGTAGAGATTGACGAGAGCAGCTTTTTGCGCCAATAAAATGCTTGCAAACGCTGCGTACAGAATCACAACTCGGCATCGCACAGCCCAGTCCAGCACTTTTGGGGACGGAGGACTTCACAACACGAGTTCCCCGGACTCCGCGGGGGTGAGCACCGCACGTAGCCTTTCAGTTCACATCGCGTTCGCGTTCGCGTCCACAGTCAGTTGCCGCACTGCCCCTGCTCCCCCGCTCCTCGCCTGGTCGCCCTCACGATCGGCAACGGCATGACTCGCGACGCCCATCTCGGAGCCGGAGTCGAGGGGGACTCCAAGGACAAGAACGCCGCCGCTGACGCCTTGGCGGCGCCCGACGAGGGAGATGTTGGGACCAGGGCCGGGTCCGGCGGCGGCGGCGGCCATGGAAAGCTGTCCCTGGTGCCGCTCATCTTCCTCATCTTCTTCGAGGTCGCGGGCGGGCCCTACGGCGCGGAGCCGGCGGTGCAGGCGGCGGGCCCGCTGTACGCGCTGCTGGGCTTCCTCATCTTCCCCTTCGTCTGGGCCATCCCGGAGGCGCTGGTCACCGCCGAGCTCTCCACCGCCATGCCGGGCAACGGCGGGTTCGTCCTCTGGGCCGACCGCGCCTTCGGTCCCTTGCCGGGCTCCCTCATGGGCACGTGGAAGTACGTCTCGGGGGCCATCAACGGCGCCGCGTTCCCGGCGCTGTGCGCCGACTACCTGTCGCGCGTCGCGCCCGCGGTGGCCGAGGGCCGGGCGCGCGTCGCCACCATCGTCGCCTTCAACGTCATCCTCACCGTCGTCAACTACACGGGGCTCACCGTCGTGGGCTGGTCCGCCGTGGCGCTCGGCGTCGCGTCGCTGTCGCCGTTCCTGGTCATGTCGGGTGCCGCGCTGCCCAAGATCCACCCGCGGCGGTGGCGCGTCGTCGCGGGCGAGAAGGACTGGAAGCTGTTCTTTAACACGCTCTTCTGGAACCTCAACTACTGGGACAGCGTCAGCACCATGGCCGGCGAGGTGGACCGGCCCGGGAAGACGCTCCCCAAAGCGCTCGTGGCCGCCGTCTCCATGACCTCGCTCGGGTACCTGCTGCCCCTCATGGCGGCCACCGGCGCCATCGACGTCGCGCCCGACAGCTGGGGAAACGGCTTCTTCGCCGACGCCGCAGGTGCGTGTATCGATCCTGTCCAACACTTGATTGCAATCAATCCGGATAGCGTCGCAGGCCGAGAGATACTAATAAAATAAATATATCCTTCATTTTCCTATTCATCTAAATCCTTTTAGAGCATCTACCTATCTGTTGGCAGATTTTGTCCAAGAAATCTGTTGATAGATGGAGCATCTATTTATCTGTTGATAAAACCTTTAATTGATCTGAGACATAATGATGGAAGGGGATACGAGAAATCGAAATTCAATTTGATGGTTATGGAGTCCGGCAGCTGGGTTACCGGGCCCGGCATGTGGGGTGCGCACTTGCTAAAAAATTTGTTGGCAGCACAGCTACACAAGTGCAGATCTCAAAGCATAATCCTATGGTCAGGAATTCAACAGATTTCACAATAAGAAATCCGTTGACAGATAAATAACAAAATCCTTAATTTTATCACACATGAATGGACACCACGATGATTTCCTACGGTCGATGTGTGCTTTTAGTTCAGTCAACAAGTTGCCATATGACACATGAATAGTCGACATTGGCGGTCACAGTAGGCTACCTTTTGTAGTCAGTCCATCACTTATTTATATCAAGAATATTTTTATGAGGAAAAAAGGCTGGATTGTCTGGCCAATTGGCCAATAAACTACAACTGCGAGAGATACTAAAGTCAAGTGGCCACAATTATAGTAGTACGTACTGTAGTGTACAGTGTAGCTAACAAACCGTGTTCTGTTCAGATATTCTCAGAGATACAAGTAGTACTACAACTGTCAGATATTCTCAAAGAGATTCTGTTCAGGCTAAAAATAGGGAAATGCTAACAAACACCGGTCATGTTTACTAGGCTGAAACCATGCATACAACAGAATCTGGGATGTTTATTTGTGTTTAGTCTCATTTGGAAACTAAGCTGAAACCATGCATATACAACAGAAACTTGTATAGTCTCAATTGGAAACTAAGCTGAAACCATGCATACAACAGAAACTTGTATGTTTATTTCTGTTTGGTCTCAATTGGAAACTAAGCTGAAACCATGCATACAATAGAGTCTGGTGATTCCTGACATTTGTACAAGTGTACAACCATGCATTGGCTCTGTCTGACTGTCTGTGTAAAGCTGACCTCACTCGCCGCAATTAACGTTAAACAACGCAGGCATGATCGGCGGGAGTTGGCTCAAGTACTGGATCGAGGTGGGCGCGGTGCTGTCCTCCATCGGCCTCTTCTCGGCGACGCTGAGCAGCGCGGCGTTCCAGCTGCTGGGGATGGCGGACCTGGGCCTGCTCCCGCGCGTCTTCGCGGCGCGCGCCCCGGTCTTCAACACGCCATGGGTCAGCATCGTGGCCACCAGCGCCATCACGCTGGGCATGTCCTTCTTCAGCTTCAACAGCATCGTGGCCGCCGCCAACTTCCTCTACAGCCTCGGCATGCTGCTCGAGTTCGCCGCGTTCCTCTGGCTCCGCGTCAAGCAGCCCGGCATGGCACGCCCGTACCGCGTCCCGGCGCGCCTGCCGGGCTCCGTCGTGCTCTGCCTCGTCCCCTCGGCGTTCCTCGTCTTCGTCATGGCCATCGCCGGGTGGAAGGTGTACGTTATTAGTGCGGCGTTCACGGCTGCCGGGGTGGCGGTGTACTACCTCATGCGGTTCTGCAAGGCTAGAGGGTGCCTCAGGTTCAGCGACGGCGGCGACCAAGGGACGGCGGCGGTGTACGAGCAGGACGGCAGCAACAGCGGCCATGTCTGAGTGTTAGATTCTAACGACATCAATTCGAAGACAGTCAGTAGTAGTAGAGCTGCGGTGCTCTTGTGCGAAAGTATTATACGAATTTGTAGGGTAGTTTTTCGAATCAGTGTTTGGCTGGCAAATGGCAATGGCATAGTGGATTGTTATGGGAAGGAATCGGTCTTTCTTGCTTACACAATCTGTAAAGTCATTTTAGATCTTTATATCAGAGAGAACCAAAAGTATTTCTGTTTCATGGCAGGCGTGCTTAGCTGTGTGTTCCCACTCCCCATGCTTCTTGGCGCTTCTTGGCAACATCAACCTGCTACGACGTGCTTGACAGGGCAGCATATCATGCATGACGCGGTGTATATGGTCATATGGATTGGATTGAGATCATAAACTGAGCAGCAGTTCACTTCACTGCAAATATTCACAGAACCACACAAGAGCTAGTAAGACCTGCATGTTTTAATGTTATTTTCCGGATATGCTACACTACCACATGACTATCATAAACCCACTAGCACTTTCATATAAGTAGAGTAGTAATCACATCTGCACAAAGTGAAATGTAGCATGTTCTTGAAGCGACCAGTTCTATGACCACAGTACATTTGCACAAACTGGAATCAAATAATATAAGATGTCACACCATAATTCAAGTTGAGAACCTAAACCCCCTCTGTAGAGCAGAGCTCAAGTCTGACGTAATAATTGTTTGGTTGGATGTTGAATTGGTGTGGCATTTGCGGTTGCATATACCATATACCAGTAATGTGCAAATGCTGACTTATTTGGCATGCTATTATTTAATAATAGCAGAGTTTTCCTTAAAAAGAACATACAGTAAGTGGTTGAAAACAACGTTGATTTGTAAAGGTCGTTCTTTCTGCAAAAAGACAAATGACCCAGCATGATGTAGCATGTATGAAGCATAGATAATCTAGCGGAGATTAGAGTTTTTTTTTCTCAACCACGCAAAAGATTTGCGCGTTTTTTCATTAAAGAGAAAAATTTTAGTACAACTGGGACGCTTTTACAAGATTGACAATTAAGCACACACCCCTTAGAAGTTTTTCACTAAGCTATTATTCGTTGTATTACACAACCTAGGCTCTTGGCGCCGGCGGTACCGGTCATGCCCGCGCACATGTTGGCGGCGGCGCCTTCTGCGTTCGCCGACATCATAGCCATCAGGGAAGAGTTCCCTGAGGGCCTCGTCGTCCTCCGACTTGCCACCGAATAGGGCGTTGAATTTGTTGGCTGCAGTGGACTCAGTCAGCTGTGATACCTCACTGAGCCGCTTCAAGTGGAGATTAAAGTATAGGAGTAGGCTGACACTGGAGTAAGGGACTTAAGAGTCCAACTGGCTGATTACCTGTTCGTTTCTTCTCGCTTTGATTTGATTACTTTGTTGCTGATGCACTCCTGCAGATGGGCGTAGAACCAATTGTTTAACGCAGAAGTCAAGGGAAACAAACTTGTCACCATCGAAAAACCATAGAAATGTGCAAATGCTGACTTATTCGGCCTGATATAACGGGATTCCTTAAAAAGCATACTGTAAGTGCTTGAAAACAATGTTAATTTGTCACTTCTCCTATATTTGGTGCCTTACTTTTTTATGGCTGTTCAGGGAATTTACAATGTGGGTTTTTTTTTTCTCGAACAATACAATGTGGGTTATTGTTTGATTAGAGAAAAAAGTGAGTTCATTCTCTCTTGTAAATTGTCCTTTTAATTGTACTCGCTCGTTGTATTAGATTGACACCTTTTCTTCAAACAAGGGGGATCTCCATTTGCATTATCTCAATAACGGAAATAAAGCAGCTGTTGAGAACAGTTTAGGAAGAGCAAAAGAAAGGGTCCAGGTAAGGCTGACCAACAAAATACACCAACATAGGATGCAGAGAAAGAAACACAGTTTCGTAGACAGCCTGCCTTCTATCCCAAATAACCATGCAGGGCTAAACGTGCAACAGTGATGAAGCAACAATGGACGGTCACTCCTGGTCTTCTGCATCTTGACGTCCTGTGTGAGCCTTACATTAGATTGTCACCCGAAATCATCTTAAAATTAAGGCACCTAATACATAGCAACTTCAGAAATTATAGTAGAGTAGGCGGGACAGAGTGAACTAGCAATGTATTATCCGTTCGTTTTAATTTTGTTTGAGCGAATGTAATGGAGAGAAATAAATGATTGAACTACGAATGCTTTCATTGATTGATTTTGTATTTATATATGATGAACCGTCACCAATTTATTGGTCAGAATCCATTTCGGAGTCATCGTCGGGCGTCGGCGAACGGACCTGTCGACTGTCTCTATCGGTAATGCTATAGATATTACGTCCTAACCATCGGACGGTGGTCCACTCCACTTGCAATACACACGCACCCACGTGTCCGCCCGAACTCACGTCACTATGCCACTATACTACTCACCTGCCGACGCTCACCCTCTACTCAGCCCTGCCCGATGTGCCTCGTCATTTTCTCCCCACTCCTCTTGCTCCTCGGCTCCTCCTCTAGCTCTTCTCACGCGCCGCCGCCGTTGCCGCACCGCTCTACGACCTCTCTCCCTCTGTAATCGAGCTTCCTCCACGCGCGTGTCGCCTCCCCCTACTCCTTTCATCCCCTCCTCCCACTAGCACCCTCCATGCATGTCACAGTCCCGCCCATAGCAATGGTACCAGATCTGGCGATGGTGGCCGTGGATCCGCTGGACCGGCGACGGCGGCCGTCGATCCATGCGGATATGGCTGTGGTGGCGGCGTTCTCCATGCATGACACAACCCCGGGCATGGCGGCGGCACCGGATCTGGTGGCTTCGCCCGCGGATCCGCCGAATGCGGCTGAGACGGCGGTGGATCTGCCCGTATCCGGCCTCCTTTTCCTCTCCGTGCCTTCCTCCCTCCTTCCCTTCAACCCTGCACGCGTGCCTCCATGTCACCGTAGTTGAGGGAGACAATGGCGGCTTCGGGGAGTCGCGACATCTCCCTGCTCCCTACATCCCTCCCCCCCTCCACGGTCGAGGTAGGCATCCTCTCTCCTTCTCCTTCTCCTCCTCAAACTCCGGTGATGACCTAGGGTTCTGACGAGCACCCCCTCCCGGCATCTCCCCCTCTTCTGTCCCCTTCATCTTCTGCTTCACCTCATCCTCACTCTCCTCATACTCCTTTGAGTTTTTGGATCTAATGACTGTCTTTTTGCATTTGCTCTCCCTTAGATGTTGTATATGTTGTCATTTGCTTGCTGCAGTAGTTCACTCCGCGTGAACATGTTCATGTTTGTTTCATCTATCCATTGTGGTGTGTTTCGGTTGTTGTCTTTTATTTGTTGCATGAATATGTTTCATGTTGTTTTCTTCAATTTTTCTTGTGTGTTTCAGCTGGTTATCTTTTATGTTGCGTCAATATGTTTCATGTTGGTTCATCAGTCTTTTCCGGTGTGTTTCGGCTGATGTTTCTTTTTCTTGTTTCATTAATATGTTTTCATGTTGTTTCATCTGTTTATTATGCTGTGTTTCAGCGTGGGGCTGGTCATGTTGTAGTATCGTTTTTGCCTTTGTTTCAGTTGATGTTCATATATTAGTTGGAGTATCGTTTTTGCCTTTGTTTGTTTATTATGCTGTGTTTCAGTGTGGGGCTGGCCATGTTGCAGTATCGTTTTTGCCTTTGTTTCAGTTGATGTTCATATATTAGCTGGAGTATCGCTTTTGCCTTTGTTTCGTTTGTTCCTTGTTGTTCATTTTTTTGTTTCAGAAGGGGGGCGGTCATGTTGGAAGCATTGCGGTGGCAGATCGATTCGCGTGGCAGGTAGGCGAGTGGGGTCATGCGGGATGGAGGAAAGCAGGGTCGTGCGTGACACCGGCAGGGCAGGTGGAGCGGGCCCGGCTCGTGCGGGAACATGATCGGGGCTGTGCGGGGCGCGTGCTGCGGGGCGGGAAGGGGGTGCGTCCGTGGTAGCGGGGGCCAGAGGCGTCCGAGCGCGTGCTTCACCCATTGTCTATGCGTGAGGGGGTGTCCCTGTTAGATGGATGATTAATACTAATCCTAGTTACTATCCACGCCTAATCCGGGTCACCTTGGCGATCTATGTGACGAGATCACCTGAAATGTGATTGGTTAGTAATGTGAGACGCTTTGATTACTTTGCTGTTGATGTGATCCTGATGATGGGCGTAGAACCATTTTTTTTACAGCAGAAGTCAAGAAAGACAAACTTGTCACCATCCGAAAATCACTCCGAATCGAAAGGGTGAAGGTCAACCCATCTTGTTTGGCGGCACAGCACATGTAAGAATGATAAAGATCATATATAGAGGGAAACAAGGACTGCTCCCGTAGTGCTCCCGTATAGTAGGCCGCAGCTAAGACGACGACGAGTCGACGGCGCAGGGATGGTCCTTGCTTCAAGCGACAAGGCCTCACCACTTCACTCTAACAAGTGATGACAAGTTTAATAAATAAATCAAATAACATGAGAAGAGAACCCGATCTCTCTCTCTGGTGAAGTCCATGGCTCTTGGTTGCAGACGATAGCTCGCTCGCCGCATCCCGTGCCCGCGACGGCCGCCCGCTTGCCGCGCCCTATGCCTACGCCGCCCTCCGCGCTGGCCGTGCACGCACATAGTGTTGGCCGCGAGCTCACCACGCCGGCCGCGCGACCGCGCACGCGTTCGCCGCCCACGGGACGCAGCGGGGAGGAGGGCAGGACGACTTGCACGCCGTTGTCGAGTAGCACGGCTTGGGCGCCTTGGGCGACGGCGTCCCGCAGCACGCCTTGGCCGACTTGTGTGTTGTCCCGCTGCAGCATGCCTTGGCCGACTTGTGTGCTGTCCCGCTGCAGCACGACTTGGACGCTCCGCCGCCACAACTCCCACAGCACGCGTTGGACGCAGCAGGCAGGTCCCGACGTTCGCGAGCACGGCAACCCACAGCACGGGCGCCACGCGACGGCGAGCGCCATGACGGCGGCCTTGGCGTCGACGGAGGAGGCCACGTTCATGGTGACGGTCCGCCGGGTGCTCCGCCCGAGCCGGATGGCCTTGGGCAGTGTCAGGACGTCGCCGGACATGAGCGTGGCGTGGCTCGTCTCGATGGCCGCCGCGAAGCCCGACAGGCCCATGGAGATGCCCACGTCCACCACGGCCAGCGCCGGCGCGTCGTTCATGCCGTCGCCCACCATCAGCGTCGTCGCGTGCCTCGTCTGCAACTATGTAGTGCTACTCTGCCGGCGCACACATGCTACCTGCATCACTTGCCCAGCGCCAGCGGCTCTGGAGGTTGAAAATGGCTAAGTGTGGGGATGTGTTCGTTTAGAATCAAGACGTCCATTGGATCTTGAACGGACGCACAAGATGAAGCAAAAGTTGCATTGTAGCTTTACTGAGCAACGTTACTGAATCCTGCTCCCTCTCCGCCACGCTCCCCGGCAATGGCGGCTTCGTCCGGTGGGCCGACCTCGCCTTCGGCCGCCTCGCCGGCTCGCTGCTGGGCAAGTGGAAGTACCTCAGCTGCGTCATCACCATCGCCACGTACCCGGCGCTCGTCGCCGACTATCTGGGCCGCGTCATCCTCGCCGTGACCGGCAGGACGCTGGACGCCCACGGGCACGGTGGCCGGCGTGACCGTGTTCCTGTCCTTGGTAGGGATTCTTACAGCAACAGCTCCCACTGCCACTTCACTGTTGCAACACTGTTTATTGGAGCCGAATTTATGTCCCCTCTCTCTCACGGAGGCGGTAGAAGTCTGCAGAGCTGCCTTTTAGCCATTTCGTGCTGTAATATCCTTCTTGAGCTTTTCTATATCGGGTAGAAATTAGATCAGTTATTACACAGTTAAATCAGTGCTCTAACTCGCACTCAGTTGCACACGGATCCGTTGCACGCCTATATCTTACCCAAATTGGTCTGCTCTCAAACTGAAGCTGAAACAATATCTTCCTTACAACATGAGATACTGGTATGCGCCATGAGATACTAGTATGCGGTATGTGCAGCGTTACCACGTTCTTACACGAGTTAGGAATTTTTTTAGTCAGTTTTGGACAGAGCTTTTAAAATGGCTAATGTACAATGAGCATGAGTTCTGTTTATCACCCTGAGTTGGATGGTTAACTGAGCGGCTTAATCATCAAGAATTGCAGAAACATCATTATCATCTGAAATGAATGAAGAAAAGAATTACTAGCGACTAATCACTCATCAGGACAAAACAAATATGCAGCACTGAGAGGTATAACAATCACAATGTGCTAATATCCAATCCTTGGTGCAATGAAATGCCTCAAGCAAAAAAATGTTTCATCAAGAGTTCGGACCCAAAATATATTTTTATATATTGCAAAAAAAAGTTTGGTGCAGAGTTTAGATTGAAACAAATATAATTCCTTCTTGTGAAAAAGTTGCAAACGGAAGTAATTTTAAGTGCAAAAAAGTTTCAAATAGAAAAATAAGTTGGATTATAAAAACGTTGTTCCTTAGGTTGGGGTTACTAGATCAGAATTAGGGAAGTAGTTGCAAGAAGCTCACCGTAGGTGACATGAAGCACAAGGCGGTCTTGTTCAGTTCCTTCAGAATATAGAATTTGACACTATATAAAAAAAAGATTGTCATCATATCAAAATGTCGACACATGCATAGAGTACTAAATATATATAAAATTAAAAACTAATTACACAGTTTGGTTGTACTTTACGAAACAAACGTTTTGAACTTAATTAGTCAATATTTGGATAACTTTTATCAAATACAAACAAAATGCTACAGTAGCACTACAACGCATTTTTGCCAACTTTGCATATTCAAAGTTGAAAACTAAACAAGACCCAAATTAATGACGACGCCGTGTAGATACGGTGATCCACTCACATCTCACAAGTCACAACTCGTCAACAAGAACAAACTTAAACTAAACGCATGGCTCAAAACGAGCATTTTTTGTTTAAAAATATATAAAATCTCCTCACAGCATGTTAACAATTTAATAATAAGACTAGTTAAGTGTCCGTGCGTTGCTACAGGTGATATATATAGATAGAACCACATAGACCAAACATACTTTGATATATAATTAGCGATAGGAATCGTTCGCCCGACGTGTCACTTGCTACCATGTAAAAGTCCCCCCGATGCTCCCTCACTCTCCCGCATTATCCTAAACAAAACCACCACTCCCACACTCTCTCGCACAAACCACCCGATCTCCCCCAATCTATCATCTCCCCCAATTCCTTGGTCACCTCAGCCGCCCGTGCCTGCCCTTCACTCGCTCAGTGGCCCGGTGATTCCCTGGCTCCTGCCCACACGTGGTGGACCTGACTTCAATCACTCGACTCCCTACCGTGGCGCGCCCACCTGCTTATCCCCAAATTTTTTTCAATATCTCTGAAAAAAGTGTATTAATAAGAAAAATAGAATTAACACGTTTGTGAAGTACTCCTTGAGTTCCAAATTATAAGTCATTCTGGCTCCATATGCTTTATGTCTAGTATATCATAAAAGCCATGTATCTAGAAATGCCAGAACAACTTACGTGGTATGCTTGCCAAAATACGTAACTGTCGCAGCGAGAACTCTAGTCACATCCTCATCCTTGCGGACATCTTCATCGAAATCAACAGCCTGCACACACCCATGTTTGGATGATTAAAGGGTAACACTGGCTTATATGTCTATCCCAAAGAACCATGATTCAAGTTGACCACATTAAGATCACTGCAGGAAGTTGGCATACAGAATTAATTTTATAAGTTTGACACGGGCACATCCAACTCTGGAAACATCGAAGCTGTTTGATTTAATGCACAATGTAATCTCAATTAACTAATTCTAGAGAATAGCAATCGGACCAATATTCCTTACCACAAGACAAGCAATAAGCATGGCTAAAAATCAACTTCATAACTGCTAGTAATGTTATGGTAGCATAGGACAAAGAGCAAAAGATTGTTTTTCTTTTCCAACTAATGAACAGAAAGCATATAACGGAAAGCCAGCAAAAGCAAACCAAGAGCCTAAATGAATTTTTCTTCTTCTTCTTTATTTTTTAATTAGCCAAAAATGAGATTGGTTGTACTTAAGGGCGATGTTCTAGTTGGTGTAGTTTGAACTGCCTATACTCTGGAGCAATGATAAAAGTGCACTAAAAAACTAAAATCTGGTTTATCTGCATTTGCCAATAGACTACTTGGCGAATTCACTGGATATTGGGGAAAACACCGGCTGAAAGCTAACACTGGAATTCAGGGGGAAAGATGGACAAAAACTAACACTCAAGGCACTCAATTTCCGAAAACTATCATATACCATTGATCGAGTCAGAGAGAAAGCTATGGTCAAGCACTGGATTTCTAAAAAAAATGACAGTTCCTGTCGGCAGCATTCAGTAAAATGGTGCCACAACAAGATATACCTAATCATTTTGTTGCTGCAGAGGTGGAGAGTGCTGACATACTTATTGAGCCTTCAAGAAAAAGATCGAGAAGGCAGCTAAAAGGAACAACAGTTTCTGCATGTGAAAATCGGATTGTGGATATCTAATGGGTTAACCTTCCTGTGTGATGCACAAAAAAGGGCGTAGAAAAAATAGCCAGCAGCCATTCCTGCACAAATGTGCAGAGGCTGGGGCTTAAATCCTGAACCTCTTGGTCACAGACGGTAAAGCTCTACCACTTATACCAGGGCCGCCTTTCTTCCTGTGTGATGCACAAGCTTTCCCAAAATCACTTTGCATCGACACTGAAGTATGCAGGCTTGTAAGCAAACAGTAACCAATAACAGATGATCTCTGAATTTTTTACTTGAGAGATTGCTATCTAAATCAATATCAGATAACAATTAGTTGATAGCATCAAATTGACCCGAAGCAGAGAGAACATCATTATAACTGAGCATGTTAGCTGCTTATACCTTTTGGACCAAATATGACACTATAACTGCATATTCATTAGTTTTTCTCCTTCATTCAGGGATGCACAACTACTTTCACTGCTTTATTTTCCTTATCTTAATAAAGCCAAAATGAGAAGCAAATGATAGGTTAACTCGAATATTTTTCTTCTGCCACACTAAAACCCATAGTTTGGTATGTTATTAGTCTGTTAGTCTGTGCTCTACTGCAAAATTGGAATAAAAATATAATAAAAAAGTTAGAGCTTCAGGTTTATTCCATTAAGCTCACCAAAATGAGCCTGTTGCCTTTACTCTTTCTAAAGTCACACCATTCTAAAATGATACAACACAGCAAAAAAAAAAAAACCTGCTACTTGCATCAAGTGGACAGTATCGGATATTTCATATCTGAAATCATTTTGGTAACTCACATAGGACAGAGAAACAACATGCCATGGCCCATGGTTTGAAACTCTTGAATACATAACCCATCTCTATTGGCACCTCTGAGCTGCAGACAACTACCTCATATGAACCGACAACAAACTCTTATTTTAATAATTTTAACCCCATAAAAAATCCCTTCTTTTCTTCAACAAGATAATGGCATTGCTAGGACAAATGGCTAATTAAAACACAACATAAAGGCTCGAGCTAATTGAGATGAGATTGACTCTGACAACACTGACACTGACCTCCAGAGACCATTTGTCCATGGCTGCATGGTCAACCATATAAACGAACTGAGGTTACCCCTGCGCATATTTGTCCAAAGTGCAGGGTTCAATTACTTGCTGTATCAGAAGCTCCAAAGCTAGTTTATGCATGCCCACTTTTGCAAGATAATTCCATAGTTCCCCATGTGTTCAGCCAAAAAATACTCTGAAAAGGTTGTGTTGCAGTTTGAGAAATGAGATTGCACATCCAAATATTTTTTAGTTTCATGATTTCTCCTGCTCATGGGCCTATGAGAATAGGTTCTAAGCACCAACATGGGTGACTATATTTGTGTCAAATATTTGAATTAGTGCATTATGCCTGAAATTTTGAAGCCTGAACTTCTACATTTCTTTGAACTTTTAAACTCTGAACCCCATTGCTTATAGAACTCTAAAACCCTGAACTATTAACGTGAACTATCTCCCTGCATTGCCTTTTGCATTTAAGTTTGCAATCATGTGCACATTCTAGAAATTCAAAGATAGATATAGATATATATATAGATATATATATAGATATATATATATATCTTTGTGTGTGTGTGAAGGACGGTCTGGTGCAAGCGGTAGAGCTTTACCGTCTATGACCAAGAGGTTCAGGGTTTAAACCCCAGCGTCTGCACATTTGTACAGGATGACTACTGGCTATTTTTCCTTCCCCAGATCCCGTAGTGCAGAAGCCTACGGCACTGGGTATCTTTTTTTTTACGTGTATAATGTAACTCATCACAATGGTAACTCATGACTCGTAGCTTCTTCTCACCTGGCTAGTGTGCGCACGGTCAGGCGGGTATCGAACCGAGCATTGAAGTGTGGCTGCTGGAGTCGATGGAACCGAGTGGCAGGCTGAACCAGCGGCGTAGGCTACCGGAAAAAGGGTAATTTGTTGAGTTTTTTTCTACCACTCCGATAAAAAAGCCTCTTTGCCTAGTGTTTTTTTGCACTCGGTAAAGAAGGTCTTTGCCGAGTGTAAAAAGACACTCATGAAAAAAATTTTAAATTAAATTTTAAAGTTCAAAACGAATTTAAATAAAAAAATTTCAACTACGAAGTTGTTTAACTCATCAAGGTCTACAAAGTTTATTTTGTTATTTTTTTATTTGATAAAGTGAAAATAAATTTATTCATAAATCTTACATGTCTCTCTAATAGTTTATGAACTACAAGAGAAAAATATAAGATTTGGAATTATTCTTAGAATCCACCACTTCATAAATCGTCCAAATAAAAGTTTGTAAATCTTGAGAAGTTAGATATTATAGTTGAAATTTTTTTATTTGAGTTCACATTGCCATGTTAAACTATGTTTGAATTTTAAAAATTCAAAATGCGAATTTTTAAATGAAGTCGAATGAAAAAAAATACCCAAAATAAGGTTTGTAGATCTCGAAAAGTTACGAAAAGTTGTAGTTGATAACTTTTTTATTTGAGTTCACCTTGCCATGTTAAACTAAGTTTGAATTTTAAAAATTCAAAATACGAAGCTTTTAAATGACCTCGGATGAAAAAACACCCAAAATAAGGTTCGTAGATCTCGAAAAGTTACGAAAAATTATAGTTGATAACTTTTTCATTCAAATTTTGTAAACGACCTCGGATGAAAAAATATTCTAAACGGAAAGTGTAGATCTCAAAAAATAAAACTTTGTAGTTGACAACTTTTTTATTTGAATTTGTTTGGGGCATCAAAAAAGCAATTTATACTCGATTTGATATAATATATGGGAAACTAAAACTACAAATATAATGGCATAGTGCAGTGGTAGAAATGGCGCGAGAGAAAGGTCGTGAGTTCGAATCCCTATCGCCGCAAAGTGTGCGAAAATCCTAGGAAGAAGACCATGGCTTGGGGCTGGCCAGTGGGTCCCTTCCTCAATTAAAATTTTTTTCTATTATTTTTAGATTTTTTTATTTTTATCTTTGTCGAGTACCAGACAGACAAAGTCTTTGCCGAGTGCCCGACACGTGGCACTCGACAAAGATGTCTTTACGGACGTTTTCTTTGCCGACAGGTATTTGCTGAGTACGACACTCGGCAAAGCCTTTGCCGAGTGCGCAACAAGCTTTGCTGAGTGCTTCCGGTACTTAGCAGGCTTTGTCGAATGCGTAACAGGCTTTGCCGAGTGCTTCCGGTACTCAGTAAAGAACCTGTCTCCTGTAGTGGTAGCGTAGGGGTGAGGGGTTCCATGGACGCCTCGTATCTGCCACCAACACCACGAGCGAGAGGAACCATTCCTTGCTGCAATGGACACAACAATCATACATGCTGAGTAGAGTAGATCATATGTTTTTTAATAAAACAATTGCCATATTTTTTTAATAAAATAATTGGCATATATCGCGGAGGACATTGTCTTGGGTCACTGGATATGGCTGATCGTGGGGCGCTCGTCGGGGTGCCACGAAGTAGCGATGACGGCGAGACCGCCGGCGCGGCGCAGCGCAGATCAGGGAGGCGTCCCGGCGTAGGTCAGGGAGGCATCATGGTGTCTGGCATTGAGATCTCTGGGCGCTCATCAGGGCGACGCGAAACAGTGATGGCTGCGAGTCCGGAGGCACGGATGCGGCATGACGCTGGTCGGGGAGGCGTTCCGGCGCCGTCGAGGCGGCGACGCGGATTGGGGAGGGGTCGTGGCGTCCGACGACGTCGAGGCGATGCCGCGATGGGGGCAGCAGATGCGGTTGTGCGAGTGGGAGGAACGTGGACGGGTCGTGACGGGCGGCAGTTTGCGCAATAGAGGGAGCGGCCCGGAGGATTAGCGCGGGGGTGGAGGATTATCGCGAGGCGGGGGATTACGCGTAGAGGTAGGCCGATTAGGCGTGGCGACGATATCGTTTGCCTCTTTTTAGAAGCAAAGATAAGATTAAAAATATATATTAGAGTGGTAGCCAAGCCTACTAGTCGCCATGCATGTACAAAGTTGGACGAAAAACTCAAAGCTCGTTAGCTTGCTCGGCTCGACTCGAGGCGGATTTTAGCTCGTTAGCTATTTAGCTAAACGAGTCACAAGTCTAGGTACAAAAGCATCATGACTTATACTAGTTATTATGTTACTTAATGACTACTGCTTTATAATGAGTTAATGACAGATCTAAACCCTATAAACTTAAGATTAAAATTATTGTGTCTTCAACATATTGTTTTTTAATGAATGTATGGTGTAATACTATATTATACTTGTATATATATTAGCACATATTAATTTTTTTTAATTTAAGGCTTTGATATGTTACTTTTTGTGTTATTACTATTTAATATATAAATATTATATTTTATGTACTTTTTTACGCTTGGCTTATGAGCTTAACAAGCCAACTCAAGCTTTTAACAAGCCGAACAGAGCTGGCTTTCTAGCTTGTTTAGATAACGAACCGAGCTGAGCTGGCTCGTTATCTTAACGAGCTAGAACGAGTTGCGCCTTGCCGAGCCGAGCCGGCTCGTTATTCGGGCTTACATGTGCTGCACAGGAACCAGACCTGCTGGGCTGCTCCCACACCGTGAATTTCCAGCGACGATGAAGCAGGGAATCCATGGAAGCGACAACACCTCACCACTCCACTCCAAGGCGTCTCCCGCCAAATCTGAAACCCTCCCCGGCAGCGACCCAACCCACCTCCCAATCACGGGCGTTGCAAGCAGCGTCAGTGGCCATGCAAGGAGTCGGCGGAACAAGCTGACGCTTGTCCCCCTCATCTTCCTCATCTTCTTCGATGTCGCCGGCGGTCCATATGGCGCCGAGCCGGCGGTCCAGGCCGGCGGGCCGCTCCTCGCACTCATCGGATTCGTCGTGTTCCCATTCGTCTGGGCCGTCCCGGAGTCCCTCGTCACCGCCGAGCTGTCGACGGCGATGCCCGGCAACGGTGGGTACGTGGTATGGGTGGACCGCGCGTTCGGCCTGTTCGCGGGGTCCCTGATGGGCACGTGGAAGTACGTGTGCAGCGCCATCGGCGCCGCGGCGTTCCCAGCGCTGTGTCCCGCGGCGGCGCCAGGGTCGCGACCATCGTCACGTTCAACGTCGTCTTGACGCTGATGAACTACACGGGGCTCAGCGTCGTCGGCTGGACGGCCGTGGCGCTGGGCCTCGCGGCGCTGTCGCCGTTCCTACTCATGGTCGGCGCCGCGCTGCCGAAGCTCCGGCCGCGGATGTGGGGGACCACCGCCGGAGATAAGGACTGGAAGCTGCTGCTGAACACGCTGTTCTGGAACCTGAACGGCTGGGACAGCGTGAGCACGATGGCCGGCGAGGTGGAACGGCCCGGGAGGACGTTCCCGGCGGCCCTGGTGTCGGCCGTGTGCATCGGGTGTCTTGGGTACGTGCTGCCTCTCATGGCGGCCACCGGCGCCATCGATGCGCCGCCGGAGGCATGGGGAGACGGCTACTTCGCCGACGCTGCAGGTGCACATGTTACTGTGTTGAATGTTCTTGCTCAATGCTTTTTGTCGTGTTGTTCGCGTGTCACGTCAAGATTAGATTCACGATGCACACTCATGGTCATGGATGGACTTGGACGTCTTTGTTGGACCCAAAGACCAAGCGAGACAACTGACAAGTAGCAACAGGGACATCTCGACAAACTTGTCAAGCCGGCCGGCTCCCTGTTGAAAAATTAGTGAACTTGGTTTCCTACGCAACGCAGGTCTGATGGCTGGCAAGTGGCTCAAGTACTGGACGGAGGTGGGCGCCGTGGTCTCCTCCATCGGCCTCTACTCGTCGTCGATGAGCAGCGCGGCGTACCTCCTGGCGGGCATGGCGGACCTCGGTCACCTGCCGTCTGTGTTCGCCGCGCGTGCGCCTGCGTTCGACACGCCCTGGGCCAGCATCACCGTGACGAGCGCCATCGCGCTGGGCATGTCCTTCCTGAGCTTCGACAGCATCGTGGCGGTCACCAACTTCCTGTACAGCCTCGGCATGCTCCTCGAGTATTCCTGGTGCCTTCGTCTGGCTCCGCGCCAGGCGCCCCGACATGCCGCGGCCCTACCGCGTGCCCATGGGCACCGTGGGCGTGGCGGCGATGTGCGCCGTGCCGTCGGTGTTCCTGGTGCTCGTCATGGCCCTCGCCGGGTGGAAGGTGTGCGTGGCCAGCGCCGCGTTCACCGCCGCCGGCGTGGTGGTGTACTACGTCATGGCGTTCTGCAAGGCTCGCGGATGTTTCAAGTTTGGGCGTGCAGAGGGAGGGCAATTCGAAGTCTGAACGGCTGAACCTGAACCCTGATGCACTGGTACTTGAGCTCAATTCTTGCCGACAAATAGGAAACTAGGCGAGGTAAACCGCAGACAGACGACGAAAACAGGGGAGCGGACGCAGCATGTATGGAGGAATAGACAATAGAGGACATGAATCGCCGAGTAGTCAGATGTGGGAATATCCAGTAATAACATCCGTCCTCTCTGTTCCAAATTATCAGCCTCTTTGACTTTTTGATTCATCCATTTTGTTACGTATATAGATATATTATTATATTTAGATACGACTAAAATAGATATAAAAAATTAAACGACTTATAATTTAGAACAAAGGGAGGTATGTTATTCAAGGCTGAACAAAGAAGCATTTTTTTTTTGCATACACGCTCATAAACATATTGAATTATGAACTTCAGTTCACGTGTTCATAGAACACTGAACTTTTGATACATACTTCTAAACGATCGTGTTTACCATGCATTATTAATATAGAAAAAGCTAACTCAAGTTATATATGCATAATAACGTGCATCACCACTCACACCAGGTATACTTTGTATGAAGGAAAATATGACGTATTAATTTCCATGTCAAAAACATTGCTCAAGACAAGAGGGACTCAGCGCAGCGTCGTTGAGCTCCGGTGCCTGACAGAGGAAAGCAGGGAGTAGGGCAGGCGCCGCACTCCAAAACTCGCAAGTCACTGTGATGGGCTGATGGTTGCTCTCTCTACCTTTTTCCTCCCCATGTTGGGCTTAACGTCTAAACAGTTGGCCCAACATAAATTCAGGCCAGAAAACTATAAAGAGTATTTGGGCCTTAAAAATTCAAAACTCATCATGATGCACCATCCCATCTAGAATGGGTTGACTCCCTAAACCAAACACTCAATAAGAAGGCGCCAAAAGACTCAGGGCCATACTAGCTACCTAATCACACACTTGAATGGTGTGATACAATTAGTATATTAGTCTAAGTGGTATAAGTGAAATGTCTGTCTTTTTTCATTATTGGTTTATGCTTTTTGTGGGGTATTGGGGAGAGTAAAAATTGACCTTTAACTAAACCAAACATTTGCTGATGTGACATGTAACCATGTATTATTGAGATTGAGTGTAAAAATTGAAGAATCAGTTTCTAAACAACAAGAATTGTTACATGCCATATTATGCATATCATAACGACCACTCCAAATTGTAAATTGTTTTGTCTTTTCCTAAAAGTCAAAGTTACTGAAATTTAAAATGGAGAGTATACAGTAGTCTCCATTCCAAATTGCAAGTCTTTTTTTGTTTCTCTAGCTAGATAGATAGGTTCTATTATATATTTAGACATATCATGTATCTAGATGCACAACAAAATCTATACAACTAAATAAACTAAAATAACTTATAATTTAAAATGAGTGATTTTATTTACTACCTAGTGTACTGTTTGCAATCAACCGGCGCCGGTATGCTGTTTGCCGCACCACCTACGGAGTACACGGCAGCTCACCTCTCGGGCCTGCGTTGATGACCCCAGCCCACCACATGACATGTTTGGTCAGAAATTAATGAATATATTCATGGGCAATATGCAATGGGTCAGAAGTTTGGCTGCGCTGTTCGCCGCGCTAGGGCCAAGGTGAAAGCTGCTGCAGGCGTGTGTAGCGTCCTGGCTTTCTGCAGTGTGATTTGGACCAGCATCTGGTACGATCATCGTACACTGTGTCTGTAAATGCCAGAGTACACTGTGTCTGTAAATATCGTTTTAGTTTTTTTATCTGATCATCTGTCTTATTAAAAAATTTATAAATATTATTTATTTTGTTATGATTTATTTATTATTAGAGATACTTTAAGATTAATTTATTTATTTTATAATATATTTAAAAATTTAAATAAGACGAAACGGTTAAACACGATATCTAGAAGTAAAATAGCACACTCTTTTAAAGACCGAGAGAATACAGTTAAGATGAAGGTTAGGGGATCCGATCGAGTAGGCCTTTAGCTGGGAGTACAGCTGTGCTTCAGTGCATTGCTTGCTTATAAATATCCATATCCCGTAATGGAGCAGTGGTTATATCCGTGCCACCTCACCTTATCATCGATCGCTCAGCTCGGCGTCGGCGAGATGCGCGGGTTTTCTTGGGTACACGACAGGATTGCAATTGGCCTGCTGCTATACATAAGCTCCGCGACGAAAAACTGTGTGACGTTGTAGGTACGCAACTCGACTCTCTGGCAAATGGAACACACCGTCTACCGTCACTGAATAATATACAGGACAACAACAACTACTAAATCCAAGGTAACGCCGACCATGGACGTGTGCAGAAGCCAGAAAGGGCGTCACGGAAGCTCTGCTAGACTGTTAGCTAGTTGTAGCAACTAGCAAGAGCCGCCTCGCCACTCACCTCAGCACGCCACTGGCCCGACGTGCGTCACATGGAAAAGCAGGCTATATGTCAAATAAAAAATAATTCCTCTCTAAGAGTTTTATATTTTTAAATCGATAAAAATAATAGACCCGCTAACAAAACGAAAAGACATGCTAAGTGAATAAAGAGCCTCGCTAAGCGAATGAAGAACCCTAATACCAAGCAGTATATGCGTGTGTATATTTCCGTGCGCGGAGGAAAGATATGCCAAGTTATTGTGCCAAATTGTTGAAAGCTGTTTTTTTCTTATTTTGCTAAAATTATATGGATGATAAGTTAAGATAGCAAACTCTTAAAAATGTTCTAAGAAGATATCAAAAAGTTGTTGAAGAGTTTAACGATATAGAAAATAATTTTTATTTAAATGACTGTCTAAATGATGCTTTAAACATTAGATTTTACAAAGCCTCTAAGAGACGCTCTTAATAATTACAAATTTTGGGATAAAGTCAGACAAGACAGTAGTAAGATCAATGAGCATTTAAAATATAAGACACGTAGGCACCACCTACTTTTTGTTGGGCCGTGTCACGTAGTTGGGTGTCAGAGTATATTTTTATATTAGGACCTTTAGCTGGATACCATTATAAAAGATGGTCGAAATCTATGTACCACTAAAAATTTAGGCCGCACCTGAGTACCTTCGTACTAAACTTATCTTGACCTCCGTACCATTCTGTTCACTTTTGATGCTAACAGTGTTAAACAAGGTGAAAAAAGTCCTAAATACCCTCATCTCCAACCGACTCAAAGACAAAGTGGACGTCAGCAACTCCTCCCAAACCTCCAGCTCGGCCACTGCGCGGGAGCTCCGTCCTGGCCACCGCGACGGTGCGCGGGCGAGCTCCACGGCCACCGGGCTGGCGGACGAGCTCCGCCCCTGGCCACCGCGGGCGCACCGGCGAGCTCCGCCCCTGGGCACCGCGGGCGCGCGTGGGGGAGCTCCGCCCCCTCCACCGTGGGCGCGTCGGCGACCTCCGCCCCTGCCACCGCGGGCGCCGAGGGGGGGGGGAGGGGGTAGGGAGCTCTGCCCCGGCCACCGCGGGCGCGCCGACGAGCTCCGCCCCTGCCCCCGTCCACATTCGCTGGAACAACCATCGTCGGAGGCACTCCCGTCGCCTCGCAGCGCGTAGCTCCCCTGCGGTGGTGCTGGCTCTAGGGCGCGGTGGAGGATTCAGGGGAGGTCGGAGGCAAGGTGCTTGATCTTGCCGGCGAGCGTGGGGCAGGCCGTGGCCAGCCTGTTGATGGCTTGGACGACGTGGTTGTGGACGGACGAGCTCCCTCGGCTGGGTTTGAGGTGGAAGAAGATGTCCAGCTCACTTACAGCCTGGCCCCACCGGACTGAGAGAAAGAAGTGGAAGGATAAGGTTGTGAGAGATGGGCGTTTTGGACATTGTTACTAACCGGCCTCACGCATCAGTGCTCACAAACGGTGGAATGAAGAGAGAATGTGGATGGAATGGTATGGAGCACAAGATAAGTTTAGCACGATGGTATTCAGGTGCGGTCTAATTTTTTAGTGGTATATAAGTTTCGATCATCTTTCGTAATGTTATACACGTAAAAGTCACTTTTATATTAACTAAAATATAAGTCACGGTAGTCATCACGTACATTTTGGTGGGCCACTGGGCCAGCGACCATGCATAGCAGTGCATAACCAGCATTTATGAACACAATGGTAAACTGAATCATGCGACTATATTTTCTTACATTACAGCCTTCGATTTTGCTTCGACGTGTGCTCCAAGTACAACACGCAGTGTGTGTCTAGTTCGCGTGCGTGTAGAGCGCTTTGTTTGTCTGACCTCTACTAAAGTGAACTGTTCCCTCTTCCAATCTAATTAGTACATATCAAGAGGAAAGAAAAACAACTTGACGAGAAACTGTTAAAATTGCCAAGATCAACAAACATTGCGTCATCCTATCTTCATGACGCAGCTTGGAGTGCTCTCATACGTTTCCACCGTGCACCTTTCAATGCAAATCTTATGGCTCACACGTGTACAGTGGAGCTGTGGAGGTCTCTCTCCGACAGACCTTGCAAACAGCCCTCACTTTCAAGCACTCTCCATCTCTTCCAGCTCTTGTCATCAAACTGAGAGTTGCTCTCACGCCTATGTTTCTTCGCCAAATATCTCAACTTGTACCGCATTGAGCTTATGCTTCCCCACAATTGACTTTTAATTGTCCCACAATAGTATATTACTAATGTTTTTTTAAATGAGCCTGTCAATGGGAAAGTAGGTTTCAACTGCATGTTACCACTATGGACATGCTCGTACAAGAGCTGGTTTCAACAAATACATATACACTGAACAAACACATTGAGTGATATGAAGGGTAAATATGGAAATATAAACAAACTTATTGAGGACTGAATTTCATCACAACCGGATAAACATGCGTCTGTGTACAATTGAACAAAGAGAGAGAGAAAAGATAAAAAAATCTTTTTTTTTAGAAAACAGGAGGGGTGTGACCCCCTACTGGAATTTCATTAAAAAGATAAAAGTTACATGAATACAAGATTACAAACTCTGTAGAGTAAAATCAAGAAACAACAAAAGAAACAAAGAAAATAAGAGCAATTACACATAGGCTTCTAGCCATGAAGACATATAAGGTTTATGAGTGGCCTTTGCATGCAGGATAACCTGTGCAAATTCTTTGTGGAAAATTTCCTTGCTTCGCCGAATTGAATTGTCAATCCCTCGAAAAATCTTGCCTTTGCGAGCAGTCTAGATTTCCCAACACATAGTAGTGATGATCTCCATGAAGAAAGGGAGGGTAACTACACTTTCAAGTTGTCCATGATCTCAAAAACATCTATCGAGTTTGGTACCTGGATTTGGAGGCTCTGCCAGCAAGCAGAAGAGAAAGAGCAATGGACGAAAAGATGAAAAAGGTCTTCCTCCATAGCGTGATTACAGAGAACACATAGATAGAAGGGGAGGTGCATATTTTTCCGACATAGAAGTTCTCTAGTGATAAGCCGGTCTTTTAGGAGAAGCTAGAGAAAAAAATTTCTTTTATTCTAACATGATGATCTCCAAAGCCACATGTGTGTCGGGTGCACTTAATGATGACCAGTGAGACAACGATAAACATGATTGGAAGAGAAGATATTGTTGCCCCAAGTATAAGACCAGCAATCTGGCTCATTAGAGAGATTTAGGTTCTGAACGGTTTCAGAGAGGGCCAAGAACTGGGAGTAATCTTTAGGTGGCAAAGGAAGACAGAAGAGAGAGTGGAATTCAGGTGTTGATGCAGCAGCGGCAACAGAGACTAATTCATTGTTGGAAAAAGGAGAAAAGTTTAGGATAGAGATTGCTCCAGAGATGCTTGTCCCAAGAGTTGTGCCACAGGAAACAAGATTTGCCATCTTTGACTATAAGAACAACGATGTCTGTAAATTTTGCTAGTAACTTCAAAAGATCCCTCCACCAAAAGAATCCTTTGAACATTGATTCGACACAAGGGAGCATGTTGCCTGAATAATATTTGTCCCAAACCAACTAAACCCAGGGATCTGAGGTTATGTTGTAGAACTGATGAAGGTGTTTTAGAAGCAAGCTTTCATTCCGAACTCAGATGTTGAGAATGCCAAGATCACCTTCCTCTTTTAGTAAGCAACACATGGGACATGCTGCCTTTGGTGGCTTTTTACTGTTGATATCAGATCCTCTCAAGAGACAATGTTTTCTGAATTTATCTATCTGCTTGATTATTGTCTTGGGGAGGAGGTAACTGCTCATAGCAAACATTGGGAGTATAGTTAACACAACATTGGTGAGTTGGAGTCTGCCAACTTCATTTAGGCATGATGAGAATGCAACTAGTCTTCTCTCACATTTTGTGGTGAGTGGCCAAAAATCTATAACCGAGGGCTTGGTTAAACTAGGTATGTAAAAGGGAGACTTCCAATGGTACAACCAAGCATTGAAGCAAGAGAATTTTCTCTATCTGAAGGAATGTTGATAGGGACCATCATGGATTTCTCAAAGTTAACTTTAAGTCTGGAGGATTCAACAAAGGAGGTGAGGAGATTTTTAAGATGACTTAATTCATCAGGATCACCCTTCATGAAAATAAAGGTATCATCAACATATTGGAGGATTAGAAAGTCAAGATCAGAGATATTGATTGGGAGGTTCAGGTGACCTAATTCTTTTGCATGATTCAGGAAAGACTGTAAAAAATTTGCTGCAAGGACAAACCCAAAGGGGATAGTGGATCTCCATGCCATTAAGAACCATTGCAGAAGTGCCTGAGGTGAAAATTGCTTCCATCCAGGAGATCCATTTTGAAGGAAACCCCTTATGTTCCATAATTTGTAGACATCTTGCTTAGTTGTTCTAAAGCTTCTTTTGTATGCATGTGTGCTGATTGTGCATAAGTGATCAGTCGATATACTAGTTTTTAAAAGAGATGGCTAGTAAGCCTTGAGCAGTCCTTAGCTGATATATAGTGACGTCTATCAAGCCTCACATGTACTAGGTTTGAATAAAGGGCACAATGAAAATCACCACAACTTGGATTTCTCTACCTAGCTGATTTATAGAGACGACTAATTGGGCCCCTAACAATTAAACCACAAGTCACATGATCTTTTGCACGTGCATGCGCTCCCAGCGAGATTTGAACCCGCGATATCAAGCCTCAACATATCTCTCCTAGACACTTCATTACAAACTCACTTGTTGGTAATGGGCAGGTACGCCTGGTAATGGGGTTGAACCCGCTGAAATCTCGTGTTTGGTTTTGATAATTGATGACACCCAATATTGCTAATGTTTTGCTCTAAGTATGACTAGACACATAGCAACATGATGGTAACTTAATGGTGAGGCCTCGGGCTCGGTAATGGACTTGGACATGGTGATGATCAAGCATCGAGGATCAAGGCTAAGGTATCGAGAAATAGGTGTTTTCCCTTTCGGTGATCGAGACACTATAGAGAGTGTGATCACATTTAGGATTGATAACCGACTATCAAGAGGAGAATTCACGGTTGAAATCGCGGTCCAAGTGCCTCTAGGTTCGACTCTGCATGATGCATATGAGAGACTAACTAGAGATCTAACACTTGCCATATTTCATGTGATGAAATGCTAACTCATGTGATCGAGAGTGTTTTATATGTTGGAGTTAGCACCCTAAGGCAAGTGGTTTGACTTGGATCGACGACGGCGCGAAGAAACGATGAAATCATCCTTTGTTGCATGCGCCGGACGCTGGCGCCGGACGCGCGCGCCGGACGTGTTGCTGGCACTGTTCAGCGTCCGGTGCTGCTTGAGGTTAGCCAGGTCTCGCGGTGCGGTGGCGCCGGACGCTGACGCTGGACGCGTCCGGCGCCCGCCGGACGCCACCCAAAGCTGACCAGCAGCAGGCCGAGCCGCCGGACACAGAGCTCCGGACGCGGCTCGGTGGCACTGGATGCTGACATGGCGGCTGTAGTTCAAACACGAGGCTCCAATGGTCGACTGGCGTATAAGGCGCCGGACGCGTACGGCGGTCCCGGCTGACGCGTCCGGCGCTTAGAAAAACGCTCCCGAGCTAAGTAACGGTTGGATTTTGTGGGGAGGCTATAAATAGAGGTTTGGCCGGTTGGGGAGTCAACTCTTGCCCATTCTAACATCTTTGAGCATCCTTTGAGCTAGAGAGAACCTCCCCCACTCATCTCTTGACTTGATTGTTCATCTAGATTGAGATTGAGTGAGAATCAAGTGCTAAGCATTGAGAGTTGCATCTAGAGGCACTTGTTCTTCGAGTTCGCTGCGGAGTTCTTGTTACTCTTGGGTGATTCCCGTCACCCTAGACGGTTTGGAGGCAGCGGGGTGTTGAGCTCGCGGTGAAGATTGTTCGAGGCCGCACCCGGTGATCTTGTGAGGGGTTCTTGGTCCTTCCCCGCGGGAGTTCGCGAAAGGATACTCTAGTGGATTGCGCGTGGCTTGGAGGATCCTTGTCTAGTGTTGAGAGTGCGGCTCCCGGCAGCGGTATTTGGCATTGAGAGCCAATTGAGCGAGCACCTCTCCAAGCAAGTGTATCGCCACAACGAGGACTAGCTTGCCGGGAAGCAAGTGAACCTCGGTAAAAAATCATTGTGTCAATATTGTGATTACCGAGGGTTCTCTTGTGTGATTATCTTAATTGGGTGATTGGCTGTCTACACTTTATGTCAGTATAATAATCCAATCCCCCTCTCTTGTATCTAGCTTTATAACTTTGTTCATACATTGCTTGTCTTGCTAGATATCGAGAACTTGCTAGATTGTTTAGTTTTCACTTGTTCATATCTTTGTTCTTGGTAGTTTAGTGAAGTTCCTAGAGTTATCTTGTATAAATTTGCTAGACTTGGTAGAAATGCTTGCATAGAAGTAATTGAAGCTCTAGCATTGCAATTGCGCTATCTCTTAGTCTAACAAGTGGTCTAGTGTATTTGCAAGAAATTTTATTAGGCTATTCACCCCCTCTAGCCATTTAGACCTTACACCCGCCCCAAACCCGCCCCTACCCATATCTCAAGAGCCCTACTTACCACCCGACCTGACCCACCCCATTGACCCAAAGGCCCCAACCCGTAGTCACCACGCAAGTTGATCTGTGACGTACGCACCGATCTGCGATCACAACGTCCTAACCGGTCTCAACCCGTTTGTGTCGTCAACCTAACCCGCCCCGACCCGTTTCACAGTGTCACCCATTTCCACCCCTCCAATAGTACCCGTTTTAAAACCCGCCCAAAAAACCCGTCAAGCCCCGCCCTATTAGCAGGAGTATGGGTAGGTACATTTATTTTGCATTCACTTTCCTAAATTTTGAAATAAATATTCCCTAAATGAATTCAAATAAAAAAAGATTAAACTAGAAAGTTATAGATATCATTGAGTACTACAACTTTGGTTTGAGTCATTTTTCTATCTGAGGTCAGTTGAAGATTTTAAATTTCAAAATGTGAGGAACTCAAATAGAATTTTCCTTACATAAATGATTTCAAATGAAAATATTATAATTACATAGTTGTATGGCTCTTCGTTCTCTACAACTTGGCTTCTGTCATTTCACCATCCATGGTCGTTTGTAGTTTTTGAATTTCAAAATATGAGGATTTCAAACTATTTTAAGGCCATAGATTATTTCAAATGAAGAGTTTTTTTACCTTTTTGAGACCTATGACTTTGGTTTCTAGATCCGGTTGTTTCAAATCGGTTTCTAAAGGGTGGCTCTAGATCCAACCACGTATCTCTACAAATCAACTTTTAGGGGTGGTTCTAGATCCAAACGCCTTTAAAGATAAAAAAAAAATGGGTTTCTAGAGACAGTGTCAGTTCAAAAACCATTTCATAGACAGTTTTAAATAGAGTTGTCTCTGTAAAAAATGGAAGTATTCTGTAGTAGTGAGCTAAATATACCATTGTAGATATATTGGTTTACTTGTGTGAAATTATACTCATGTGGTGTGAGTGGCTCTAAAAGGTACTTCCATGGTTTCACATTTGTCTTAATTCCAATTTCTCTAGCTTCGATCAAAATTATAGAAAAAATATTGACGTCTATAATATTACAACAATTTAATTAAATTCTTCATAATACTCTTTGGACAATGCATTTATTTTTTCTCTAATACGCAGAAGACTTGTGTATCTTTGTATTTAAGAAGAGAATTTTTTTTACAAATGCGCCAGTGCGCACATTTTAGAGAGGAGGATTTTACATGTAGCGCCACCTCCATACAAGATTCCTATGGGGACTACTCGTGAATTAGACAACTTAATAGGCGCGCTCCAGCCTCGATCCATAGATCAACGCTTTGCTTGATTGTGGCAAGCAGTTGTTCGCATGTGACCCGTGACATTGCAGAAGCATCTTGAATTTTGTTCCTTCCAAAGCTCCCAGGTCACCGGTGCGAAGAGGGTGTCCACGCCTTTCCTCTTCTCGCCGTGACATCTTCGACATCAATGTTCCCACCAGGTGACAATTGATCCCACACCCACCTGTGAAGCGTCGACCACAATGCATTTATATGAAACCTCCAACAATGTAAATGTATTTTTGTAAAAGCTTGTTGATTGAATTTAAAGAAGTCTAGCTTCAAATATAAGTAAAGAAAACAGTAGTTTCGACAATTTCGAACTGATGGTACGGCCGTACGGATACTTACATTGATAGCTGATGCCTTCTATCTGTATTTTTACTTTATTAAAATTTAAAAAGTTATTTTGAGTAACTGTCGCTAGACACTTTGGTAAACCTCTTAGCAGTTGCTGTATAGTACAACATAGTATACTGTTACTCAAATTCCATTCTTCAAAAGTCAACAGCGACGTTTCTAGTCTAGTTTAAAGTTGCAAAGTTGCAGTGCTTATAATTCAGATTAGTAATAGTCCATGTCAGTCAGCAATGGATTTATACACGCACTATGCCCGCATGAACGCTCAGCACACTTGGCACTTGCTCCGGTAGCTCTCTCAAGTACCGAGGCTCTCACTACTCTCACAAGTCGCAGCATGAACCAGGAGATCCAAATAACAAAGCTGCCGTCGCAACGCCAACAGCAACAAGAACTGCCACCAGAAGATGGCGACATCGTGCAAGATGAGCAGCAACAGGCGGCGCAAGGTCGCCACGGCGGCGCCGTGCAAGGCGGTCATCACCACCACCACCGGAGCGGCAGCAAGCTGACGGTGCTCCCGCTCATCTTTCTCATCTACTTCGGGGTGGCCGGCGGTCCATACGGCTCCGAGCGGGCGGTCCGCGCTGCTGGCCCGCTCTTCACGCTCCTGGGCTTCCTCGTCTTCCCCTTCGC
>CM041628.1:74393494-74434377 GCA_023333625.1 Bothriochloa decipiens
GCCGTTTACTTCCTTCTCCTCCCTCCTCTCCTCTTTCTTTTTTTCTGAAAAATTTAGTGAATATAATGAAAATCTGAAGAGGGGATTGGGTATATATAGGGGGACCCCAAAAAACGCCCACTGTGTGGGCGTTTTTTGGGGGCGAAGGGGCCGCCTGCAAATGAGCGCGGCCGGCCTCGCCTGTTTTGCAGGCGGCCCCCTGCCGCCCAAAAAACGCCCACACAGTGGGCGTTTTTTTACTGTTCTGAGGCCCGCCCGTAAAATAGCGCGCTCTTTTGCAGGCGGCCCCCTCGCCACCAAAAAACGCCCACGCAGTGGGCGTTTTTTAGGCGCAAGTGGGCCACCCGCAAGAGCCGGCACCGCCGGCGGCCGGCTCTGTGCCACGTCACATATAACTCCCAGACAGTGGCGTTTTTTAAAAAACGCCCACTGTAGACGACTAGTTCTGTCATATTTAGAAACAAAAAATTAGTTTTGTAAATTTTTTTGAAAAAAAATTAAAAATAAAAAAAAAACTCTTCTCTGAGAGCCATTTGACAAGGAAGGCGAAAACAATTCCAGACCTAGAGCCTCTTTTAGGCCTAATCCCATGATCTATATGCCCACGCTGAGCCCAAACGAGTATATAGCCCAACGACGTTGTCCTCCACATACGCAGCCCAACTCTTGGATCGGCCCAATCCAACTCCAAATCCTTCCTTTACCCTCTCTAATAAAAACCGCACGGCCCCGCCCACCCCGTACTCCTTGTATTTCACACACACCCGTCGCGGTCGCCTTCGGACCTCGGAAGCTTCTGGAGACAGGAGACCACGACCACCCCGCCGCTCCCCGTGCCCTAGACGAAAACGAGGTACGCCTCCGAGCTCCGATTCCAGAGGGGAGGGGATTGATTGCGCCGCCCTGATTTGCCGATAGTTTTCCGCCAGGAGCCCCGTCCGATTTGCTCCGCCGAGGTGAGCGCTGCGGTGCACTCCCAGTGGTCTTCACCGCTTCGAATCTGACAGGGTTGGATGATGTTCGGCCTGCGTTTTGTCGATTCGGTCATTTTCCCTGTCGACGAACCCTAGTTCGTTATCGCGTTGCGGGAGGTGGAGCGTCGGCCTGTTGCTTGGGCGTGTTCCGCAAACAATTTTTTTTTGAAATTGCGGATTGAGTGGTTTCATTAATTGCGCAGAGAAGGGGGGGGGGGGGGGGTGGAAGCTCTTTAGATTGTTTTGGGATTCGTCGTTTGTGAGGCCGGAGGTGGGCCCTGTGTGTGTTGATAAATGCGTGCTGATAGAATCTCCCAGTAAAAATGTGAGAAGAACAAGATAGGAAAACTTTGTTTCCTTGGGTGCGCCGACTATCTGCTTCAAACAAAATGTGCACAACACTTATTGTTAGTTGTATTTGCTCATAAAGATCTACAAATTCCAGTTTCTTCCTAGGTTTATGGATTGTAGTACTGCATATGTTCTTGATAGATGACATGTGTGCATGAGCGCGTCTTAAGCAGCAGCTTCTAAAACTGATTCTATTGGTCAAACAATACAGGATGGAGTTGGATTCCTTGCATATAATCAACAAGTAAAGAACCAAGCTGTTTATATAACAGAATATATATCTTTTGTTTCGCCTGTTGTCCAATTTGCTTTTAGTGTACCCTAGTAATTGATGAAGAACTTCATACTCTGGTGCCTGTTTGAGAAAACATATTTTCTGCATGGCCTCGATTTATTTTTTGGAAGAGGGTCTGATATGTAAATGCATGATTTTGATGAACGGGATTGCTATTGTTCCGTTTCTAATGATTCTTATTGTTCTCTTGGCTTCTTAGAACAACATGGGAAGAAGCTATGATTACAGCCCATCACCGCCAAGAGGTTACAGGAGAAGAACTCGCAGCCCAAGTCCTCGTGGTCGTTATGGAGGCCGTGGTAGGGACCTCCCAACTAGTCTTTTGGTGAGGAATCTTCGTCGGGATTGTAGGTAAGATTATCCCTGCTCCTGTATCAGTAGTAGAATGGATTTCTTTGGTGCTGCTGTCAATAGTTATTGAATCGGTAAAGATAGAATAGGTAATAATATTGGAATTTATGATATGGAGTTGAAGGCTTGTGAGGACTGAATTCTTAATTTTGCTTGACTTTTAGTATTTTTTTTCTTGCAAACGAAAAAAAGCATGTTGATCTTTTTAATGTTTCAAATTAGTTCCATGGAATGTAGCTCCCATACAGGACAAATATAAATTGTAAATATATACAGTTCTGTCTACCTATTCTGATGGATTTGTAATGCATTCTGCTTCGTAATTTATGTCTTAATTAATGAAGCGTACCCCTCCCTTCTCTGATTTGACTGAGTTTTTGGTTGCAAAGTCCTTTTTGTTTTCCATGTTTATGAGGTGCTTCCTATTGCATATAACGATGAGAATGGATTATTGTTTGACATTACACAACTGTAACTTGGCTGTTATCACAACTGCAGGCCTGAAGACCTTCGTAGACCATTTGGAAAATTTGGCCACGTGAAAGACATATATCTGCCAAAGGATTACTACACTCGGTAAGGCACCTTGTCTTAAGTGTTGTCAGTGGGTGTTTTGCACATGGGCTCCTACGTGCAACTTGGCGATCTCTGCCTGACTACCTGAGCTGTATAGTACACTTAAGTATATTTGCCCCCAGAACAGCCTTTTGATTGGTGTGTTTTTTTTAACATGTTAGTTAAATATGTTCTTTACAGATTTTTTTAAAAAAAATTTTATGCTCTGTTTCATTTGGTTTACACTGGATTGCTTTACACCACCCCTGAGATTAACAGTGAAAGTAATTTTCTTTGAAGACGCGAGTCTTAAAGAGTACTATTGAAGAAAAGGAAGAAATAGAGGTTTAAAGAGATATTCAAGTTATGAAGAGTTTCAAGCGTATCTAAACAATGATGAGTGCAAGGTCAGCAGCTTAGTGCCTGCTTTACCTTTGAGATTGATTTGTGTGTATCACCATTCTTGGAAGTAGAGTTTGCAGCATCTTGATTTGATTTTTTATGCAGGGGTTTTCTTATTAATGGTTCTGAAGCATTGCTATTTTTTTAGTAAAAATACTAAAATTTGCTTTCTGTTTCAGAGAACCTAAAGGATTTGGGTTCATCCAATACTCTGATCCTGAGGATGCTTCTGATGCAAAGTACCATATGGATGGGCAGATGCTGCTTGGAAGGGAAATTACTGTTGTTTTTGCAGAGGAAAACAGGAAGAAACCTTCTGACATGAGGGCCAGGGAACGAGTGAGGTACTAGTCTTCCCTTATGATACCCATTCTATCACTGCATTTGTGAGTACGAATGCTATCTGCCATAGCATTTTACGAGGTAAAAGCTCATTTACTCATGCATTTTTTTACTTATGCAGTGGCAGAGGCCGTTCTTATGATCGGAGGGTGTGCTCAAGGTCACCTAGGTACAGCGACTCTCCTAGGGGTAGATCACGGTCCCACAGCCCAAGCCACTCACCAGCACCTAAGCGAAAGCTTTCAAGGTATGAGTTGCTTCCATCCACCTCCTATGTGCTAATGAAAAGTCCATGTGCTTGTAATGTGCCAGTTCAAATTGATTGGCTCACGCTCACCTACCTTCTTGACAGGTCCCCGTCTCCTCGTCCTCGAGAGAGATCTGTGTCGCGTTCACCAGCTGACAGCAGATCAAGGAGTGCGAGCCCCAGTGTTAGCAGGTCTCCTCGCAGGCGGAGATCTCTTTCTGTTAGCGAGTGAGGTACCTCAGGTCGCTGTTATGCTGAACCACATATGTTCCAGATTATTATTATTATTTTGTCAGCACCCTCGTGGACTTTAGGAGTTTTGAACATGTATGATGTCTTTTTGTATTCCGAAATCTCTGATGAGTGAAGTGGATTGTGAACCACCGAACCTACCCATATATGATATGAAGTTTTCTTTTTTCTGCAACTTATATGGCGGCATGGTTCTGTCTCTTTGAAGAAGGTGGATCTTCTCTGAGAATTTGTCTGTATAGGGCTGAAAACCTATAAACTCAGACTTGACATATACTATAGTAGCATTTTTTGTGAGCTAGTAGTATGGAAGAAGTGCAATTCCGGGAATATCTTGAGTTCCTCTTATTTTTTTCCTCTTATTTTTGCTATTTACTCGGTAGCAACTGAAAATGTTTTTGCTATTTACTCAGGCAACTTTCTTTGAAAACATGAATATTATAGTTAGTAACGGCTTTGAAATTGTAGCTGGACAAGTAGAGTTTTGATGGCTGGCCTAGGGGCTGTTCTGTTTGATCGCGCCCTGCCTGCGGGGTGGGGCTCTTGCCCAGGTAGGTGAATCCAGCCCAACGCTCAAAACCGCAATGGCCTCGCCCAGACAAGATTCTCAGGTCAGGAAGCAAACAGGCCCAGAGTATGGGAGCTGCACCGTTCGGTTAGGGAAATTCTGGCCTGGAACCATTCCTGCTAACGAAATCTTATATAAAATTGAACAGCAGTCCTAGACCGGAATTGTTCTTAGGAGTTTTTTTTTTTTTCTAAACGAAGGGACAATTGGTCTTGCTTGGACGTCAAGACGGAAAACCGGTCGACAGTTGGGAACTGGAGCAAGTATATGAGTTTGGCCCGTCGTTAGTCGAGTTCAGACTAGACTAGTGGACTATGAGTTACTTTGACCCTTTGGATACATATGTAGAAGATTAGAAGTAACTAAGGAGGCATTGGTTCCTCTTGTAGTCTTGTTAATCTAACACTACGCGAGGCGACCTGCTGGACTGCTGGTTCTGGTGGCATTGGCCGGTCTTGGATTGGGGCCTGCGTGCTCAGGTCTTCCGTCTTGTGAGGTCAAGGAGTAAACGTTATTTATACACCCGCTGCATAAAACCGTGTTGACCTACATGTTTAATTTATGGGAGCGAGGGAAATGTCATCACTGCTTACGTAACATACTTGGCTGGTGAGGGACGATGAGTCTTGTTGGCTCTGTTAAACCGAGTAGAATGGAAAAAATTGATGGTACATAGTTGGCTGTAGGACGATGAGTCTCGCTCGATGTCTCCACTGGCGGGTGGTTAATTCTAGTCTGGGCTAATTTTAGACTCGTAAAGTTTCATTCCGTTAGCTGGGCCATCAGCATCTGCAGCGATGATGCTGATATTATCGAAAAAGCTCAACTGCTCCAGCGTCAGCGTGGATGGAGTAGTGCTTTTGTTTTGGGTCTGTTTCATGTATGCTAGCTAGCTTTGATTCTGATGAACGATGGTTGATGGAGTTCTGATATGACCATGCAGGCATTGTGCTAGGCAGAGTGATGTTAATGTCAGCAGAGAGCTGACAGAACAGGAGTTTTTCTCTTTTTTTTTTAGGCACAAGAACAGGATCTGATCGATATATAGTAATATAAGATTACTTTTGAGGAGAAGGTAGTACTAATTTTTATTGTATGTTCTGCGATTAGGACGGTGCATCGATCGATCTAGTCGGATCCGCGGCGGGTCCCATGGCTTCATACTAAGCTACGTGGGTCGCTCCCTCTGCTGCCACGCGTGGGTCGGCGCACGGCGGGCGTGTCTCTGTGTGACGTGGGAGTAGAGTACGTGTTCGAACCGCGTAGGCGTAGGCGTAGGGAACGGGAAGGGCCGGGGGCCGGCCGGCCGGGCCACGCACGATGTTCATCCAGTTTTGTTTTCATTTCAGTAGTACGAGGTCACTATCAAATCTACCAGGTTCTAAACGGCAATAGTAGTGTACTGGTCCTGGTATGGTACTTCATGGCTGAGCAACGGACTTAGGACTAGCTTGCAGATGCAGCTGGTCGTCCATGGTCTCCGACGACGCGGTTAGGTGGACCGCCGGTCGCATGCAGAGTCCACGTCAAGTCCTCCACGACACAGGACAATTAACCGGAGTACGTCTGGGTTTAATTTCTTCGTATATATATATATACCAAAAGTCATCCCACTATAGAAGGCGTATATCTTTCTTTTTTGAGGAAAGGATGTACCATGTATTAAAAGAAAACAAGCACAGTACAATCCTTTCTTGCAGAAAGGACCCTGATGAAAACAAGATTTACATCAAGAAAACGAGAAATCTTTGCTATCAAATCTTTTTAGAATATAATAAAGTTTAAGTGGCAGAATTTTTTTCTAGGACTGTTTTATTAATTCATTTTTATTCCATTTCGACCCCTGCTTAATTCGAACTTTCGTCGAAATCGTCTCTATTCATATGTATGAAATACATATATGAAATACGTATGTGGAGTTCCCTAGAATTTCATGTGACCCCTAGTGCCACTACTGTTCTTCTTCCTCATCCTGTCGAGATGCCGTCGTTGTGCCGCTCGCAGTCCTGGACGTCGAAGCAGCCAACCTCCATCCACCTTCCCCCAAATCGAAGGCCGGACACAACATTGAGAAGCTGCAACAGATCTCCGTTGAAAGAACGGCAGCCATCGGACCTCCCAATCTGGCACTCCCCACACATCCGCGCACCCATCCACTTCAAACCACAGCACGAACAAGACGAACAAGGCAACCAACAACCGAAACAGAGACAAGGGACGAAGAACCTGGGCCGCCGCCATCACCGGTCGACGGGAAGCTCCTGTACAAGCCCCGTCCAGATCTGAAGCTCCAACTCGGTCTCCAAATCCGACGAGGACCAACCCCACAAGCTCATCGTTGTCCCCGGAGCAAAGAACGGCGAGGTTGAGGAAGATCTGGAGAACTTTATTCCACTGTAGCGCCGTTGCCCTCACCTTGCATACGACGCCGGAAAACAAAACCCTAGAACTACAGGGACCTATTCTACATCGCCGGTTGGAGAACCACCGTTCCCCCACCCTCCGACGGCCAAACGGCCACCGCAGGTGGAGGGGAACGGCAGCCTCGCCAGCGAGAAGACGCGACGTCCCCTTTGTCGCCTCTCTTATTACCTCTCTCTCCTGTAGCAAAGGGAGAGGTTTCGATAGAGTGAGCCACCTCATAGAAGGCGTATATCCTGTCAATGATACAAAACAATATAGGATGTGTGCGCATTTTAAATTCATTTCTCTAATTTTTTTGTTGTCATAAGTAGAAATTACTTTGTGTGTGTGTGTGTGTGTATGTTATGAAATTTTCCTTTTTTAGTGTTCGCAGCCAAACTAACGCGTGATGAATGAACGCATGCGCTTAGGTAGAGTTGAAATAGACGCGCGCGACCGGCCAGCGTAGTTGCTTCCGTACGTCGCTCTGCCGAAAGCTGCTGGGGCCAAGTGACGCTTGTCGTCCCGGAAGGATCCGTGGCCAGCAGGGTTGGGCCGTTCGGGCTTACGAATACGGAATGACGAAGCTGTATGGCATGCAGGTAGGAGTGGTCTTGGATCGAAATAACATGAGTTCACACTCGGTCCAACTGCCGGTCACGCTGACCATAGCCAGCTAAGGAAACCTAATGCTATTTTTCTGGTTGGATAATTGCCACTAGTACAGTAGTAGAGTATCGGCGGTCAACCGAAGGAGGATCACCTGAAATTAAATTAAATATAATATATAAATAGGAGAGGTATACAGTAGTACTACTCAGTAGTAGCTAGCTGGATCGGTGGGTGGGGACGGTGTGCAGCTGGCGACCACGGTCCCGTACTCCGTGGCGGAGCCGATTTCACACAAAATCAAGCAAATTCAGGTCAAATCAAACGGCATCCAGTTGGTGATCGCAATTCACAACCAGACTAGTAGCGCTAGCCGCGCCGGAGCCGAGGCAGATAAATTGGATGGAGTGCATAAAAGCTACTGCACATACTGTAGGGTTCATTGCATCATTGCATCATTGCATCAATAACAATAATAAATAAAGGATTCGTTTTTTTTAAAAAAAAAGGCTGAGTGAAGTCGTGAAGATGTGTACCATCCCATATAAAGGCATGGTAAAGATTCTACTACCACGGATCCAAGGACAGCTAAGAATCTACAGCAGTTCACGACGCATGGCCGCCGCCCACCGGCCGCGCTCGATCGTGGATCCAGTCCGGCCAGTGCTACCACCCTGTTGTGTTAGTACGTACACTGGCCGTACACCGAGTACACTTTTGCTGCTGTGTGCCTGCCTGCTTGTGCGGTGGCACGGCTGCAAGATTTGACCACCGCCAGGCGCCACCCGCCGTCTTCACGTGGCCGCGTCGGCACGTACGGGTACGCGCCGGTACGGCGTGCACCCTTCACCGTGCAGCGCAGTGGCAAAGCTCTCGTCGAGGCATCAGGTAAGCATCGCTTGCTAACTCAACCAGTAAATTAGGCTCACTCTCAGTCTCTCTCTGTGCCATTCACAGGCATCAGGCAACATGCATGCTACTGCCAACACAGTCCAGTCAACTTTTATCAACGGGGTCAAACCAGACACTTTTAATTAGTAGCTATACAGGTGCCAGCTGATAAATGCACACAATGATAATGGTGACATTTTTGGCGATACAGATACAATGCAATGTATGATCACTATCAAGTTGGCGATGGACCATCTCATCGTCACCAGCTAGCTTCAGGAAAATGTACTATTCTAATGATTTGTACCACTTGCAATCTTTTTTTATCCAGACAATCGTATATTTGCCCAGCCGTACCAACCGGTCGACGTGGACACTGGCATTGGGGGCTATATAATCAGACGCTAAATTAAGCCTTAATTTCTCTGTCAATATTGCAGAGAGAGCCACACACACTCTACTTCACCATGTACCTACCCAGTCATGTTGCAATCCATCCAGATCGATACAATCATTATTAGTCCTAAAAGAGCAGCTTTAGTATCATAAAGTTTCATTCATACAGTGTCATTTTATATATGTTCCAAATACAGTAACTGTACTAATGGTGGCAGTACACTCACCGGCCGCCACCGGCCCGCAGCGGTGCTTTTTATTTGGGTCATGCTGGCGCTCGGACGTCCTAAGCATAGGACGCCCGAGCCCGGCTCACCCTGACCCCTTGACACATACGCCCCCTCACTCCTCAGCCCGTCCCATCGCCCCGACACACATGCCACCACCACTCCCCGACGCACATGCATACACCCACCGTGGCCTCCGCCACCAGCTCGCCCACCACGCATCCCCTGCCTCCGACAGCAAACTCCACCCAAACCTCGCTGGAGCCTCGTGTTGACACTCCTTAATGTCAATTTTTAACCATCAATTATTGCCTGATATGGCATGAAATGAACCACAAAGCATAGTTATAGGGTTTGAAACTAATGAGTTCCACAAGTTTTGGTGCTCTGAGCTGTTTTGCCGGAATCTCAAATTTTTATTATATAAAAGTATCTCAAATGATGAATTAGAGTATGCTATTGCGAAGGTCTCGTCGTGCTGACCAAAACGGATATATTACCTGCTATATTTTGAGTATGGAATGAAAAGATATTGAGAGAAGAAGAAATCACATGAAATGATGACGTCAGCTTTGGAAGTCAACGCCAGCAGTGCGACCGACACGCGGGCCCCGCGGCAGCAGACGCTGTCCCCCGCCAAGGAACAGCGACGGCGGTTTCAAACCGCAGGCGACATGTGGCGGCCTTGGCCACGCACGCGCGCGACTGTGCGCCCATGCGCGGGAGCGGGAGCAGCTCGGTCGATCAGCTCCAGGCGGACAGGTGGCGCGACAGGAGAGGTCCATGGGCCGGTTTTCCAGGACAGGCGCGGTCCAAGCGCCCAATGGACGGTTAGACCGGCCGAACCAGCGGCCCAACTGCCAGAAACCCACAGAAGACTCCAGAAACAGCAGACAGAGTCCGGTTCCACCGGTTTACCTCCGGTTCGGGCAACTAGAATCCGGTTCTTGCCCGGTTTTCTTCGCAGGTCGGTTTAGAAACAACTTGGCGACGAAGTAAGGTCCGCCACCGACCTAGATAGGTCGGTTTAATCTAATGGTGCACAAAAATTGATGGATGGATCCAACAGAGAGTTGTAACGATACGCGGATCGATGACGTGGCAATTCCTTGCCCCCTACTCCACCTTGGACTATATAAGCACGCCAGGGGCACCCCCTTCTCCATCTCCTTATTATTAGCTACATCCAAGTAGAAGAAATAGAGGTCCCTCTAGATCTTCTAGTTCTAGTTCTTCTAGTTCTAGTTCTAGTTCTAGTTCTAGTTCTAGTTCATCAAGTTGTAAACTAGAGAAGAGGTAGAGAGAAGAGGAGAGAGTCAAGAGGAGCCGGATCTGTCGGACCTTCTTCAACATTGTACATTTGAAGCAACCGATTCGTCTTTGAGCAATCTCCAGGTTCTTTAATTTATAATTCCTGAGTTCTTAATTTAATTAACTTACTTTCTATATTTCCTTTTAAGTTATTTATTGGATTCCCGCTTGCATCAAGTGCTCTAGTTCTTTGATACGCTAGAGTAGTAATTAATAGGTTAAGCGTGGTGCTTAGTCTTGCAATTTCCTAGAATTGCACCCAATCCCATGCATTGTTGTGGTAGCCCCAGGATTGTGATAGTCCTGATAGCCAATGTATTTCACCACGTTCGGATTGGTGTTTATAGGACCGTAGTTAGAGCTTCCTAGCCCCCTTCTCATCCCTTTCTGTGGTTAGTGTTCTGATGTCCCGAAACCTTAAAGTAAAACTTGATTTCTAGATCAATCCATAGAACTCTTAGGAAAATTTCTCTCTTTCCCACCAAATATATATAGATGTCTTTGGGCGATCTTGATCCTCAATTAGTACACTTCGCGTTTCCAGTGGAAAATCGATACCTTGGAATACTCCCGGCTGAAGGCTATATCGGTATCCCGTGCGCTTGCGGATTATTCTGTTTGCGTTTAAAATATCCAACAAGCTTTCTGGCGCTGTTGCCGGGGAATGGTAGTTGTGCTAGTTTCGAGCCAAGTTCGTCCATTATCCTTTTTCTTTTACCACCTTTTTACCACCACCATCTTATCACATGGATTCCACTCCTATTCATAAATACTCTGCTCCAAAGGGCGACTTGTTGGAGCCTCCACCATCATCACACCCCATTCTTACAAATGGCTATGAGATTCGCCCTGATTTCATAGCAATGGTTTGGGAGCAATCCTTCTCTGGGTTAGAAGATGAGAATCCTTACACCCACATTAGGGAATTTGAGCTATTGTGTTCTTGCCTGACAATTACTGGCATGACACAAGAGACCCTTAAATGGAACTTGTTTCCGTTCTCCCTTTTGGGTAGAGCAAAACAATGGTATGCTCATTCCGTAAGAGGCGTAAATGGAAATTAGGATAAACTTCGAGATAAATTTTGTCTTGCTTTCTTTCCTCTTTCTAAAATCGCAACCCTTAGAATAGAAATTCTTACATTTAAACAAAAAGAGAAGGAGATGCTAGGAGCAGTCTGGGCCAGATTCATAAGCCTTATCAACTCAGGTCCAAAACTTTCCTTGCCTGAAAATATTCAATTTGAACACTTCTATCTGGGACTTAACAAGGAAGCTGCTCTACATCTCGACATCACTTCAGGAGGTTCGTTCTCACATGAGACCATAAGTGAGGGTAAAGCCATCCTTGAGAAAATTCTTGAAAACATTGCTTACACTGGCATTTTTGATGAGTTACCTGAAGAAGAAGTCGAGCCTAGCCCTGAACCACAAGAGAAGGAACTCACAACCGAGTTGGAAATTCTAATAGACCATTCTAAAAATTTGGTTGTTGAGAAACTTTCTAGTGAGGGAATGCAAACCCAATTAGAGGATGATGAACCATCTCCTTTAGAGCTTCCCTTTGAATTTGAGGAAGATATCTTTGAAGATTATGGGAATACCTCAAATTTTCCTGTCCAAGCAAGACATCAAGCAAGGACCACTCCACCTAATCCACATGAAGAATCAATGGCCTTAGAACACATTCAAAGCCTTTCGGCAATCATGACTTACAAATGGCTAAGAGAAGCAGAGTTATCTCCCGAGGTAGCTCGAATCACTTTTCCATCCACCATTCTTCTGTGCCAAATCAAATGGTCTGCTAGAAGGGTCCATTATGATCCTTCTATTGGGGTAAATGTTATTTCCAAAGAGTTAGCTGATACTCTTTATCCCAACGCATCCTTAACCCCATCTCAGAAACTTCTACAAGGTCCATCAGGATATATTCTTAAAAGCCATGGGGTATTAAGGGCAGTTCCTATTAGAATTAAGAACTCTAGGATATGCTTAGATTTTCACATTTTTGACATCCCAGAGATTCCTCTCTTGATTGGCAGACCAATCATGAGACTTCTATAGGAACAACCACTACGAGGTCAACTAGACTTCAAGGTTGGAATTCCACTATTTTTGTCCCTCTTGTCCGATCAATTAACACAATAGTGGAACCCAGACCTGAACCAGATCCTATTGAGGAAGTCTTAATTGTGTCTCAAGAAGAAATGGTTCAACCAATTTTCGATGAAGAACACTTCATTCAGAAATAGGAAGAGTTGGTCGAGCCCATTGAGCTAGACATAAATAAACAACCTCCGCCTCTTCTCCTGGCCTTAGATATGTCTTTCTTCACAACAACCAAAATACTCATGTCATCATCAGTGATAAGCTTTTTGAATATGAAACACAACAACTTGTCACTGTTCTTGAAAGACATAGACCAGCAATAGGCTACTCACTTGAAGACCTCAGGGGAATTAATCTCGCTCTATGCACTCATCGTATCCCTATCGATCCCAATTTTTCACCTTCAAGGGAACCACAACAGAGACTTAACAACACTATACAAGAGGCTGTTAACAAAGAGGTCCTTAAACTCTATCAGGCTGAGATTATTTATCCTGTGCCACATAGTGAGTGGGTCAGCCTTGTCCAAGTTGTGCCAAAGAAAGGAGGAATAACAGTCGTTAGGAATGAGAAGAATGAACTCATCCGTCAATGAATTGTCACTGGGTGGCGTATGTGCATTGACTATCAAAAAGTCAACAAGGCTATAAGGAAAGACCACTTCTCGTTACCCTTCATTGATGAAATGTTGGAACGGCTTGCAAATCACTCTTTCTTTTATTTCCTTGATGGTTATTTTGGATATCACCAAATCCCGATCCACCTAGATGATCAAAGTAAGACCACTTTTAAATGCTCGTATAGAACTTATGCATACCGACGAATGTCATTCAGATTGGGCAATGCTCTAGCTACCTTCCAACGGTGCATGACGTCTATTTTCTCTGACATGATCGAGAAAATCATGGAGGTGTTCATGGATGATTTTGCCGTCTATGGCAAAACCTTTGATGATTGCTTGGAGAATTTAGATAGAGTCTTACAACGATGTGAAGAAAAGCACTTAGTCTTGAACTGGGAAAAATACCATTTTATGGTTTGGGAGGGAATAGTGCTAGGACACAAAGTGTCTGAATGTGGTATAGAGGTGGATAGAGCAAAGATTGAAGTTATTGAAAAACTTCCATCTCCCACGATTGTGAAAGGAATCAGAAGCTTCCTAGGACATACAAGGTTCTAGAGGCGTTTCATCAAGAACTTCTCCTGACTAGTCTCTTAGCTAAGGATACACCTTTCATCTTCACTGATGAGTGTCATGAATCTTTTCAAATCCTTAAGAGAGCACTCATCTCAGCTCCAATTATCCAACCATCTGATTGGAGTCTTCCTTTTGAGATCATGTGTGATGCTTGCGATTTTGCGGTTGGTGCTGTTTTATGCCAAACCAAGGATAAGATGCATTATACCATATCCTATGCTAGTAAAACCTTGAGTGGACCATAGCTCAATTATGCTACAACTGAAAAAGAGCTATTGGCTGTTGTGTTTGCTATAGACAAGTTTAGATCTTACTTAGTAGGGGCAAAGGTAATTGTCTATTCAGATCATGCTGCTCTTAAAAACCTCCTCACTAAGAAAGACGCTAAACCTTGGCTAATTAGATGGATTCTTCTACTCCAAGAGTTTGACTTAGAAATTCGAGATAGAAAAGGAGTAGAGAATTCTATAGCCAACCACTTGTCTAGGCTTCATTTCAAGGAAACAAATGATCTTCCCATCAATGAATACCTAAGGGATGACACACTCCTCATGGCAGTATCACACTCTGATCCATGGTACGCTGTTGATGGTAGATAAGTATCAATTTTAACCGTCAACATAACATGAGAAAGGATTAAAACATGAATATCATCTAATTATAGGAGTTACACTAACAGAATTCTATGAGTTTTGGTGAATGTCTATTTCTGTAGGGGGTTATCAGAAAAGAACCAAAAGAGGTCCACATGTCGGATTTACATAGAGAGAATACCATGTCTATCAATCAAAGAATACTCTAGAAGACTCGAGGAGGCGACCCTGCGAAGGAGGGCCCACCTGGCAGCAGCAGCTGGGCGTCGGCCCATAGGCAAGGGCGGTCGCCCAGGCCTCTCCACCAATGGGGAGCAACCTCTCGGATCCTACCTCCACCGACCTTGAGGATCAATATGAAGCTACCTCCATCGACCTTGAGGATCAATATGAAGCCTCCATTTAGGTCGGTTTGATCCAAGGGCTATGGTGCATCCTAGGGGGATATATATATTCAGGGCCCCTGGCCCTTGGAGAAACGCTAATTCATTCAAGAATTCATTTGGAGAATTCATCCTCATCTCCAGAGAAGCCCTAGAGCCACCATCTCAATTAGAGCTCTATAGTTTAGTACCATAGCTATATAGGAATAGATCTAGAGGGAGTCAAGCCTAGCTTGGAGTCTGGATCTGTCAGCATTCTTGGTAATTTCTTCTACTTTATTATAATATTCATTGTTGTTCTTGCTACTATAAATAGTACTTTATTCTATTCTACTATATCAGAAATGACTTTGCTCTATTTGGTTATGTTCTCAATTATTTTGTTCTTAGTTTACTTCAATTATATGCTTAGCATAGTTGAATTAGAATTATGTTTATGCATAGGATCATATAGCGTTTGCTCATTAGATCGATGGGTGAGTGGTAAATATTGTGTTGGCGTGGTGCCTAGACCGTATTTATCTATGATTGCACCCTATATTCTGGATCGCGAGGTAGATCGCGGGAGTGACAGTCCTGTTGAGTACTTTGTAGCCCTCCTCCCGAGTATAGGACTATTAGAATACCACTATTACAGGAAAGTAATTGCTCTGTTCTTGATCTTCCTTGGTAATATCACTATGCATAGATGTAACATTTTCCCGCCATGATTGCTACGTGTAATTGCACTAATCATTGTATGATTTGATATTATAGTTAGAATAACTTAGGATTTATTCTTGTAGATCATCCTAGTCCATGCTAGTGTTACAAACTTAGAGTACTCTATTGAGATGATTATTATTATTTTATGTGGCGATGTGCTCTCATGTATCCTTTGTCACTTACCATATATATATATTATTTTATGTGACACTTACCTTGTATGAGAAGATAGATAAAGACACGGTTAAGCTCTCCATTATCACATGCAGTGCTCATTGCTCATTATCCATAAGCATTCCCTTCCTAGTGGTAAAAATATAAATAATGATACCTGGATTACTCTCGGTTAAAATGCTACATCGGTATTATTTGTGCACTTGCAGATTACTTATTCATTTCTAAAAAGCATATGCATTTAATACCAGCACCTCTGGCGCCATGCTGGGGATGACAACCTAGCTTAAGTGGTGTTAGAGGTGTCAACAAGCATTTTTGGCGCCGTTGCCGGGGAAGGTTGATAGCTTGCCAAATGGGTAATGAGCATCACTGCATCCACTAATGTGATTGAGAACCATCCACAATTCTCTACTCATACAGCCTTACCCTTGTCTTTTGTCTATGTTATATATCATATGCAGGATAATGTATGAACATGTTTGATCTTCCAGAAAACTACATTGATAATCCAGAAGCTTTAATCAGAAAGACCAAGGCCAAGTTGAGAAAGACCCGATCATCATCATCGTCTTAGCCTATCGGTTCTTCTGAGTCGGAAGATCCACCTTTTGTTCGGAGTTTGACACCAGCGTTTGAAGCCATGGATAACAAGTCACTCCGTGAGTTCTCAGCTCCCACTACGGACAACATCCATACTGGACCAGCTGCGGATATTGAGAAGTCTTTTGAGCTCAAGCTGCGCTGATCAACACGGTGCAAGAAGCCAATTCTGTGGGAAGGCCCATGAAGATGCTAGTGCTCATCTCCAAAACTTCCTGGAGATTTGCAGCACTTTCACTATCAAGGACATCCCTAGGGATGCTATACTACTTCGCCTCTTCCCATTCTCACTCTTAGAAAGAGTGGAGCAGTGGTTCTATGCCAAAAAGGAGAAGAATACTTTGTGGGCACTTTGTTCCACCAACTTCTTGGTGAAGTTCTTTCCCATGGGCAAGACCAATGCTCTCCGTGGGAAGATATCGAGTTTCCAGCAACAACATGATGAGACTATCCAGAAGCCTGGGAGTGCTTTCAAGACTACATCCTCGAATGTCCTCATCATGGGATGGAGAATTAGTTGCTCTTGCAGACTTTCTATCACGGGATCAGCAACATCACTCGTGAAACCATGGATGCTGCTGCTGGAGGTGCATTCTTATCACTCACCATACCTCAAGCCACAGCTCTTGTAGAGAAGATGGCCTCCAACCAAGGTTGGAGTGAAGAGAGAACTCAGACCCGCAAGAGAGGTGGAGGAATGCACCAGCTCAAGGAGTTAGATGTGTTGTCTGTCAAGATGGACCTGCTGATGAAGAGGCTCGATGAGAGAACCACTGAGAAGAAAGAAGTCATGCACATTCATGATTTCTGCATGACTTGTGAAGAGTGTGGAGAGACAGGGCATACAGGTGCCAACTACCCAGAGATAAAGGAGGATGTGAACTACCTCAACAACAACAACAACTACTACTACTATCGTCCTCAGCAAAATCAAGTCTGGAATCAGCAACAGAGGCCTAACTACTCAGGTAACTACTCAGGTAACTACCAAGGTAATAATTCTTCTTATAATAATTTCCATCAGCCACCTTTAAGAGAGTTAGTGCTTAACCAGGGCAAGTTAATGGATAACCTGTCTAAGAAGCTAGCATCCAATGATAACACTCTAGAAACAATTAATAATAGAATGGATAGTTTTTCCAATGCTATAAAGAATCAGCTTAGTTTTAATGAGAAGCTAAAATCACAGTTGCAACAGCTTGCCAACTTTGTTCCCTTCGCCGACCAAGGTAAGATTCCAGGGCAACCGGAAGGGTTGGAAACTACAGATCTTTTAGACATATTCAATGCAGGAAGCTACTGGAGTGACCCTTCTAGAGGATCATGGATTGACTCGACTCTGCCAATCAAGAAGGGCGATCCAGGGAGACCGGTTGTTTCGATCTCCATTGGAATTGTTAACTTAATGAGGCGATCTATGACTTCGGTGCAAGTGTCAACGTCATGCCTAAGGTGATATATGAGAAAATGTTCAATTGTCCTTTATTGTACACCACCATGTGCTTGCAACTTGCAGACCAGTCACTCTACTACCCAATGGGAACCCTGGAAGACATCCGTGTGCAAGTAGGTAGCTCGTACGTCCCTGCAAACTTCATGGTAGTGGACACGGGCAGTGATGAGAGGTCCCCCATCATTTTGGGATGACCATTCTTGAACACTACCGGGGCCATCGTCTACGTCAACACTGCCAAGATCATCTTCAACATCAAGGGCAAGCGAGAAACCTTCTTCTTCAAGGACACGGTGTTGCAATTTCTAGCACACCCTCAGTACCCTTATGAGCTGGAGAAGGAGACCATCGACAGGAGGAACAAGACCAAGATCAAAACCAAGACCAAAAACAAGGGCAACAATAAGAAGGCCTAGAAGATGGAGACAATGAGGATGGTCACTGCAGTCCACAGAGAGTATGACAACTAGCTCAAATCTCCACATCTGATCAAGAAGGACAACCCAGGTGTCCCGACCATTCAATGTTCCATCAACACGTGCTTCTTCAACAAAACTGTCTGTGACACCGGATCGGGCGTCAACATAATGGCCAAGGTGACTTATGAATATCTATATAGTACTATGCTTTGGACCCCAACTATGCGCAGCTGCAGATGGTGGACCAGTCCTTTCACTTCGTGGAGATAGCCAAAGACGTCCCTGTCCAGATCGATGACCACTACATCCCCATTGACTTTCTAGTCATCGACATGGGTGAAGATGAGTGTGATCCACCCATCATCCTAGGGAGGCCGTTCCTCAACACTACCAAGGCCATCATCTACATTGGAACAGAGGAGATCCACTTCCACTTCCCCTCAGAAAAGGTACACCGCCATTTCAATGATAATTGTATAATCGACGAGGAGCCCAAGAAGAACAGGTCAAGGAGAAGGTAGCGTACCCATTGCCAGAAGAAGAGGATCATTGTAGATGGGTGGGCTGACTATGAAGGAGAAGTGACAAGATTCGAAGATCGGTACCCCAACAAGAAGAACGCCGCCGAAGAGGTAGAAGAGGTACCACCAGCAGAAGAAGAGATAGTGATCACATAAGCTTCCTCCTCCAAGTCACCCTCACCAACAAAGCAGGTATGGGAACCAAAGGTAAACCCAGATTCAGATTATGCACAAGACACAACAGCACCAGTGGCGCCATCCAACGTGCCCCCTTGAACAATGAGCAAACAAGAAGGTCCTATTTGGAGGACTTCAAACCACCGAACGCTGCTCCAAGAGGTAACTTGGTATTTATCTGCATTTTTCTTTTTAGCATTATATTTCCCCTTTGCATATCTACTTTTCCTAAATGCATCATTAGTTGTATCTTTACCGTACTGTTTCTGCATTAGAAAAAGAAAATAAAAATATGTCATGCGTTGCATCCAGAAAAATGCTAAGCCCCATGTGAACAATGTGTGGTGTAACAGCTCACACAGTTATCCACTGTGGTGGCATAAAAATAATCTTTCATCATATTTACTTTTTTCTATGTGCATACAATAAATATAAAACTATAAAAATATATAGAGATCCTGATAAAAGATAAATGGGTTAGGAAGGTTCTAGACATCCAAGGCCTAGAGATTTATCACTAACGCTTAATCAGTTTCATAATATTTGTTATCTATTTGAGCTTCACAGAACTTAAAGGATCAAGAAGAGCTAACAGGCAGAAGGACATCCTGTCCCCTGTTCGAGTGCTGTCTCCAAGAACTGTTTCCAACAACAATCACCCAGACACTCCAGGAGGACCAGTGCGCCTTTACTGCCAGTCAGCAACATCAACAGACTATGTCAACATCCAGCTTGAGGGAGAGCAACCCCCATGTATCGAGCTAAGTATCCCTTACTCATCTATTTACTAAGTGTGCTATATTAAATTTGAAACAATTAAAAGAGAGCTCTTTAAAGAATTTGTTGCTAAAATAAACCCCTAGAATAAACTCTATATGAAAATGATGAATAGTTGCTCTACCGTAATTCCTTTCAAGTACCTAGTTTTTAACTTTGCACTCTTCCGAGTTTTAGACACAACTGTTTAGATTTAAGATTTGTGGGTTGCAAATGCTTAATCTAAGTCTAGTTAGTTGACGGATAAGATATGGGAAGGTTTTGAGCTGCTGTCCATCTTGCTCCTAGAGATACTAGAGTTCTGCAGAATTTATTGTGAAAATCTTAAATTGCTGCATGATGAGTTCCTTTATGACTAGAGTTCAAAATTCTTACCACAGCCAAATACTCATGTTTACTAGAATAAGAAAGCCATCCACTTACATATATCACTCTGTAGGCGTTGAGGATAGTTAAATTGTGTTGACCCTTAGGAATTAGTCATGTGGTTAAAGTCAATACTATGTGCTCTCCATCCATTGATCTATGTTGCTTCTGTCCTCAGAGGTATGCATCCACTTACATCCACTACGCTACACTCACTCTGTGCTACTTCTGTTCCTATAAGTACCACCCACATATATACACCTCATGCATCCATGCTGTTTCTATCCTGGAAACACGCACCTATACCGCTCCTACCCTGGGAGTACGCATCTATCCATTGACATACATATTCCTCATCCAGATCCACACAAAAAATGTTCTAGAGTGAACACCCAAAAATATTCATCACCATTGTATCTCTTTTTATTGTGCAATAAAGCTCCAGCTATTGCAGTTAATACTCCCTATTGCTATTGTTGTATCAAGAGGATTGGTTGCTCTAAAAAAATAAAGAGAATAAAAATAAAAGAAAGAGGACAAAATTCCTAAGTGATAAAGCAGCCAAGTCCTCCTCTTCAAAGAATTTCAAAGTTACTAAATAGGGAGGTATGTTATCCCCAAGGAGCAAGTGTAGAATTAGATCTTCACCATCATTGATCACCCCTCATAATCATCTCCTTATTTATCACCATCATTCGTTCCCCTCATTCACATGCACATATGACTTGATTGTATGACTAGTTTCTCCGGATCCACGGTTTAACTGTGATATATGCAAGTAGATTTTGAGTTGTCTCCCCACCTATGAGCTCCATATAAGCCTATTAAAAGTAGGATGAGAGAGAGAAGCCAACCTCACTATGCCTTAGTTCCACAAATACCACATATTCTGAGAGAAGAGAGAAGGCATACCTTACATTTGCCTTAGAGAGGATCCAGAAATACCACAAATGAGAGACCTAAAAGGGTCATATAAGGAATCTCTGAGTTTATTTAAAAAAATCTTGCAAAAACTCTGGAATAATAGTTGATCAAAGAGCGAGAAACATGACGCTTAACTTGATCATTCTGTATTTCAACTGCTCAAGACCCAACTGATGGCTACAAGCCCCATGGTGAAAGGTAATATGGGTAAGTTTTGAGTCATAATAGTTCACTCTAATCTGGAGGAGAGTTCTTATTTGAAAGCATGTGTACTTATGAGGCGTGAAAGCATTGCAGCAACTCCTGATCCATCATTGAGTCTATCTTTGCTCAGGGACGAGCAAAAGGTAATCTTGGTGGAGTTTGTTGACGGTAGATAAGTATCAATTTTAACCATCAAGATAACATGAGGAAGGATTAAAACATGAATACCATCTAGCTATAGGGTTACACTAACAGAATTCCATGAGTTTTGGTGAATGTCTATTTATTACAGGGGGTTATCAGAAAAGAACCAAAAGAGGTCCACATGTCGCATTTATATAGAGAGAATACCACGTCTAGCAATCAAAGAATACTCTAGAAGACTCGAGGAGGTGACCCTGTGAAGGAGGGCCCACCTGGCAGCAGCAGCTGGGCGCCCGCACATAAGCAGGGGCAGCCGCCTAGGCCTCTCCACCAATGGGGAGCAACCTCGCAGATCCTACCTCCACCGACCTTGAGGATCAATATGAAGCATCCATTTAGGTCAGTTTGATCCAAGGGCTGTGGTGCATCCTAGGGGGCTATATATATTCAGGGCCTCTGGCCCTTGGAGAAACGCTAATTCATTTAAGAATTCATTTGGAGAATTCATCCTCATCTCCAGAGAAGCCCTAGAGCCACCATCTCAATTAGAGATCCATAGTTTAGTAGCATAGCTACATAGAAATAGATCTAGAGGGAGTCAAGCCTAGCTTGGAGTCTGGATCTTTCAGCATTCTTGGTAATTTTCTACTTTATTATAATATTCATTATTATTCTTTCTACTATGAACAGTACTTTATTCTATTCTACTATATCAGAAATGACTTTGCTCTATTTGGTTATGTTCTCAATTATTTTGTTCTTAGTTTACTTTGATTATATGCTTAGCATAGTTGGATTAGAATTATGTTTATGCATAGGATCGTATAGCGCTTGCTCATTAGATCGATGGGTGAGTGATAAATATTGTGTAGGCATGGTGCCTAGACCATATTTATCTACGATTGCACCCTACATTCCGGATCGCGAGGTAGATCGTGGGAGTGATAGTCCTGTTGAGTCCTCTGTAGCCCTCCTCCCGGTATGAAAGTAGTAGAACACCACTATTACAAGGAAGTGATTGCTCTGTTCTTGATCTTCCTTATTAATATCACTGTGCATAGATGTAACCTTTTTCCGCCATGATTGCTAGGTGTAATTGCACTAATCATTGTATGCTTTGACATTATAGTTAGAATAACTGAGGATTTATTCTTGTAGATCGTCCTAGTCCATGCTAGTGTTATAAACTTAGAGTACTCTATTGAGATGATTATCATTATTTTATGTGGCTATGTGCTCTCATTTATCCTTTGTCACTTACCATTCATATATATATATATATATAAATTTTATGTGACACTTACCCTATATGAGAAGATAGATAAAGACATGGTTAAGCTCTCTATTATCACATGTAGTTCTCATTGCTCATTATCCATAAGCATTCCCTTACCAATGGTAAAAATATAAATAACGATACCTGGATTAGTCCCGGTTAAAATGCTATATCGGTATTATCTGTGCGCTTGCGGATTCCTTATTTATTTCTAGAAAGCATATGCATTTAATACCAGCACCTCTGGCGCCATGTTGGGGATGATAACCTAGTTTAAGTGGTGTTAGAGGTGTCAACATACGCTGACATCATGAACTTTATAGTGAAAGGCTATGTCCCACCTGGTGCAAACAAAAGAACATTGTTACACGATAGTCGTTTGAACCTATGGGATGAGCCATATCTTTTTTGTGTCTGCGCCGATGGATTGTTCAGAAGATGTGTCCCTATGGCTGTCGCCACTCAAATCATGGAAAGATGCCATGCCTCGCCATATGGGGGACACTATGGAGCATTCCGGAGACATGCTAAGATTTGGCAAAGTGGTTTTTTTTCTGGCCAACGATGTATGAAGATACAAAGGAGTTTGTCAGGAGATGCCACCGATGTCAAAAACATGGGAATATCAACTCACGAAATGCAAAGCCTCTCACAAACAACCTCCAAGTTGAACTCTTCGATGTTTGGGGCATTGATTTCATGGGGCCATTTCCCATGTCTGGGAATTGTGAGCATATCTTAGTGGTTGTGGATTATGTGTCCAAATGGGTAGAACCGCTGCCATGTCGAACACGTGATTCTAAACATGCCAAAAGAATGTTCCATGAAGTGATATTTCCTCGATTTGGTATACCACGGATGGTCATAAGAGATGGAGGTTCCTACTTCATCGATAAAACCTTCCAAAAGTAACTAGCAGATCATGGAGTTCATCATAATGTGGCAATAGCATACCATCCTCAAACCAGCGGTCACGCAGAAACATCTAACAAACAAATCAAGAATATTCTGCAAAAGACCGTAGATGAAATAGGCAAGGGATGGAAGGACAAACTCCCTGATGCACTTTGGGCTTATCGAACCGCATACAAGACACACATAGGCATGTCACCCTATCAACATGTATATGTAAAAACATGTCATTTGCCTGTGGAAGTGGAGTTTAAGGCCCATTGGCCAATCAAGAAATGGAACATGAATCTCCACATAGCTGGTAAGAATCGTCAGATGCAACTATCTGAGCTAGAAGAATGGAGAGAAAAAGCTTACCACAATTCCAAGACCTACAAAGAGAGAACAAAAAGATGGCATGATAAGAGAATCAAGCACAAGGAGTTTAACCCTGAAGATAGGGTTCTACTATTCAATTCAAGGGTTAAGCTCTTTGGACATGGTAAATTGCAAAGTAAGTGGGACGGACCATACAAAATCATTGAAACTTCAACTCATGGGGCCATTACCATCCAAGACGATACAGGTAATATTTTTAAAGTAAATGGTCAACGCTTAAAAGTTTATCTTGAGCCAGAAAACAACACGGTGGAGGAACTTGATGTAATCGAGTTCATCCAATTCTTAGCTTAAAACTCAATCAACCTAAGCTCTAGACAACTAAATGCTTGAACGCCTAACTATTAACATGCTCCATGAGTTTTGTCGTCTATTTGAGATTTACAGGATTTTAAGGATCGAGAAGAGAAGACCTAAAATGCAAGTCGTTGGATTGAAAGACAATGTCAACATCTAGCTTGGGGAAGATAAACCTCATGTGTATCCAGGTAAGTATCTTTTCTCCTTTTTGTTTTGTTATCATATATATATAATTTATATAAAAAAATAATAAAATAAATAGATGCATAACCATAAAAGCTAAATAAAGATTTTTTTAAGTTATATATTAGTTCTGTGATTCTTAAGATTGGAATAAAATAGTAAGCTTGCTTTTCTATTTAAATAAAAAGAACCTGGTATAATCTCTCGTATGAAAATGATGAATAGTTGCTCTGCCGTAATTCCTTTCAAGTACCTAGTTTTTAGCCTCGAATTCTCTCGAGTCTTGGATAAGATTGTTTTGACCTAAGATTTGCTCTGAACTTGAACTTGTGGGTTGCGAATGTTTGATCTAAGTCTAGGTGATTGACAGATATGATATGAGAAGGTCTGAGCTACTATTTATCTTGTTCCTAGTGAAACTAGAGTTCTGAAGATTTATCTTTTGAAAGATTTAAAAATACAACATGATGAGTTTCTGTATGACGAGAGCTTAAATTCCTACCACAGCCATATATGTATGCTTGTTAGAATAGGAAAAACTTCTATATTTATTTACTGCTTGTATGCATTGAGTTTGCTCAAGCTGTGTTGACACTTAGGAGATTTTCATGCAGTTAAAATCAAGATTTCACACACACCATGCACCTCTTGCTACTTCTACCCTAGAACTATGCACCACTATATTCACCCATTTAGATCCACTAAAAAATGTTCTATTCCTACATTGAGAGTGAATATAAAAAATATTTTCCATAGGTATTCCTTGTTTGCTAGCCAACTTCCACAAAGTAAATGCTCCAAGTTATTATCATTTTTTCTCTCAAAAGTTTCATTGCAATATTTTGGGCTATTCAAAAAAATGTATACAAAGAAAAAATATAGAAAAGAAAAGAAAGAGAAAAAATATAAAAAAAGAGAGAGCCCTGGCTTTTCAGTTCCTCAAAATTCTAAGTTGAGAGAAGTTACCCTTTTGTAAAGGAGCATTGTAGAATTAGGATTTCACCCCTTCTACCTTCCACAAATATTCTCCACCATATATCTTTTATTTATTTTGAAACCACACATGCACATCTTGATTTGATTGTACGACGAGTTTCTCTAAATCCATGGTTGGATTAGGCAACATATGTATTGCAAGTATGTATGAGCTATTTCTTTCCCACCTATAAACTCTACATATACTATTAGTGAGAGAGATGAGGCACAATGTTACTCTGCCTTATTTTAAAAATACCACATATTCTGAGTGAAGGCAAAACACCATTTCCCTTGGTGAGGATCCACAAATACCACATATGAGAGACTTGAGAGGGTCATACAAAGGAATCTCTGATTTTTATTTTAAAAACTTACAAAAACTCTAGAATGAAGGTTGATCGAAGGCTATAAGCTCCATAATTGAAGGTAATATGGGTAAGTTTGAAGGTCAGAGTAGTTTAACCTTAATCTGGAGGAGAGTTCTTGTTTGAACGCATGTGTATTTTTGAGGCATGTAAGCATTGAAGCCAAAGCTAGGGTTTCATCCCTCCATCCAAGTTGAAGAAGTAGAGGTCCCTCTAGATCTTCTAGTTCTAGTTCTTCTAGTTCAGGTTCTAGTTCTAGTTCATCAAGTTGTAAACTAGAGAAGAGGGAGAGAGAAGAGGAGAGAGTCAAGGAGGAGCCGGATCTGTCGGATCTTCTTCAACATTGTACATTTGCAGCAACTGGTTCATCTTTGAGCAATCTCCATGTTCTTTAATTTATAATTCCTGAGTTCTTAATTTAATTACTTTACTTTCTATATTTACTTTTAAGTTATTTATTGAATTCCCGGTTGCATCAAGTGCTCTAGTTCTTTGATACGCTAGAGTAGTAATTAATAGGTTAAGCGTGGTGCTTAGTCTTGCAATTTCCTAGAATTGCACCCAATCCTACGGATTGTTGTGGTAGCCCCAGGATCGTGACAGTCCTGACGGCCGACGTATTCCACCATGTTTGAATTGGTGTTTGTAGGACCATAGTCAGAGCTTCCTGGCCCCCTTCTCATCCCTTTCTGTGGTTAGTGTTCTGATGTCCTGAAACAAGTAACCCTAAAGTAAACCCTGATTCCTAGATCAATCCATAGAACTCTTAGGAAAATTTCTCTCTCCCCCACCAAATATATATAGATATCTTTGGGCGATCTTGATCCTCAATTAGTACACTTCGCGTTCCTGGCTGCATCGGTATTCGTGCGCTTGTGGATTATTCTGTTTGCATTTAAAATACCCAACACCTCGTCAGAGCATCACTGGGATCCTGTGAAACAAAAAAATGAAAATAAAACACCCGAAGAAACGTATCTGAATCAAATTGGAAGAAACCAATGAAACATTAAAAATGGAGCATTGAACCACCAGCAGAATATCAGAGAAACATTGGATCCGGAGGGGGGAGGGGCAACATCAGAGAAACATCATCATCATGTGTTGTGAAACATTGAAAATGAAAATCTGAACCACCGGTGAAACACTCAAAGAAACATTAGATCCGGAGCAGGATACGAGGAGGGGGAGTGGGCAACATCAGAGAAACATCTCATCATCTGTGCGTGAAACATTGGAAATGCAGCAATGAACCATTGGCGGAACATCATAGAAACATTAGATCCAGAGGGGGGACGGACAACATCAGAGAAACATCATCATCATGTGTTGTGAAACATTGAAAATGAAAATCTGAACCACCAGTGAAACACTCAGAGAAACATTAGATCCGGAGCGGGGTACGAGGAGGGGGAGTGGGCAACATCAGAGAAAAAGCTCATCATCTGTGCGTGAAATATTGAAAATGCAGCAATGAACCACTGGCGGAACATCAGAGAAACATTGGATCCGGAGGGGGGAGGGGCAACATCAGAGAAACATCATCATCATGAGTTGTGAAACATTGAAAATAAAAAACTAAACCACCTGTGAAACACTCAGAGAAACATTAGGTCTGGAGCGGGGAAGGAGGAGGGGGAGGGGGAGGAGGGGGGACTGTAGCCTTTCTCACCGGAGCCGCGTCGTTGCCGGTGACAGGGAGAGAGGGGGGACGGGAGAGAGGGGGGGCTCGCCGCCGTCGAGCCACGAGGTGGAGGCCTCAGATCCGGAGGTCCTCCTGACCTACCTTGTCGGAGCATGCCATGGAGTTCTCAGACCACCATGGTCCCATGCATAGGAGGTGGTAGGTCGTGGGGGAAGCGGTGGGCATGGACCAGAGGGCGCCCCGCGCCGGAGATCCAGGGCCACCGTGGCCGGATCCGACAAATCCGCAGCCGCAGCCGCCGGATCCGACCCGCACCATGGGTGTGCCCCCACCACGGCGTCCGCCATGGCCGCAGCCACTGCATCCTGGAGGGGTGAGCTGGATGCGCCGGCGGAGCGCCGCCAGTAGCGAGTGCTTGAGCACTGGGGCGCGGTGCCGCCAGGAGCGGCACGAATTGCTAGGAGGCGAGCTGCATGTGGCGACGACGGTGTGGAGGAACGGCAGGGAGGGAGCAGCGCATGCGAGGCAAAAGTGTGGAGAGGAAAAGTCGGGGTGGGACACAGAAATGAATGGTGCATGCACTCGTCCGTTGGTGTCCGCAAGCTAGCTGTTGGGCCGGCTCCGGCCCATGAAGACCCTTCTGATCGATCGTTCGGACGGCCGAACCTGAGCATTACCGTTTTTATTTTTGTGTGCCGAATGGAAAAAAAATACTGTTTAGAATAATCCCTTTTATTTACTTATGTCATCTATCGTGACAGAATCCAACTCCCAATCGTACTTGGTATGCTGAAAACGGACCGTAACGGGCACGTACTACGTCCGGCGTCGCGCGTGGCCCCATATAATTTGCAACCCGTACGTGTGACGTGCAAGATACATCTGGACGTCGCACGCCTGCGCGCCGCCATGTCTGCCTACGCGAATGATAATTTTGGCGCGTCGGTGTCCCGGGTGCGCCCCGATGGGTGCTGGGCAACTTGGCGTCGTCGTGGTTGGTCGCGCCGCCGCGCCGGCTGTTCCTGACCTACTTCAACCTCACCCTCCGCCGCCACGCGAGGCGGCTGCTTAATGTCGTGGACCCCTACGTTTCGGTGGACATCCTCGAGTGCCCCGCGCTGCCGTCGCTCTACTCCGCCCTGCACGAGCCCCTAGCCGACGCCGACACCACCTACGAGGAGGTGAAGGCGTACATGAGCGGGACGTGCTCGCAGGACGCGCGCGAGCTCCGCGCCGAGGGCGCTAGGCAGGGGGACGACCTCGTCATCAGCATGCGCGACGGCCAGGACGTCGCCGACGCGTTCCGCGGCGCCACCCTGTGGTGGTCGTCGGTGGTGCTGGCCGAGCTGTCGCACGGGGGCCAGCATGCACCCAACAGCGGCAGCAACGACGGGCATGTCAGCCGCCGGTGCCAGCGCCTCACGTTCCACAAGCGCCACCGCGCCCTCGTCATCGAAGAGTACCTGCCGCACGTCCGCCGGCGAGGCCGCGACATCCTCTTCAGCAACCGCCGCCGCAGGCTCTACACCAACAACAAATCGCTCGAATACTGTGGCCCTTACCACAAGGCGTGGAGCTACGTCAACTTCAACCACCCGACCACGTTCCAGACGCTGGCGATGGAGCCGGCCAGGAAGAAGGAGATCATGGAGGACCTCGACGAGTTCCGGAACAGCAGCGACTTGTACCGGCGCACCGGCAAGCCGTGGAAGCGCGGGTACCTCCTCTACGGGCCGCCGGGCACGGGCAAGTCCACCATGATCGCGGCCATGGCCAACCACCTCAACTACGACATCTACGACGTGGAGCTCACCGTGGTGCGCAACAACAACGACCGCCGCAGGCTCCTCATCGAGACGACCAGCAAGTCCATCCTCTTCATCGAGGACATCGACTGCTCCCTCGACCTCACGGCCGACCGGCGGGCTAGCAACCCGCCGCCGCCGCCGCCCGCGCCCGGGCAGCCGCAGAGGCCTGGCGATCGGAACGGCGGCGGCAGCGCCGTCACGCTGTCCGGCCTGCTCAACTTCATCGACGGCTTTTGGTCGGCGTGCGGCGGCGAGCGTGTCGTCGTGTTCACCACCAACCACATAGACAAGCTGGACCCGGCGCTTATCCGCCGTGGAAGGATGGACATGCACATCGAGATGTCCTACTGCGGCTTCGAGGCGTTCAAGACCCTGGCCAACAACTACCTCGACATCCACTCGCACCGCCTGTTCGGCGCCGTAAAAGAGCTGCTGCGAGAGATGGACATCACGCCAGCCGACGTCGCCGAGTGCCTCATGACGGCCAAGCGCGGCGCCAAGGGAAGGACTCTTCCATGGAGGTTTTGATCCAAGAGCTCAAGAAGAAGAGAGAAGAGTTTTTGATTGAAGAGCTGAAGAAGAAGAAGAGAGAAGAGACCAAAGCAGCTGCAGCTGCAAAGACAAATATGAAGGCGGAGGAGCAGACGGCAAAGGCAAATTAACCGTGTTTTGTATAAATAAATGGGAAAAAAGTTGGATGCAGTCGGCATGCAGTCGTCCGACCGTGCAGGCCCAGTGCGGATGAGTTACACGCGTCCCAGCAGTTGATCGCACGGTCAAGTGAGGTTGGCTCCTCCGCTGCTAATTTCCCTGAGCACATCGGCTCAGTTTTGCAAGGCTACGGCTCGGCTTGCTGGATGGCAGGAGTACAGAGAGTTTGGTGGCAACTGCAGCGCTACGACGAGTCACCGCCGCCGCGCCGCTACGGGGCCGAGCGCGAGCAGCACGGGGGCGCGCACCATGGTACTGCAGGACTACGCTCTGTGGAGGCAAGCGAGGGTGAAGGTCAGCCGCGTTTCCCCTCTGTGCAGTGCCAGTACGATCTGTCAGCGCCGACGCGGCCGGGCCGACGCGCACGCGGTGTGCGCCATGGTGTTGCTGGACCGTGTCTTCAGGGAGGCAAGGAAGGGCGAAGGTCGGCTGCTTTCCCCTTGGGTTGTCCATCCGCCGGTGACGATGCCGGGTGAAGACTCCATGTATTGCAGCGCCGAAGCATCCTGGCGGCCGGCTGCTGTGAGGAGCGAGGTACGGGCGCCGCAGATTAGATTGCCGGCGATGGACGATGACATGGCGTCGCAGATCACAACTCCAACCGTTTGGGCGTCCTTGGTGGCGCTCACGTAGTCACGATGTTGGCGGCGGCGCTCACGTATTCATGTAGTTTGCGGCGATAATGGGTGGGATGAGCCAAGCCGGGTGGATAGCCACGGAGCAAGCCGATTACCTCGCAGCAAATTGAGCCACGGTCTGTTGGATGACGTGTCATGATATGAGTGGAAGTCTGCACGGTGCGGGGCTGCAGGCCGACTGCGTCTAATTTTTTTTCCAAATAAATGGTTAAATAGTGCATAAAGCATGAAGTTTTACTTTTTTTTATATGCTAACATGTGTCGCATGCAGCAAATAGGTCAAATCTAGGTGAATCTCTCCTTCTTTTCTTTAATTCAAAATCCAAACTCAAATGCTACTTCTAGTAAATATGAATGTGCGACTTACATGTGTTTATAGAAACTATTTAAAATGCAATGGAAAGGTTAACTGAATTATCGGTATGCAATAAAGGTAGTGCTGGATCGATTTGATTGGGTCATGTAGGAACAAGGTTCAAATCGTTTGTTTGTTTGTCAGTAAGTCTCACCTGTATATAATCGCTGCACTTACACTTGTTACCTTTTCAAACGGTTCCTGTTGTCGCTATCAGCATATTCGCCTTTATACGGCTCATGTTGCCTCTTTCTTAACCTGTTTTTATTTTTGTAGAGAAGCCAAAGCTCAAGAGAGCCTAAATGAGCGTGTTATGGTTGTGCAAGTCTAAGATACCTGCATGCGGTACGGTGTGCATGGCAGATGCACACGCATCATGCTGATGCAAAGCACACCTGTGATTAGCGTTGATTGTTGGAGCAGCGTCCAGTCCTGACTTTGCTAGCTAACGGGCTTCGAGTCCGGCATGATATTATTGTGTGCGGTCCAAATAAAAAGGCAAAGCGTCCTGGTATTGATCGGTGATGGTCAATAGGGCAAAAGGAACACTGTGTCCGGCCGAGAGCAGGGGCGACGCAACAGAAACAGAGGAAGCGGCGGCCTTACTATATGAGATTGAATTTTACATGTAAGATCACGGACGACGGAGGACTCATGTTGCCCGATGCGTAGATCGAACAGAGAGAAAGAGTAAGATCAGGGACACCGAGATGTCATATATAGCATGATGTATAAACCGAAACGATTATTATATATAGAGAGGGAAAAGGAGTTTTTTGCTCTTTAATAGTGTGATTATTAGAGTATAATTTATAAGTTTTTAAATATACACGTAGGTCTATCTAAAAAAGTTTGTTCCACCCTTTAGGGTATGTGTCCTCGTTATCCACACTGTTGGATTCACACCGAAAATTCGGGGCGGAGAAAGTTTTTCCGAGTACGTCGTTTGAAAGCACATGCCCTTATCTGGCGTTCCCTACGACCCTTACCAGACAGCCGACGTGCTACGATATACCTGGCGTTTTTTAATAAAGGAAAAAGATACTAAGATATGTAGTGTATAATAAATTAATAAGCATATAAAGAAACTGGGAAAACCTAGTTGACGGTGCTGAAGACCATCACTAGCGGGGGAGCAGGATCTTTCCTGTGTGGTTCATTCGGCCCCTGATTCGGCGGCCGCTAGTGGAAAGCTGCAGCCCACGCTATAAAAGAGCATCACCCGTACTAATAAAAACAGACAAAATTAACTGTGATCGTCATGATATGCACCGTCTTAGATTTGCCACGTTGTTGTCCCTCATGCATGTGCACCGTCATGTATATATATCATCCATCCAAATTAACTGTGATCCTTTCCTACCAACTTCTTGTAAACGCTAGTAGCATTGGAAGCTTCTATGGAAGGTGAGTCCGTAGTCTCACACTGCTGTGAGCCAGCTGTAGGAGCTACTACTAGTGCTGCACGTACGCAGCGGTTTCGCCGGCCAGCAGCCACGTACAGTTCGTCAGACATGACCTCGATCTATCTTCTCGTGTAATAATGATGCGCATGCGCTTATATACTGCCTACTAAATTATCGCGCAGATTGTACGATTAGCGTCAGAAACACCCTGGCGTTCCCGGTTTGACATATAAATATGGTTCGACGACGTGCCGGACTTCCTCACTGTGGAAGCCATGGCTGCAAAGGAATGTTTGGAGCTCGCGTTTGAGGTGGGGCTAGACAAGTGCATCCTAGAGATGGATAGCCAGGGGCTAGCAAATCTTCTCACGGATCCTTCGTCGAGAAGATCACATATAGGTGGTCTGTGTTATGATGTCATAAAGCTGACAAGTCTTTTTTAGATTTTTTAGTTGAGTTTGTAGAGAGGTGAACTCGGTGGCTCATGTTTGTGCCACGACAGTGTCGTTTGCCGAGCACGTCTTTTTCTGTTTTGAAGATTTTCTGGACTGGCTAGTAGCACTAGCAGCCGCAAATTATAATCTTGCCATGAATGAATGAAAAGCTCTATGATGCTAAAAAAAAATGAGGGTGTTTAGTGAACCGTATTATTGCTATATGGGGCCGTGCATCATACATGTACTTGGAACTCTTCTTATATATACACACGTATACAAGTACTTATTTTGGATACCTTGCTTGCGTGGCGTCTTCTTATACTACCATTTATACATTTATATGCGTACACGAATAATATGTCCGTGGTTTTGGTGATTGGATTCGTCTCTTCGCGGTTGTGTGGCTACGCACTGCCCGGCATTTGCGTTGAGGGGTCAACGTACGTACGTCTAGCGTCCGGTTCCTGTTTCTTATTTATTTATTTATGTGAGCGTCTAAATATTCCAATTCTTTCTGCCTTGTGCTTGTTATGATTTAAGGAACATCATCAAACGATATAATCGACACCAAAATATGATTCCTTTTTAATTAATTCTTATGTTAAATAAATCAAACCCACCATGATTGTTTTATTTATAGAAAGGGAATAATTCCAGCCTCAGCGACATAGAGAGCCCATTCTTACAAGGTTTTCAGCACAATTGCGGATTATCAAATTTAAGGGAAGAAAACGCTTTATAGAAAGCACAGTCTACTATTGCTTTTCCATATATTCTTGGCCAAGAAGATATCCAGAGTGATGACCCCTAAAGCTTAATTGATATGAATTTTTTTAGGGAACTAATTGATATGCCTTTACTCAATTTTTCCATCTATTCCCAGCACACAAAGAAAAGAGAACATAAATAATGATAAATGACGCTAACATGAAACTGGAGGGAAAAAAGTTGTGATGGTGGTTAAAATTAACTTTTTTCCCCCACTTGATTGATTAGGTAGAGCTCATCACTTTCATGAAAAAAATTTAATATATTTTTGTATATAGATATTCTGATAACTTACATGTGTGAATGGTTTCGTGAAAAAAAAGAAACTGCAAAACCACTTCCTCTGATACAAATGTATGTGGATAGTTTTAGGTTTTGTGCTAGGTCAAATATTTTAAATTTTGGCCATCAAAAGCTAGCAATGTAAAAAAATAGAGCATTTCATAATAATAAGTTTGATGCCATGCACTAGACTCATCATAAATAGTAATATAAATACCTCTGTTTGAAATATCATATTTTCATAGAAATTGTTCGTTCAAGTTTAGCCATGCCGACTAAGTCAAAGCCCTGAACAATTTAGATTTGGAATAAGTAGGAGTACCATTTTCTCAGGAAAAAAACTACACACTCCGTGTTCAATAGGTAGTTATTAGCTGGGGCTAAAAATTTTTTAGCTAAAGAAAATTAGCCCGCCTATTAACTCTCATATTGTGCACTGGAACTTTGCCAATATCAAAAAATTATTGTTCAGTCTCCGAAGATGCTCATAAGGGTAGATTTGCGTATGTGTGTGCGTTCACAGGGGTTTGCGAGTGTGCACTGTCACTGTCTGTGTTCTAGTGTGTAGTCGCAAAAAAAAGTTAACTAATAACCCTTTATGAAATAGACACTTAGCTCATCCTGTCCTAAGTCCTAACAAAGCTCACCGTCCAAATATGTTGGGATATTCATGGCCCCAATCCTATTTAGACACGACACACATGGCAGAACCAACCGACCATTCGAGGTCAAAATTCAGCTAAAACAAGAGCTACTATAACTCGCCCACGAACTAGAGTATCGTTGACATACGAATCCGCTGACGTGTTGTTACCCTGTTTTCTTAGGATTAGGAAATTACGGTGACGTGTCTAAATAAGCGGAATAAATTAAACTAAACAGTGATGTGGTAAGAGGAGCATGCAAAGATCTCGTATATCCAGCGGTTTGCACAAATATATACTGGAATTAACTTACGTGTACGACCCAAGAAAGTGAGTTCAAGTTTGGGACTAAGTGATGTGGGAATGAAATAAAAAAAATGGGGAGGAAAAAATTTATGGAAACTTCTTCTCTATGCGCATTTTGTCCCGAACATTGAAAACTTCACAAGATAATTGACAGCATAATTTAATATGATAGTCTCTACTCTGTTGAGGTGTATCCACTATTCCTTCACCCCACACAAACACTTCTTTTTTTTTTTGGCCCCCTTCCAGTGTCTTTTGTTTAAAATTCTAACCCCTTTGTAATCTATTTATCTGAAATTGCCAGTAAACCGCATGAAGATTGTTCTCACCGAGTCTTTGTTTCCCAAAATTTCGTCATTCTCTTGTTAGAAATTAGATTTTCTATACATGGATCTGGTGGAATACTATTGTCTTTATTTTTTTTTCCATAATCGAATCGTCTCCTCTTCACTCGACTGATGGTGGTGTTTTCGTCAAAAAAAAAAACTGATGGTGATATTTTGAGCAAAGGATCTCTTCTCTAAAAAATAATGATGTTGGCGCGAGCGCGACATGGAGGATTTCAGCGCGTTCCGTAAACAGGTCATCCTGGACAATGCACAAACTACAAACGAAGTGGACACAGAGTAAGCTGTCCCTCTCCCTGTAATCTGCACGCTTGTCATGATCTGACTGACTTTCAGTAACCTCCTGGCGAATGGCCAGGGCATCTGACTCTTCATTTGCTTTTAACAGAGCCGTAAGGTTAGTTCACGGAAACTGCAAAGCTCATATAATATGATGAGGTAAACCGTTGCGTCAGCTCTGGTAAATTAGGGGAGAAATCAGGGCGTCAAGTCTTATCGTCTTGAGACGCGAATACAGTAGTACTCCGTACTCTGCCGCGTGCGCGTCCGAGGACGAGGAGAACACGGCGGAGCAAGGGGCGGAGACAGGTAGCGGCACCGGCAGCAGCACCTGCTGCAGTAGTGCTACGGTTACAGCAGGCAGCGTCGCTGGTTTTGATACACGGACTGACGCCTGACGGACACGGTTGCCAGCCAAGCCATGGCCACTGACCGGTGACCTCGGCGCGGGCGGGGGCAGCCTAGCGCCACCACGATCCCGATTTCCGAGTGAGACCAGTCTGACATCCCATCCCCGACAACACGTGGAACCGCCACAAAACTAATCGCCTTTTTCTGTTTGGTTTTGTTCTGTTTAGGGCACAACAAGACAAATCACCTGTTGAGTTTGGGTTCTTCTTCTCTCTCGCGCGCGCGCGACCGGCCGCCCGGCCAGAGAGTCCACACCGCCAGCGACCCTCCCAGCTCATCACCTGCTCTCCCCCTCTGTCTATATATGGGCCTTGTCTCACACTAATCCTCTTACATAATTAGCAGCGACCACCACCAGATCATCCATTGCTCACTGCTCAGCAGCCTTCTGTTCTGTTTGACAACGAGAAGGAACCACCAACAAGAACAAGCCCGTACATTGTTGTCGAGAGAGAAACAGAGCAAGCTTTGCGACAGGTGAGGGAGGCTGCGGCTTCTTTCTTCTTGCCTCTTGCATTTTCTTTTCGTGCTCGAGCTCCAATCTTCTTGCTTGGTATTAGTAGTTGCCCTTCTCTGCCTCGCGACATTTCCTTTCCTGGCATCTCAATCGGTTGCTGCACGCGGTTTCTTGCAGTCGGTACAACAAGGTCGTCGCGCCGTCGTCGCCATGGGCGTCCTATTCTCCTGCCCCGCCGACGACTACGACCCGTTGGACCTGCAGGAGGAAGCGCCGGCGACGGCGCCGGCCGTCCTCAGGGCGTCGCTGAGCTCCGGCAAGCTGCGCATCGAGGGGTCGCTCAGCTTCAAGCGCGCGCAGGCCGCGCTGCTACAGGTGGAGACCGAGATCTCCATCCGGACCGCCGCCGATGACGCCACCGCCAGCGCCATGCCCGCGCCGGAATCCGCGCCCAGCAGGGCGAGGTTCGCCGAGCCGCCGGCCGCGGATAGCCCCAAGCACGAGGCGGCGGCGCTGCGGCTGCAGAAGGTGTACAAGAGCTTCCGCACGCGGCGGCAGCTCGCCGACTGCGCCGTGCTCGTGGAGCAGAGCTGGTGGAAGCTGCTCGACTTCGCGCTGCTCAAGTGCAGCTCCGTCTCCTTCTTCGACATCGAGAAGCAGGAGACCGCCATGTCCAAGTGGTCCAGGGCCCGGACGCGCGTCGCCAAGGTCGGCAAGGGCTTGCTCAAGGATGACAACGCGCAGAAGCTTGCGTTGCAGCACTGGCTCGAAGCGGTGAGTCAGCATCTCAGTTGTTTACTTGTCTGCGAATGTAGACAGTCTTGTACTAGTTTCTACTCATCTTTTTTGCAGCCAATATCTATGCAGTAGTGCTAACTTTTCAAACTGAAATTTGTTTTATGATGATGAGCAGATTGACCCGCGGCACCGGTACGGTCATAATCTTCACTATTACTATGATTGCTGGGTGCACTCCGAAAGCAAGCAGCCTTTCTTCTACTGGTTAGCACTAACTCTGTTACTATCTCGGATTTCATAGTTTCAGCCGCTGGCTGCAACGATAACTTAAGCTGATGATCTTGGTTTGGCGATGCAGGCTTGATGTGGGAGAAGGCAGAAAGATCAATCTTGAAAAGTGCTCAAGAGCAAAGCTTCTAAGCCAGTGCATCGAGTACCTTGGTCCAGTAAGTATTCAGTATTCACAGAACAGAGAAATCGATTGAGCAAAATGATCATGGCTAATGCACCATGCTTATATTTGCGCAGAAAGAAAGAGAGGACTATGAAGTAGTAATCGAGGACGGCAAGTTCTTGTACAAGAAAAGTGGGCAGATCCTTGACACTTCTTGCGGACCGCGAGACGCTAAGTGGATCTTTGTTCTTAGCACGTCTAAGAACCTGTATGTTGGCCAGGTAAATATTTTGATGCCGTCAGTATATTGGAAAAGATTCGCTCAAGCCTAGAATTTCTCTGTTCATCGTGTAACGTTGCCCTGTAACTTCAAATCAAATGCAGAAGAAAAAGGGGAAATTTCAACATTCTAGCTTCCTTGCTGGAGGGGCCACTTCTGCTGCTGGGCGATTGGTTGTTGAGAATGGAACTCTGAAGGTACCTATCAATCTACATTCTTTACACGCAAAATTTCAGCCATTGAAGAAGGCATACCAAGCCATCAATGGTTAGTTTATTAGATGACGCGCTGAGCCAAATCGGCTATGTTTGCGTGACAGGCTATCTGGCCTCACAGTGGGCATTACCGGCCGACAGAGGAGAACTTCCAAGAGTTCAAGAGCTTCCTCAGGGACAACTTGGTTGATCTAACCGATGTTAAGGTTCGCACATCACAACCCTGATCATTCAGAAAGTTTACTGAACATCTCGTCTCTGAAGTTCATGTGAGGCTAATTCTCTTCTGTGAACTCTTTTGCTGCAGATGAGCCCAGATGAGGAGGACGAGGAGTTCTGGGGCAGTCTCAGGAGAATCACTTCAGAGAGCGAGAAAACGCAAGACCAAACAACAACGGCTGCGCCAGAAGAAACCGGTCCTGAAGCTGCTGGCAGTGGCAGTACAGAGACCCAGAGACGCGAACAAGAAACTGCAACGGCGAGGCCTGAACCATCAGAAGACGTCGATCAGGAGTCGGCCGAGGAGCAGCAGGCGCCGGTGCCGCGGGAGAAGATCCTGCAGCGGATCAACTCCAAGAAGGAGATGAAGTCGTACCAGCTGGGCAAGCAGCTGTCGTTCAAGTGGACCACGGGGGCGGGGCCCCGGATCGGGTGCGTCCGCGACTACCCGTCGGAGCTCCAGCTGCAGGCGCTGGAGCAGGTGAACCTCTCGCCGAGGTGCGGCGGCGCCGCCGGCGGCGCGTCCCGGTTCGCATCGCCGCTCAGGCGAAGCTTCAACCAGCCAGCGCCGGCGACAGCGGCAGCAAGGGGGTGCGAGGGTCCACGCCGAGGGAGGCGTTCCGGTCGCCTCTGCAGCACGGTGCACTTGCAGTGGCAGCCGCAGCTGACTGGCGCGCAGTTGCAGCTGAAAATTTTTTCTTGAAGAATCCTCACTCAGACAATTCGATGAATGACGATGTGAAAATTTTTTGAAGAAACCTCAGACAATTCGATGGATGAAGATGTGTATGATATAGGTAGGTAGGTAGGGACCAGGGAAAATAATGGAACATACTGCTTGAGTAGTTTAGATAATTAGATGTCATTGGGGCAGGTAGTACTAGTAATATACAGTAATGTGATACACTGATACTAGTAGTTAACCACAAAGGTTTTATACAAATTCTTTCATTCCTTGCATGTATTGTAAAAACTGTACTGAAGCAAGCATGGTTTGACTTGTATTGCGTGGAATTTTGTGCAATTTATGATTTGGCATTAAGGCCTTGTTTAGATTGTGGGAAAAAATGAACCCGATAAATAGTATTATTTTCGTCTTATTTGATAAATATTGTCCGATCGTGGACCAACTAGGTTCAAAAGATTCATCTCATGATTTTCAACTAAACTGTGTAATTAGTTATTTTTTTTACCTATATTTAATGCTCTATGCAAACAGCTAAATATTGAAGTGATGGAGAGAGAGTGAAAAAATTATAACTTTTGGAGGGATCTAAACATGCCATAAGTCATTATCTCTGTTGTATCATATCAGTAAACTTTGATCTGGAAAGAAATGTCTCAACGCAGCTCGTGTCAAACGAACCTCTCAAACTACTGAAGCATACAGCTGCAGCTGAAATTTTATTGAACACTGCTCAAACTATTATGGTTCGCTTGTGTTTCATTGGCAGCTAAAGTGTGAACTATCCGGGTACTATCAGACGGACTAACAAATGTAGACAGGATCAGACGGCTCTGAATTACTTTCGATGAAAAAGAACAAAACTTCAGATACATCATACGATGTGCTGACCCGGAAGAAGAGCATCGGGAGGCCTCCAAAATTACTCTTTCAGAGGAGCCAACAAATTTACATTTATTTAAATTGTTGGGCCCCTCCTCAAAGAGGAAGGATCCCTCTAAAAATAGGCATATGCTGCTTATTGCAGCGGGCACACGGTATTCTTTGGTAAAAGGCGAAAGAATAGTTCGCTCTATGCCCACTGCGCAGCTGCGTACTCCTCCTTCGGTGCCGTGAGCTCTGATCTGAGCGCTCCCTGCTGCCACTGCCTTCAGTAAGCGGTTTGGGACTAAAAACAGCAAGCGCTGGCCGCGCCGTGCGCGCTGCGCGCGCTGTCAACGCTAACGGGCCAGCCGGCTGCAAAATCGAGGCCTACGCCGTGGGTTCCCATTTCCTGCAGGCCAGAGCCATTGGCCCAGAGGACTGCGTGGCCTAGTAGGCAGCCACTTGCTGTCCAGCCCAAAGAGATGCCGTGCCAGGTTCGCCCGCGCTGCTTCCTGTTCTCGCTTCGCCTGTATTTTGTCATAGCCGGGGAAACAAAATGGTTCAACCAATTGGGGTTCAACATCCCAAATTCCAAACATCGCTGAACGGGCCTCATGATATTTTCCTGTTCGAAATTAGATCATATGCTGACTACACCAGCAGTTTATGGTATTATGTACAAATGTATTACTCCGATGTATGCTTCAACAAACATGAAGCTCCAGTGTAAGCTTCAGGCCAAGGACAAGGTTGACTGCTAATTTGGTATGCTTCTAATGTCCGCCCGCTGTGGTAGCTCGTTGCAAGGCAGTGCTTCTCACTCTACATAATCTCAACGTCTCCATCAGTTTCAGCATAGTGGTCACAGAAACATAAGCAGTATCGCTCGGTCAGTAATAACTCAGTAGTCCTACTCCTGCACCTTCAGGTTCAGTGGCCGTGCAGGCAAAGCACGCGAAATGAATCAATCAAACCACGTCAGCTGGATGTGTATTATTTAACCTCCTCTTGTAACCTATAGTTACCTGCCTGCCGTACACCTACTGACCTACCTGCCTCCTTCCAAGCAATCCCCCGGTCAACACACCATCATACAACATCCAGTTCTATGGAACGTGCATCAGCACGCTCCTGACGATGACTCATAGGTGCCCCTGAGCCATTTAGGCCGTGACCTTCTTCTTTACTGATACTGTCCGAACTTTCTATGTCCTTCAGAGCTCTCTTGGCGTACACCGTGAAGGCAACTGTGAGGACGATGGCAATGATTAAGGAAACAGCGTTGTATGCTATTTCCAGTGGTGTCATTTTATAGTTGCCGTACTTCATGTCAGCCAATGTACGTATTAAACGCCCACTGCACCAAACACAAAGCAACATTAGCAAATCACAGAATACCTCTCAAGATAGAGCACATGAATGCATTCAATAACTGATATGTTGGGTAAGCTGTCACATGGCAAAACTAAAAAGCTACAGGAAAGTTTTCAAATAAACTAAACTTCTACATGGTTAGATGACAGATGTATAGCTTGTAAGACGAGTACAACAACATGTCCTTCAACTGGCGAACTCATATAAGACAGACAAGTGATTAACTAGATTCATGGTCACAAACTATGCTAGCTTCTAAGTATGTGAATCATGTGCTAAGAATTACGTCCCCCCGGTCCAAATTG
>CM041628.1:74434777-74456827 GCA_023333625.1 Bothriochloa decipiens
CAGCCATATCCAAAGATCATTCCTGCTAACCACATAGAAGGTCCAGAAGGAACTAGAATAACTGGAAAGAGAGCCAAAGATGCAACAAGAACAACAGCTAATACTGGACGCCCAAAAGCACTTGCTTCCCATTGCATGATTGGCACGAGAACCTGCAACAAATAGACGAAGTACATTCAGTGTCAATATTGCAGAAGTGTTGAGAGAAAGCATGGGACAGACACAAAATAGCATAGAAGAAGAATGGCACAACCCAATAATTTCATAAAGACATAGACCAGAAACTACGTTTCACTTAAATTACAACATATCTGTTTGTTACAAAATGATAAGAGTGCTAGGATGTTTGCCACTTAAAGTACAACATATCCACTGTTTTTTATGTGACAAATCACAATTTCTGTATGATACTATGAGCCATGGACCCAGGTACCATGTGTTTGTTATTGAGTGACAGTTTCTGAACTACAAGCTTTAGGGCATATATACATCTAGACTCTCCTTGCTTTTTGTTCAAGATAGTATGGAAGATATTTAAGACATGTTGCAACATGTTTATCATGGTAGTTTGGAGTAACTAGCAAGCATAAGAAACATATATTCTTGTAGATTTGAACCAGATCAATCAAGCAAGCCATCAGACAAACAAATTTGGAGCTACCCTTTAAGAGCTTTACAAGTAGCAGATTTCAGTTTATCCCTGAAACCTAATTGTTGCTGTTCTAGCATTATCCGAAGGATCTGATTCATCTATGCGGACGACAAGATCTTTCAGGTTAGAGAAAAGGATGCCTGCAGAAGTGGTGAGAAAGAGTACCAGTGTTTACCTTCTCAAAGGCAAAGGGGACTCCCCATTTCACAAAGATATAACCCACTAATATAAGAAGGAAGCAGCCAAGCAGAACTTTCATCCACCAAATGAAGGATCTTGACTTTGGTTGCTCAGATAAAATTGCCGTGCCAACATCAGACGTTGCATGTTGAGATCGTGTAACCAACCTCGCATACTCATCATCCTTTGTGTTCTGCTCAGAATGGTCAACTGCCGTGCATGACGCCCCAGCAGAAGACCTTGGCATGTCTGCCACTGCCTCTTCATCTCTGTTTATCAACCAAAGGCAACAATATGAAAATTATTAACATAATATCGATGTAAGGTTGTGGCATACTTGCGCTGTATCCTAGAATAGCATGTAGCACTATCCAAAAGAAGCAAAAATAAGAAACCTCATATGGCTCACATGTCATTGTGATACCTAATAAGGTCTCATTTTGCAATATATACAATACCAGGGTATTACGCATGCACAATAGAATCCCTGGCCCCGGAATGAGTGGGACATAGGTTCTAGATTGCAGTCTGTATGAAAGTTGAAGCGCTGGTACTCTCTGGATAAAATTAGTATCAAAACAAGACCTGCATTTCCTGTCCTCTTTATTTCAAAGTCATATTTGACCACCCTAGCGAAACAAAGTCGAATTACCCGCAACAAAATTTCCATTCTGTGTTCTTTATTTGACGCAATATTCCAACTACATCAGTGCAAACAATACGCCTAGCAAGATTGTCAAAGGCATCCCCTTGCACTTGCCCATCGGTTCATCCACAGTAGTCTCTGAAACAACCCACTTGATGGTGCAGTGCAACGGCCAGTGGTTCAATCGAGATATTTTAGGAAAGAGACTATGAGATTGAACATGATTGGAAGTTGGAACATCGTTAACTAGAAGTAATAATTATGTTCCCAAATTCGACCAAGCTACAGAACTGCGTTTTAAATAAGATAAAATCCACGCGTGGCGTGCACCCGTGGTGACCGACCACACGGCGACGCGTGGCGTGGAACAAACGCTCAGCAGCTCCGGCGGGCGCCGTTGCTCCGAAGACACCACCTACCGCCGCCATTCTTGGAAACTTCAACGCACCGAGCAAGCCAAAGGCGAGGGCCACGGGACATTCCCGACCAAGCGGAAGGAAGAATAGCATCTTCCCCCTGAACGCAAAATCTGCAGCTGGCGATACTAACTACACCGGGGCTTTGGGACGGATGAAACCTCCTTCCTAAACAAGCGAAATCCACCTGTGCGGCTGTGCCTGCGGGCGGCGGCTACACTACGCGTCATTAAAAAAAAACTCTAAATCAACAGAAATACCGACCAGATTCTCGCAAGCCTACGACCGAAGCAAAATCTCTAGAGGGAGAGAGAGAAAAGGAAAGAGGTAATCTGAACTGAAGTTGATGAAAAAAAAAACTGATGCAGTCCCGCTGTGCGCGTACCTGGCCATCTCCGCCGCCTCGACGCTGAGCGGGAGGACGCGCGCCATGGAGGAGGGAGGAGAGCCCACGGCTGGAGATCAAAGCATTTGGAGGCAGCGTCTCGGCCTCCTTGGTCTCCGGTTCCCTTGTTTCTGGAAACTTGCCGCGGAGGAATGAGAATCGAGGGAGAAGAAAAGCGCGAGCACACAGCCGCACACGGAACCAGAAGAAGGCCGTACTACGCTGCTGCGCCTGCGCGTAGTGGGGAGGGGGAATGACCGAACCGCCCCCGCGTTAAGTGCAGCCCGGGGGCTTCCTGCGACGCGTCGGACGGAACTACCCCTGCCCCCGGTCGCGGCCGCGGCGGATGAGAATATTCGCCGGCTCGGTCTCGTCTCGGTGGCGGCGCTTTTGCTTTGCTCTGCCCGGGTGGTGGCGGCAGCGGCGGACGGCACGGGGGTCGTGGGTGGGATTCGATTTCGAATCGTGATTCGTGGAATTCGAACGTCGCGAGAGGCTTAAAGCTTGCGTGTTGCGAGTTGAGATCGAGACTTTGCGAGGCAAAGAGGAGAAGACGCGTGGATTCCAAAGCTCGTCGGCCGCCGGACGCTGCCGCGTGGGCCCACCGGCCCGGTCAGATGCAGCGAGCTCCACCGTCCGCAACCACCAGAGCCGGACCAGGAGGAGACAACAGCAAGCACAAAAGTTGGTTTGCCACCTGGTGGATCTGCTGTGTTCTGTAGATTAGCTATGATTTGCTTTGCTTGCTTCAAGGGGTCCTGCAGACGTGTCTTGTGGCCGGTCAAACACTAACCCTTCGTGAGTTCATCGGATGACTGTCAGCCTGTTCGTTTGAACTTATCAGCCAAACTAATCAGCCATTCAATAGTATTTTTCTTTCACAAAAAATCAGCAGCAGCCAGAACCAGCCAGCCAGAAACGACCAAGCGAACAGGACATGTTTTTATTTGAAAAGTCGAAACAGTAGTGAATTAGTACTCGGTAAATGACAAGTTCTACTAGAACATTAGAAAGTCCAGCGCCATTATATTCTTCTAGACAGGTTACCGCATTTGACTCCATCTCCATCTTCATCCCGTCACTCCTGGTTAGTATTCTTTGCACAGCGTCGTCATGCCTGACTGACTATGGCGAGCAGCCATTAAGGCTTGAGAATTGAACATTGCCGTAGTTTGACTTTGGGAGCCTATGGATTGTAAACGAACGTGCCCAGGCCTCTCTACTCCCTGGAATCTTCCTGTTGGTCGAACCAAAATGCACGTGTGCCTCAAAAAGGAAATGAGTGTCATCGATACACAAAATGGTCGAAGCACGCTCTCCTTCTGTGATTCATCTTGAATGGATATATGGTTTGAGCATACAAGTGTAATCGAAATTGCTAGACCAAACAAAGCTACTCACTCAATTGATTTGCATCCACCAGGGGCGAAGCCACATTGGTTTTCCCTTTCCCTGGTGCATGTGCACCATGGCAAACATAAAAGTTTGCTAATACCTACATCTAATTTTTTATGTATCATTTGAATTTATATGCACTTCTTTATATTCGATTGGTGTGCACCAAGGTTAGTTTTGAGCTACCTTTGCCACCACGTTCGCTGTCGCCGACTATCGGAGCCTTCTCTTTCCATTTTAGCTCTTACCCACGGGTCTGATATGTACATGAAACTCTTCTCATAGATGCCGAAACTTGACCATAGAAATAAGGGGCAGTTCATATGATTATGAATCAAACAACAACGAACAATATTAATTTTATTGTTTAACTAGTAACTAGTAAAAAAAATGCATTGGCAGGGTGTTCGTGGCCCACTTAGTAAAGATGCAAGTGGATTTATCCACAAATACACAAAATAGTTTTTTAAGTAAAAGCTCACTTGAAAATGTCCTGCTTGCGGGATCATGGACAAATATGTTTAGATTCATAATATTAGCTTAAACTTTTTTCTTTCATGTTCTTAACCCATAGGATTCTCATGAAACTATTGTAAGCTAAAAAAAACCCATAAGATGACATCGGCTCAGTTATTAGCCAACGGTGGTCCATGTGCATATTGATGCTAGATTATCTAGAGTTTAGTTCCACCTTGGATTTTAGGTGTGTGTTAGGGTACTCCTAATTGGGGACGTAGATATGTTCATTAATCAAGGTACCAACTACTTAAATGTCTTTTGCTGGCACAACAGATTGGGTGTTCATGAGTAGAGATTCAGGTAGACTACTTGGAAGTTGCTACGATGATAAATGATGGAGGTTTCTAAGCAACGATGATCGCTCCAATCTACGATGAATGCTGTCAATACCAGGATGAATTTGCTGTTATTTCCATTAGCCATTGTAACAAGGAAGGTAATTTAGTTTCCCATGAATTTGCGCTGCTAGCATTGGTAGAATGAGCTCTTTTGTTTGGATAGATGATCCTCCTAATTCTATTCTCCATTTTCTTGTAAACGATGCAGCCACGTTATCAAATCAATAAAGTTTTGTCGATAGGCTTTAAGACAAGATATTTTTAGTTTAGTTTGTCTCACAAAAATTGTGTAGAATATTAATAAGATAGTATAAATGTATGTTTAGTTTTGATCTTGCAGGTTAGCTGCCAAGCAATAACTTTAAGGAATAGGCAACCATATCTAAAGACCTCAAAAAGCTATCTAACAACCTCTTCTGCTTGGCTATTCAACTAAACTCTAACCGGTACCACTTGATTATAAATCCAATGTAAATAGATTTTTTTTAAAAAAATAGGCAGGTTTATTTTATTAAAATTTTATATTATCTTTTTAAGTAGAATTTGATATTATCTATTGGATTTGGGGATTTGGTAAACCGAGAAATGAACTGCGCTTGAAACTCATCTTAACAAAGGACGGACGGGCCCACATGGCAGATGCTGAACTCAATCCGGTTCATGCTTTTTGCAACCGAGCCGGCCTCACCTGGGCCTGCCCACCGCCCAGTGGATCCCTAGACCTGAAAAACTCGTTTGGGATTCAAACCCTCCAATCCCAAATCTACACACCTCGCCGCCGGCCACACCCCCGGCGACCGTCGCCCTACCCGGTCGACCCTTCTCCCTACCTCAAACCCCGCCGGAGCCCAGCACGGCAACACCTCCCCACCATGCCGCGAAACTTCCGCAAGCGGGCCATCGAGCCGGACACTGACGACCGCTCCGACGACGAGGACACTCGCCGGTACCCCTCCCTCCAGTCCGCTCCTCTCTCCTGCTTTGCCAAGCCTTCTCGCTGATGCCTGCCTGCCTCCCTTCCTCCCATCGCAGCGTCGCCCTCGAGGAGATCAAGTTCATGCAGAAGCTCCGGGAGAGGAACCTGGGTATCCCCGCCGACCCTGCCGCCGCGTCCACTAACGGGTCCTCCGCCCGTGGCGGTCGAGTGGGCAGCGGGGCAGCGGCCGCCGGCGAGGCCGAGAAGGAGGAGCAAGTCCTCCAGGACACCTTCGCTCAGGAGACGGTCACCACCATCGAGGACCCTAACATGTATTGTGCTGCACTTGTATACGCATGTTGTTTCATCAAATAGATAGATTGAGGAATTAACACGAGTACGTGTTGGCGTAACCTTCAGGTTGAGGTATGTGGAGACCCATCTGGCGAAGCAGAGGGGTAAGATGGTTGATGAGGGACACAAGGAAGAGATGGACCATGTGGACGAGCTCTACACTGTGCCAGAGCACCTCAAGGTTTGCTTGTGGCTCAACCGAGTTCCTCAACCTGAGAATTGCACATTGTTTTGTGGACTGCGATGATGGTTCCATTGTGTTGTTCCTTGCAGGTGAAGAAGAAGAACTCAGAGGAGAGCTCGACACAGTGGACCACTGGCATTGCTGAAGTTCAGCTGCCCATTGAGTGCGTTCTTCAATCATTATATTCTCTTGTTTAGAGTAAAGCTTGCTATGACTGAGTTGAATGCTATTTTAGAGTTCAGTTGGATTGGAATGGTAACTGAAAAAAGTAATAACTGTGGAAGCTGTACCACATATCATGATGAGATTGAAGTAGTGTAATCAAGAAGTCAGAATTGATGGGCATACATGAAAATTTATGCCATCTGTGAATTGGATACAGATCGTCGAAAGGCCCCAACATTTTTATCTCTGTATTGCACTATTTGTTTTTCATCATCATCATCATCATCATCATCATCATAGCCTTTTTTCCCAAGCAAGTTGGGGTAGGCTAGAGATGAAACCCGAAAGAAACCGGTCACAGAGTAACACATAAAAGTCATGGTTCAGGCACGTAGATGGCTAGTCTCCAAGCGCTCCTATCCATAACTAAATCCTTGGAGATATCCCACTCCTTAAGGTCTCTCTTAACCGACTCATCTTAAGTCAGTTTAGGCCGACCTCTGCCGTTCTTTACATTTTCGTTCCACTTTAGAACCCCACTACGCAACGGCGCCTCAGGAGGCCTTCGTTGAACATGCCCAAACCATCTCAACCGATGTTGAATCAACTTCTCAATTGGTGCTACCCCAACCCTATCCCGAATATCGTCGTTCCGGACTCTATCTCTCCTAGTGTGCCCACAACCCAACGCAACATACGCATCTCCGCTACACTAAGTTGTTGGACATATCGCCTTTTTGTAGGCCAACATTCCGCACCGTATAACATCGCTGGGCGAATCGCCGTCCTATAGAACTTACCTTTTAGCTTCTGAGGCACCCTTTTGTCACAGAGGACACCAGAAGCTTGACGCCATTTCAACCAACCGGCTGAAATTCTATGTCTAACATCCTCATCAATGTCTCCATCCTTTTGTAGCATTGATCCTAGATACCGAAAGGTATCCTTCTTGGCCACCACTTGCCCATCAAGACTAACGTCTCCCTCCTCGCGCCTAGTCGTGCCGAAATCGCACCTCATGTACTCGGTCTTGGTCCTACTAAGTTTGAAACCTTTCGACTCTAACATGTGCCTCCATAGTTCTAACTTCCTATTAACCCCTACTCTACTCTCATCAACTAGCACAACATCATCAGCAAAGAGCATACACCAAGGCATATCCCCTTGTATGTCTTTGTTTTTGTTTGACAAAAGTCTGGTTGACACTGTGTTTGATAATTTGGATGGAACCCTTACATATCGCAACTAACAATTTGTTGAGAATATTTTTTGAAGAAGGAAACTAGCTAGACATACATTTTATTGGTAGACCATAACTTGGTCTCAGTATGTATTCACTCACCATGAATTTGTTGTGACATAAACTATACAACAATGATATGTTCAAATTAATACTGGTTATTACATAGGTATGTCATGCATCACCACAATTCTTAGCATCGTGGACTCAATAACCTATGCAGAGCTTCTCTGTTTTTCTAATTTTTTTATCTACGTTGTAGTTAAAATTTTATATAGTAGTAGACTTTATTTTCAAAGGTAGATGCACAATTACATGCAATTCCATGTTATTATTCTTTTTATTTCCACAGGTTCAAATTAAGAAATATCGAAGAAACTGAGGCAGCTAAAAAGGTGTTGCAAGAGAAAAGGCTTGCTAGTAAACCAAAATCAGATGCAAACCTTCCATCAAGTTACAGTGCTGATTATTTCCACCGTGGTAAAGAATATGATGAGAAACTGCGAAGAGGTTTGTTACTTGCCCCTTTTCAAGATTATTTTGATGAGAAACTGAAGGGAACCCTGCTGATAAATCATATGATTTGATGTGGGAAATAAAAAATAAAAATTTAAGGCCAGAAATAAAAAAAGAGAGATAAGACCCTATGCAACTGGACCAGATATGGCAATTGACATAGGTGAAGGTCTTTATATTTCAGCCACTCTACAGTTTCTTCTGATGTTGATGTGTATTAGGATAATCTTGTTAGGTAGATTGCCTTGGTTAACTGCTTTTCTTTCAATCTAGGTTGCAAATAGAAACACTAATGCATTTGCAATTGTACAAACAAATGTGTGGGGAACAATATCATATTTGTATAGTACTTGCATAACATAGTTTATGTAAACCTAACATGATTTACCAAGTAAAAATGATTGCTTTCCTACAAACTACAACTGCTTAAGCCTGCACATGATAATAAAACACAAACTGTCCCTACATCGGCAAATAAAAGATTTTTATATCTCTCTTTTTTGGAGGAATCATTTTGAAATTCAGTTGCTCTTTTGAAGCCATGAAGGGAGCACAATGAGCGTGTTAACTGTTTCTGAACCAGCTTAAGATTTTGCATCCAGATAAAATTTTAAAGAGTTACATCTATCATACTCCAACACTCGCTGAACTAAATCCAGTATGTTAGCAGGACAAGTATTTGATAACTCCTATTTTTTATTTATTATTTATCTATCTTCTGCTAGTTCGGACTTTTTCGTTGTAGAAAAATATGAAATAAAACTCCCATGAGGAAGCAGGATTCCTGCTAAAGATGGATAGGCCTTTTTGGTAACAGATTCCCCAGAGCCCTGAATACAAGACCAAGTACCCTGTTCAGCAGTTTTTGGAAAATTGTCAGGGAACTCTGTCTAATACATGGAAAGAATTTTTTCAAGACCCTAGAACTTTGCAACCACGTCCTAGTACTTCCCATGACTATGATCTACGCCCTCCATATCCCTGCTTGAGTGCTTCTGGCACCAACTTTTTTGTTGATGATCCCTTTTGAGATGTATTTGACCACAAATTATTTTAGACCAGTATTCTCATTCAAGATTGTTTTCTTTCTTTTTAAGTAAAAAATTTCATTTTACTTTACTGAAATAGTGTCAAACTTATCCAGCATACATTGATATATGCAACAAATGTTGTGCTCTGGCCTCTGTGTTTGATTCATTATCCTGGCATCCGGGTGCCATGGTGGTAACCTGTGGACAGTGGGGCGTCTGGAGAGGATGGAAGATAAAATGTAGTTGGGGCAACATATTTATTGTTGATGTTCCATGATAAAATAGACCAACGAAACTAAACTAGTTCAATTCGAATAAGATATCTGATTAAAGAAAGTGCAGTAACTATCAACTTGAGTCTGTTACCTCCCATGCTGCCTAAGCCCTCATGTCCGATCTGTTAGCCCAAGAGTGGTACTGCATGCCCTCAGCTTTGGCCGACTATGACAAAAATGTCAGCTTTGCAACCCAGTTGAACATGTTCGGTACACTAAACTATGGCTATATGTCCTCCTGGAGAATTTGAATATTGTTTGTTTCTCTTGCTTTCCTCTGGCTGCGCTGGAAAGTGTCCTGTATTTATGTCGCCATTGACAAATTACAGAGCGACTTATTCTGTCCTATTTCTAGCTTTGACTAAAATCCAGTCAAACTTCTGAAACTTTGATGACTAATAGCTCTCAAAGTATTTAGTTTAAACATGTTTAATGATATAATTATGATATGGATAGATTTGTTTTGAATAACACTTTCATAATGACATAATTACATACATTTATTAGGCATTATAACTGTCTTAAATCTTAATACAAAATTTAGTCAAAGTCGCACCTTGAAGAATGAAAAAGTAAAAAATGTCATATAGGACAAGAAAAAAAATTAGTACTTGTGGTTATTTACAAAATATTTAATCTAGCTGTTATAGTTGAGACCCACTAGATGGATGAACCAGACAACATTTTTTTAATGAAAATTTCCGTTCCCTATAACGAAAGTAGATATTCAGTGGACCAGTAGCAGGAGTATTGACATAATGTTGGGGATATGCAATATGGATGGTGAGTGTTATTAGAATATAAAAAATATATTTCTGAGCTATTAGTGAGTGATATGGCTCAGATGTTGGGGATATGCAATATGGATGGTGAAACCATTTGCAGTGAGTGATATTATTTCTGAGCTCTATCATTCAAGGGTGTCTAAGCATGTCATATCATCTGCATCCTTTCTGTTCTCATTTAAGTGTGCTAAATTTATTTCCTCATAATGCAGAGAATCCTGGGTTGTACAAAGATAATGATTCTCGGCCTAGTGGAAGTTCAGGAGGCAAAGCAACAGATACTAAAAATCCAGATGGCGTTGGTGCTGGAGGGAGAGAAGCCGCGAGTGATCAGTTCATCCTTGAGCGTTTCCGCAAACGAGAAAAAATCCGTGCCTTTCGAAGATAGCCAGAGCTGACAGGTTGCTAGATTGTGCCAGTTGCCTTTGAAGCTAAAAAATGTCATTGTGATCCATAAAGGCCCGACATGTCATGTCCCTTTTAGTGAGAAATTTACTGTAAAATGCATCTTTGGTTGTTGAATATCTGCTTCTGCAGCTGCTAAGGGCAAGGAGCAGATTAAATCCTTATTACAGAGGTGGTTTGGGGCAATATATTTGAGCTGAGGGATATCTGAAGTTTGTGTCAGCTCGGAGGCTCAGATGTCAGAGGAACCTTAGTGGTTCAGGAGTCAGGACATAGGAGCTCATACCATTTTTTTTTTTGACAATTAGGATCTCATATCTTGCCAGACTGTGCCAAGCCCCATGTAATCTGCACTGGAAGAAGGAAAGGTGTGCTCTCCATAACCAATATAAATGACTCTTGAGCTAACGTCAAATGGGAGCGTGATCTCATTTTATTTGGAGCGCATGGCAAAGCCTGCAAATTCATCTTTCTAGTTTCTCTGAATTGTTCAGTCCGCTGAAGTAGCATACAGATTTTGCATGGCGAACCTTAATGAGCTACTTGAGCTCACTGTTTAGAGCTAGCTCAAATCGAGCTTTTTGTGAGTTGAGCTCGAGTAGTTTGTCGAGCTATTTTTTCAGCCATATCTGGTGTACCATTGAGGTCGCTGTGGATGACATACCCACACATGTATTATGACTGGGCTATATCGGGCTGGGATCCACGTCCATCAACAGTATCTTCATTGATTTGACATACAAGACGCAGATAAACATCATCCCGTATGTCCCAGGATTGTGTTGTCACTAATTAGGAAAGTACTCCCTTGAATTCAAATTTAGTCAAGTTTAAGATGTCTGACTTCTGAAGTATGAACATGTTTGCTGTCAGTTTTAATTGGAATAAGAACTGTGCAAGGACAAGGAAAGTGGGACGAAAAACAGAGCAATTTATTTAATCTTAAAAAAACAGAGCATTTTTTTTATGTACCGAGACATAACGTACCGAGACGTGCGTCAATCCATGGTATATGGCATCATGGCTTTTTGGATGACGGCCACGGCCACGGCGACTTCTGTGGACTGAACTAGGTTGGTACGACCCACTAACCCATTCATAGCCCAGCCCAACGATAAGCCGAGCACGATCCGTTCGAGAGCGAGAAGGCCCAGTTAGCCTGCCTTCAAGCACCCCACAGGCCACAGCGGCACACGAGACACCCCACTGGCCCCTTCTCTCTGCCTCGCCTCCGCTTGCCCCCCTCCACCGGCCACCCCACGAGCGAGCTCGCGGCCACCGCTCCTCCCCTCCCCCTTCCTCTCGCCGCCTCTCGCGTATCCAGCACTCACGCTTAACTCCTCCGTCTCCGTCTCCCGATCGCGCTACCGCAGGCACAGTCGCACTCGCGGCGACACATGGCGCCGTCCAGGCATGCGGCCGACGAGGGCGTGCAGCTCCAGCTCATAGACGCCGACAGGGTCGAGGACGAGGAGGAGTGCTTCGAGTCCATCAACAAGCGTACGCCGCGCCCTCTCCCTCCCGTCTCGCCTCCCGCATTACTTGTTCCGCTTCCGGGCGCGCCTTACTACCACCCTGACCAATGCTGCATGCAGTCGCCTTCCACGGCCGGCGGATCGCTTCCTCCTTCAGCTGTTTCGCTTTTCGGTTCAGAAATTTGGTGAGATTTATTCTTGGTGTCGGCATTTGTTTGTTTTTACTGGGTGCCCGTAGTTGGGGTTTTGCGTTCCTTCTAATCCCCCCAAAAATTTCGAGTGTCTCGGGAATCGACTGGTGTTGCATCATGGCGTGAATGCGTGGGGTTCTAGTATTCTCCCACGTTTGATCGAAATCCTGCTGCTAGTTCGTCTTAATCAGTGTGTGCTACCGTTGCTTCTGTGTAATTTGAATTTATCCTTAATGTGAGTTCATGACCTCGTTCCGTCAAACCGTGAGCAAAATCAAGTGGGATTAGAAATTAACTCGTTCTATCCTTGGACTTCTGTGTGAATACTCTTAGCTTTTTTTCTAGCAATTATTACAATTTACAAAGATCATTTTCGGGCATTTTAGGCTTGGGCTCAGATTTTGTTGGGAAACAGGATTGATGTTGTGTTGTTTTTTCCATCTGTGTCGTCCAACGCTATTAATTTCAGTTCTCTGCATATATAATTCTTGCGTGGCTCCGTCCAAGCTAACCTCTGGTGGATGCATCTGTTTGGCACAGTGATTTCTCAGGGGATAAATGCAGGAGACGTGAAGAAGCTGCAGGATGCAGGGATCTACACCTGCAATGGCCTAATGATGCACACTAAGAAGGTTCTGAACTTTTCATCCCAATATCCAAATCTTTGTTCTGTCTATCTGATTCTTTTTTTGAAAGGGCGTCTGTCCGAATCTTTGCTGCACAGTTCTTTGCTTGCATGTGTTCAATTTTATGCACGTATGTCTATTGTTCTAATTTATAGCTCATCTTGCAGAACCTAACTGGAATCAAAGGTTTATCTGAAGCAAAAGTTGATAAGATCTGTGAGGCAGCTGAAAAACTTCTGGTCTGATCCTTTAGGTTGGTTTTGGTTACTAAACTTCCATGGAATCAGTTGTGTATGATATGGTATCTTAAATTCTCTTCGTGTTTGTTTGTCACAGAACCAGGGTTTCATGACAGGAACTGATTTCCTTCTTAAGGTAAGAATTGCATTTAAGCTACTAATCGGTGTATGGTTTACCAGTCTGCTGTGTCTGATGAGTGATAACCACTGCTCGACTGCTTGTAATTTGTATACTAACAGAGAAAGGTTGATTAGTTATTGAATCTGGTTGAGCACTTTTAATTGCTTCTCATATGTGTTGTCCTTTAAGTCTGTTTGATTTATTTTGGTTTGTTTTGAAGCGGAAGTCTGTCGTTCGGATTACAACTGGGAGCCAGGCACTTGATGAGCTGCTTGGTGGTACTATATCTGAACTCTGTTGTGTGATCAATCATGCCATTACATTAGTCTAATAGATGGGCATGTTTAAATTTGAAGGAGGGATTGAAACACTTTGCATCACAGAGGCATTCGGGGAGTTCCGGTATGTTGATGTTCTTGTTTCTGTTGTTTCTTTTTCTCTGAAGTTCTGCTGCAGGAGCCATATTAGGTGTATAGTTGATATTTATGATATGGGGCCACACTTGTACTAAATGTATTTAGGCCTAGCTCAGTTATGTATTAGTATATATAGGTTGATGGTACAACCTTTCCAACCCTCTTGTAACACCTTTTTCTGTTGTCTAATCTTCCAAAGGTATTGCTGCACTAGCAATGCATCTTATAGTTTCTAATCATGCTTTTGTTTTGCTAACTTAACCACGTGGATACAGTTTCTCACCATTTTCTTGATGTGAAGTGATTCATTAATGACAATGAAATTAAGGTGGGAAGTGGGATCTATTTTTTCCAAAAGGGAACAATACATGAAACAATCCTTTATTGTATTCTATTGCTGGGACTGGGAGCAATTTGTCATTGTATAGAACACAATCACGCACAAACGTCTTACATGCAAATGAAAGAGACCTCTTATGTATTTACTGAGAATAGTTGCAGTGAATGTTGACCTATGATGTGCTTTTGTATCTATATTTCTGAGCGCAGTTCTAGTTTTTAAGTTTGAAATATATGTCATCTGGTTGTTTTGCAGGTCAGGGAAGACCCAGTTGGCTCATACTCTCTGTGTCTCCACTCAGGTTCACCCCCCATATCAAATTTTGTAGATAGCACGTAGACCATGCTATAGAAGCAATAGAATTTGAGGAAACATAGAAACAACAGAACACATAGAATTCGAGGAAACATAGAAGCAACAGAACTACTATCTTATTTCAGATTGATTTTTTTAACACAATCTTATTTCTGATTGTTGAAAATGCAGCTTCCAATCCACATGCATGGGGGGAATGGGAAGGTTGCCTACATTGACACTGAGGGAACATTGTATCTTTGGAAATTCATGAGTAATTTGTCAAGCTTATTCCCTCGAGAGTTTATATTTATTCCTATCATATCCAAATCGTTTCCTTAATTGAGTTTTCAGCCGACCTGAACGCATTGTACCAATTGCTGAGAGATTTGGGATGGATGCCAATGCTGTTCTTGACAATGTATTCCATGCATTTAACTTTTCTCATTTGTTTGCCCATTTCATGTCAAAATGGACCAAATTGGTTGTTCGATTTGACTTATGTTTCTCGTTAGATCATATATGCTCGTGCATACACCTATGAGCACCAGTACAACTTGCTCCTGGGCCTTGCTGCCAAGATGGCTGAAGAACCTTTCAGGCTTCTGGTAGGCATGAAACTGTGAAGTGCATTGAGTTTTGATAATCTCAGTTGTGCTCATGTGGTATTTCTGTCATCCTGTAAACAGATTGTGGATTCTGTGATTGCACTATTTCGTGTTGATTTCAGTGGCAGGGGTGAACTTGCAGAGCGTCAGGTACTCTCGTCAATTCATTTCAATGGCAATAGGCACCTCATAAAAATGTTGAAGGGTGCTGTTTTATCTGCTTGTTTATGCGTATCTGCTGTGAAATTGCAGCAAAAGCTAGCACAGATGCTGTCCCGACTTACCAAGATTGCTGAGGAGTTCAATGTTGCAGTGTACATCACCAACCAAGGTGGGCTTGCTATTTAGCCATATATCTATTCCAAGAGTTTGCAGATGAATGAATTAACAATTTCTAAGCTGTCTCCTTTTTGTGTTCCAGTGATTGCTGATCCAGGTGGTGGCATGTTCATAACCGATCCAAAGAAACCAGCAGGCGGCCATGTGCTGGCGCATGCTGCCACCATCAGACTGATGCTGAGGAAAGGCAAAGGCGAACAACGTGTCTGCAAGATCTTCGATGCCCCTAATCTTCCTGAAGGAGAAGCTATATCCTTTTGGTTTGATGGTCCATGTTTACTACTTGCGCTAATGATCACCTTACTTTTACAGCTAGCTAAAACTAAAATCTAGCTAAATTGCCTTGCTTACATAGCAAACTCTAGTGATAGTGAACCTTTACCTGCTAACTGGCATGACTGAATGTTTTCGATGATACAGATTGTCAGTGTGATACTTGTAATTTGTTTCCCTTGATCAATAGCACGTTTTTCAGGTTACACCAGGTGGAATCATGGACGCAAAAGACTGATTCGGTTTCCAGCCAGAGTGCTTCTGTCAAAAGATTGTTAATATTTCTTCAGTACAGTTCATACCATACATGGGTATACAGCAGTGGTACTCTGTTTTATCTTTGACATCGGAAAAGTAGGCAAAACTCTATGTTGCTTAGGCCTCCCATTGGCTTCTTTTTACCATGGAATTTGAGATGGAACCAGTGTACATGTTTTCTTGGCTTACCAAAAGATATTTAGTCAGACCAGAGACCATTTACTGTTAGTTGTTCATGCATGCCAATCTTTAATACTCCATGCTTGCCTGAATGGCACTGTGCTTTTTTCTTGTTAGTTCTTCGTTCATGCCCATCTACATGCTTAATACCCCATATACTTGCCTAAATGGCACTGTGCTTCTTTCTTGTTAGTTTTGGTTTTATAATATGATATTGAAGGTAAGGTAAAGATATTCTCTCAGATGGCTACTCTGGATCAGATGACAAAGCTACCTCTGCTAATTTGTGTCTTGCTCGATCCGATTCCGAGCCAGTTCCTGGCTATTCGCTTTCTCCCATGTCCGTACAGATTATGTCTTAACGTTCGGAGGCAGCACATCTTGTAACCGCCTTCTGGTTATACAAGGCGAGCATGAACCCCTGGCTCCCTGCTTGATATCTCATCATCATTCATCACACCAAGCACAAGTGAAACAAGCCCTCATGCAGGACATACAACATTCTAATATGTCATTGTTCGTGTTGCATTCAGGAGTAAGAAGTTGCATGATACATTGTCAAACCCAGAATGAAGAGTTTGATTTAGAAGAAAACCAGAAACCACGTTATTTTATAGATGCACATAAATTTGGAAGGAAAAAAGTCCAAACGCTTTTTGGTTGAAAACGACGGCCAAGGGATTTACAATCGTGACCTGTTTCGAAAGTTTTCTCTGAAAGATTTGTCACGCTTTCGATAATTGCTTATAAATTTCACATCTTCTCCTTTAATTAACTGAATTAATATACAGCAGTGCTACAATGCCTCTGTTTTGGATAGCATATCAACGCGTCATGTTTCAGAAGACGCAAGCTCTATATGATGCAACAGGGTTATATAACTCAAAGACAATTTGATTGCTTATAAATTTCACATCTCCTTTAATTAACTGAATTAATATATAGCTGTGCTACAATGCCTCTGTTTTGGATAGCATAGCAAAGCGTCATGTTTCAGAAGACGCAAAAGCTCTATGATGCAACAGGGTTATATAACTCAAAGACAAGGACTATGCATTGGGCATCTTGTCGACGAGCATTGCACAAAATGACCTGGTATCATGGATCTTTCGTAACTTTGATGCATTTGTCCAGCCGTCTTTCGGATTTCAAGACTTCCACAGTAAACATGCCACAGATCAACCATCACCTATCATAGTCATTACTCATTCATATAAGAATCCATAAAGGGGTATAACAACTTAATTTCACGTCATCATCTGAAGCAGTCCAATTTCCACAGTATCTCCAAGCTAATTGTTTATGTAAGACCCAAAATAAGTCCACATCAAACAGGCATAAAATGACGATTGAATTTCATTATAAAGAGACAACATGGTCATCAGGATCGAAGTGAGTTTTGGTTGATTCTATGGCAACGACTCAATGCCTATAAGTCTACATAGTTGACAGGATGAAATTTTACAATCAAAATGATGACTTACATTAATCGTATGGAAGATGGTCCAGTAACAGCAGCAACTTTTTGAGCCTTCAGTGTTTCTGATTTGTACAGGCCTTTGAGCTCTTTCTTTGCTCTCCGGGCTTCCTTCTTTTCATCTTTCACTGCTGCCTAGAGGTAGCAAAGGGCCAGAGGCCAAGAATGTCAGACTGCTGAAGAATAATTTTCCACAGTTCCATAAAGATAAATAATATCTACTGTCATGCAGATTTTGCACATCACCTTCTTTTAAGAAGGTTTAACGAATCACCTTTTTTTTCTAAAGAAAGTTTTCAGAATCACTTGACAAAGGGAAGCATTGCATCATTGCATGATAACTTTATTAACTATAAGCCATTTGGTAGATCAAAATGTAATACAAATAACCAAATCGTCATTCTGGAATGAGTGAACTTAAACCTTCAAAATCATCAGCTACTGATGTCTTTTCACTATTGATATTAGAACAGTCACATGTGCAGAGTAGGATTGGCTCAGGAAGTAACTACTCCCGCTATCTGTAAATCTAAGGCATGTTTTGTTTTGTTAGGACAAGCCCACCAATAACTACTATCATTTTTGCGATACGAACTTTTAACATAAATAAGACTAATGGCATCAACTTTGTATCACAAACTTATATATTAATAGAGGAAGTCCTAACAAAACAAAATACCATAAAATTAAAAAAATCATGATCTAAAATATGCAATAGGAAAATGCAGTCATATTTATGTTTTAAACACTATGTTGAAATGTCCAAGAGACAATTTCTTGTGACTACTTTAAAAACAAAACAATTTCTTGTGACCAATGGTAAACAGTATTTATCGCAAGTTAATGCATATTGATCATCATGGACTAAATACTTCAGGTTGCTTTATCTCTACTTCAGGTTGCTTTATCTCTAGAAGCCTTTACAAAATAAAAAATTAGGTCACAGGCACAACTTGGAAAGCTAGGCCCACTTGCCCAATGAAGAACCAATTGATTAAGCAATATAAACATTCTTTACTTCTTTTTTCCACTCCTGCAGTAGTCAATCAAACATAATATATGGTCATAAGGTCCATCTAGAATCCTTTTTACCTTTCTTGCCTTCTTCTCCTCTTTTGTTTCCTTCTCAACTCCTTTTTTAAATTTATCAGTGACAGAAGCATCTACAGGCTTTACTTTCTTCTCCTTTTCACCATTTCTTCTCCTCTGTGGCAGGTATTCTACTGGCAGTTTCTCTTTCCCATGAAGCTTGATGATGTCATTTGTCGTAGTTGTTTCTCCAGGGAAAACTCTAGGGAGCCGCTTTCTGGGGTTTCCTGGAGTTTCAATTTTCCCAGGATGATTATCAAGGTTAGAGAATGTGGAAACAATGGTCTCACAGTCCCAAACTTCAGATTCATCACTGCTTTCGGAAACAAGTACAACCGCCTCTTCTTCTGCAGGTTCATTTAAATATCTTTCAGCATATTCAGCACATTTTTGTATCACACAAGCAGATTCATCCACCTCATCTGCCGTGCTTGAGTCCAGTTTTTGACGGACAAAATCTGCTGGTGTTCTATATTCTTCATCAACACATACATTCTGACTTTGGAACAACTTCAGTTCATCTATAGCCTCACTTGGGAGTTCATATTCACCACCTTTAACAACCCTGTCATCATCATCACTGTCTCCATACTCTTCCAAAGCAAGCTGAAAGTTTATTCACAACAAGATTTTTTAGCACAGCATCTGCAACATCTAATTCAAAACTTTGAGCAATGGAGTAGTGGACTATATATTAGAAATGGCTGATGAGTGATGAGGCATCATGTATGTTAACTAAGAATTAATTGAATTTCCAGTCCAGAGGTTCTATATTACTGCAGAAGGTGCCTAACTCAACCCTGAAAAATCTTCTCCCTAAATACCCACACAGTTTTATACTTATAATAAATAAACAAAGATCAAGCAACACAGGGCACCTTCAACATAAAACAGGAGAAAAGAGTTTTAGTTATATTTGTAATAAAAAATTCCTTGATGTTACCACATTAAAAACGACACCCCCCCCCCGCCAACACACACACACACACAAAAAAAAAAAAAACAGAGGTACAGTTGACACATCAGATATGTTTATGCCTACATATTAAGCTATCAGAACTTAGTTTTGCTTATGCCTACATATGAAGCTATGAGAACTTTCATTTTTGTTTTGTGTAAGAAATTGCATTACTTCACAGCATTACAAATAGTTTTCACAATTTATAACAGACATGTTGAAACTTCGGCATGATAACATGTAATACAAACTCACCAATTTTTTCCCAATGTACAAAAGACCAAATATTAAAATTACTCCTCCGTGTCAAAACATAAGACTTGTTAGGATTCAAAAAAGAAACTTAGTACATTTTGACCAATAAATAGTCAAGTTATATGCACATTTAGTACATTGAAGAGGTTTAGTTCCACATACCTTTTCATAGAAACTGATTTTGATGCAATTGATGTATTATTGTAAGAGTAACTGATGGTCAAAGTATGTTTCTAAAGACATGCCCAGATCCTAATCTGTCTTATATATAGAAAGAAATGGAGGGATAATTAAGTTACGTCGGCTCACCAGATCAAATTGTTCATCCAGCAATCGTCTCACTCTTGGCTTTGGCTCATCCTCCTCAAAATGGAACTCCTCTTCCACATCACTCAAAACACCATTCCACTCTTCCATCTCTTCTATGTCTTCTTCCTCCACCTCCTCCCCTTCAGCCCGGTTAGCTATGATGACAAAATCTTCCTCCAGACCCTCATCCTCAGACCCAACATGAGACATGTCATCGCTCTCATCGAGCAACCTGGCGACATCTGGGTCGACAGCCTTCTGGATTCGCCTCAGTGGTGCAGTCTTGGCAGCCACCTTGCACATCGTCTTCCCCTCGTCCAGTTCACCCTCGCTGAGACCAACCCGCACCCTACTTGCATCATAAGCCTGCACATAGAAAAGAATGACAAAAAGAGCTTAAGCGTTCCAGTTGCTAAAACGACGGGGCTCTGATCGAAAAAATAGAAGAATGACCTTGACATCGAGCGGGAGGGGCTCGAGGCGATCGGTGGAGCTGGGGACGAATGACGAGGCGGCGGCGGGACGGAGCTCGCGGAGGTGGGAGAGGTAGTTGTAGCCGTCGTCTGGGAGGCCGAGCTCGAGGATCTCGCGGCGGACGTGTTCCGGGAGGGGGCCGGAGGCGGAGTGGAAGCTGCCATCGCCGGCGGAGGGGTCGGGCAGGGATGGGTCAAAGGAGTCCTCGTCGCCGAACCCGGGGACGGTGTAGTCGTTGTTGTCCACGCGGACGAAGACGCGGTCGTTGGGGTCGGCGGCGCCGGCGCGCGGGAAGAGGCGGAAGGTCGCGAAGTTGCGGGCCTTACGGCCGCTGCCGCTACCTCCTCCTCTTCCTCCCATGTTTGTCGGCGGTGATAGTGGCGGCGGCAGAGGAGGTGGATATGGGTTAGGGTTTTGGGATTGGAGAGCGGTGCGGACAGGTGTGGATTTATAGAAAGTTAAAATTCGGTGAACCTGGACAGTCGAGATTGATACGGACGGCTAGGATCTCGGCCAGCAATTTCGTTTTGCAAACACGCCGACCATCTGTTCTAAGCCAATAATATTATCTTGATATAAAGAAAACGTTATTTTTAGCTAGGTATATAGATATAGAAAACACATGCTAATATGGAGCTTCAAATCTTATAATCTTTAACCACTAATTTAGCCAACAAAGGCCTAATTTGGATTCTTAAAATTGAATTTATTATAATAAAGAAGAATTAGATCTATAGCACTGAAAGAATCATAGTTTAGAAAAATAGCATCCAAAGATTCATCTTTAAAAAAATAGCATTGAAAGCTCTCTCCGTTATAGTCTCGTAGCATCTCTGTTAGCTTTCGGTTAACACAAGCGAACAGATCGACGACGCCGTGTCCCAGCTCCACACTACCGGCCGGCGGCGCGCCTCCCCGCCAGAAGCGCTGTCAGCCTTCCTCAATGTCTCCTCCATGTGCCGCACCTCTTCCAACCTTTTCCTCTGCTTTTGCCACCTCCAGACAGGCCAGCACAGGGCCTCACCGCCGCCGTGGGCTCAAAACAGCAGGCCTCCTCTGCAAAGCAAGTCGGCGGCGCATTGATATCAAGTTTGAAGCTCTGTTTGATTGGTGACCACAACGTGCCACGCCAAACCTTCGGCAAACTGTGGCTATCAGAGAAAGTTTGTCGCACAAAATCGAAACCACACTTGTGGCAAGTGTTGGCAAGAAAATAAATCCATAACATGTGGGACAGGGTGCTAAGAAAGTGTGGCGCGCCGTAGTTGTGGCAGCGAACCAAACACCTGCTAGAAAAATCTTGGTATGACTAAGCTGTGGCATGGCACGTTCTGGTCACGAACCAAACAGAGCCTGAAGCCCAGACAAGCTAAGTCGCGAGATGTTTCCTCCACCACGAGTTGCAGCGTATCTTGTATTTTCGTCCTTATGCTCGCTCGCATTGCGGATTCGCGGTCGTCGTCGCTGCTGTCGACGCGGATGCATCGGGGCGGCATAGCTCGCCGCTGCCGTCGTTGATTCAGATGCGGCCGCCATGGGAGCGATAAATCGCGGTCGCACTAGGCCGCTGCCGTCGCCGATGCAGCCGCCGCGGTGGGATGTGTCGCAGTCGTCGTCCTCGCCCGACCTTAGTGTAGTGCCCGACATCGACCACCTCGATCCACGCGTGCAGCAAGCCAGGTGTAAGGTCCTAGATGGCTAGAGGGGGGTGAATAGCCTATTAAAA
>CM041628.1:74461827-74513108 GCA_023333625.1 Bothriochloa decipiens
TGGCTCATGCAGTTCCTAGGCAAGCACAACATCATGTGAGGATTAGAGGTACATCTACTCTTATTACCACTCTTGCTATGATAAAGATAAAAAGCTATGATAAGTATTTACCACAATATCATGTGACTTTCTTTCACTTGTTTTTTTAGAATTGCACACCTATAAACTTAACTTTTTTGTCAAAAGAAAGGTTAAACCTACGAGCTTACTGTAAGATTTTTTTATGGCATCTAAGACATCTGTTTTATAGCAACTTGTAGAAACTTAATGGCTGGGTATTTTATCAACAGCCAGCAACATGAATACAGATGAAACTAATAATTTTTTTATCCCCATGTGATAATTTGTTTGAGAAACTAATATTTATTTTTTTGTTAGTGTGCATGTACTGGACTAGTCGTGGGAGAAGGTTGACAAGGTCAAAACTATTGCTGTCTATACTAGTTCTTGGGAATTGTAATGTTTTATTAGCTTATTTTCATGATGTAATATTTTATTTGTACTTTGTCATACATGTAACCATGAGATTTCTATGTACCTACATAATATGCTATTTGAATTTTGCTTGGTTGAGTCTACTCTCATGATTTATTATTAGACTATAGAATTTGTATCTTATTTATGCACCCGTCAGTCTAACTCAAAGCTAGGATTGGGACAAGAAAAATATGTTAGGTTGATATTGTTTTGTTCAGTTACGAATTCAGAAGAAATTTTGTATTGCTGCCTGGCCAACAGAAAACAAATGGAGAGAGGGGATTAGCCATAAGGCAGAGAACTGAACCTCACAGGATTGAGTTGGTGCACGGGGATCCACTCATTCCCGGCAGGGATTAAACCAGCTTGGGGATTTCATCCCCTGCAACCGAACATAGCCTAGAAGTGTAGGTGTATGATGTTACTGATCATATTCTTCTAAGATAGACGAGGTGATGATAGATAGTGATGGAGGATGCATCTAAATGTAGTAGGAGCAAACATATCGTAGATGAATACTGTGTATGTTTAGTGTAAAACCTTAGTGAAAGTTGTTTAAGTGAATTAATCTAATGTAGTCCTATATTCAGAACATAATTAATTGCACTTCGTCTAAAAATAAGAACATAACTGCTTACCCTGAAATTCATATATCCAAACAAGCTGCGAAAGAACGTTCAGAATGCCACCGTGAGACTTCACCAGTCCAAACCATATCATTGTTACCAATCTGTGGTTTCTCACACATGTAAAATACGAGAAATTAATATATAATGAAAGCTCATTTGTTTCCTCATAGTCATCCAATCAAGCTGCGGAGTGCATCTCCTGATGCGGTGTGTGTCGTTGACCTTTTCGCAATCATGAGTTCGTGACTACTACGCGCTAGCTGCAAGCAGACGAGAGGATCGGAGGGAAATCATTTCTGCAATTCTCGGCATGACTAATGAGTGATGGCGGCTAATTGCCATGACGAGAGGATCGGAGTAGTATCTCCTAACCGTCATATAATAACCCAGCTGTCTTCGCCACCAATGGGGGAGAGCCCAACTAATTGAACAAGAACAACACGCCTCCCTCTCCATATTCTTCTTCCGTTGGCCGGCGCATCGATTCCTCCTCTGTCGCCATGCCGGACCCCAAGGTTTGTCATCAGCGCTAGTACCCCTCAATTGGCGCCCTCTTCCACTACATCTAATCCAACGCAAATAAAGCCACATTTTGTTCCTGCAACTAATCATCTTCTGGGTCTTCTATTCTTGCAGAAGATTGTGCTGAAGGTGAACGTCGTCGGCGATGGGTGCAAGGCCAAAGCTATGAGCATCGTCGCCAAGTTCCAGGGTATCAATCAACTAACACATACGCTTTAATTTACATGCACATGAATTTTCATTGCTTGTGATCAATTGTTTGCTGAATGGCGGCCTGCGGCGTAACCTAACCAGTGCTGCATTGTTTGGTCGTCGTAGGCGTGAAGTCGGTGGCGGTGGACGGGGACGGGACGCTGACGGTGGTGGGCGAGGTGGACGTGGTGCGCGTGGCCAAGGCGCTGCGCAAGGCCAGGTTCGAGCCGGTCGTCCTCAGCGTCGGCCCGGAGAAGTCGCCCGACAACAACCCGCCCCCCAAGAAGCCCGCCGGTTCCGGTCCACCACCGTCCTCAGCACGGGGAAAGGATGCAGCGCCTGCTGTCCACCACCGGTTCCGGTCCCGGCGCACGCGCATCCTTTCCCCGGTGCCGTGGTGTGCTACGACTACGGGGAGCAGGCCGCGGGCAACGGGTGCGTCATAGTCTGACGATCGCGCGAGCTGCTTCTTCTTCTCTGACTGAAGGATTAATCACAGGTTCATTCAGCTAGCTCTGTACTTGCAATGTTACTGCACCGGTGAATTGTTTTGTCAGTTCTGGTACATATGCGTCTTCAAAGATCAAATGACATTCGTAATATATGATGAATCGCTGCATACATGTTCGACTTTGATAGATGTTTGAAGCTTTTGTCCTTTTTGTCCCCCTATATGCACTATAGCAGTAGAGATAAAAACAAGGAAGGTTTCTCTTATTCATTCGGCATTTCGGCCCTTGCAGTTCATCCATTCAGCTGACAATCAATAGGAAATATGATGACGACATGATGACCTAAGTGATGATTGGCCGACGAGTTTAGTTCCTTGTACAACAGCTATATGCAACTACCAACGTTCGTGGCAATATCTTTAGTAGAATAGAGCTACTAGCTGTTGGCTTAATTGATTATTGGCCGACGAGCTTAGTTCCTCTAGCTGTGTGTGATCGTGTGAGGGTATCGCAACCCTCCAGCTGAAAGTATGGACAGCACGATGATGTATCGACAGGATTCGCGATTTGGGGCTCAACGACGACCATCGGTAACCACACGTGCTTCCGGGATTCACTGAGAGCATTTTCTATCTACGAAATCCTTGACCTGCTCAGAATCAACGGGCTTGATGGGAAGCGTGGAAACGAGAACCAGTCCAATGATGACACGATCAAGTGTCTGGATTTCTTCGTGGAACTAAGGAATCCCGTGCGCTTTCGCTTCACAGCATTTGTTTTGGGCCGGACAGCAAGCGGCTGCCTAGGCCGCGCAGTCTGCTGGGCCAGTGGGCATCGTCAGTGCAGTCTGGCCTGCAGGAAATGGAAATCCACGGGCCACGGCCTAGGCCTTGATTTGCAGTTCGGCTGTTGGCATGGCATGGCGCATTCGCTCGCGTTTGCTCTTTTTGTCCCAAACCGCTTGCTGAAGGCAGTGGCAGCAGGGATGGGCTGGATGGGCTGGGCTGGCGCTGGTGCTGAACCAGCAAGCCAACAAGCTGCTGGCAGTAACCAGCTGTAACCAGCCAGCTTCCAGCTAATTTAAATTAGTTCATTTCTCTAAAAAAAATTAAATTAGTTCACACACCGCTGCGTCCATCACTTTCTAAAACCGGCGCCAACTGCAACTCATTTAAAAAAAATAGTGCCAACCCACAAAGCAACGTTCGTCACCCTTACTCCCCACGTGCATACAACTATTACGGTGCATTTGAAGGTCATCGCAAACATTGAATGAAGTTTCAATTCTCCCTACATACAAGAGTCCATTGTCCGCTCTTTACAATAAAAGAATACAACAGAGCTATAAATGGGTTAGCTAATTAGGCATACATGCAACCCTTACAAAACTAGTAGACTTCCTAGAAACCACTAAACAAACTGCACAGATACGATGCAATCCGCTGCTGCACACATCATCCGCCTTGGTCAATCTTTCTGTAGGCAGTACAAGTGTCAAACCAACTGCATATTAGACAAACCTAACTTCAATTGACAGACTAGTAAGTTCATTACTGCACCTTTAGTCAACTAATGCTGAGGGCCACATAACCGTTGAGATCCACTCCCTCAACACACCAATCCTTGTATCACGATTCGCCTCCACCCAGTCCGACATAGGACGTCGGTGGATGCTGTCCATGTGTATGCCGCCAAAAATAATTATCCAATGCAAAGCATGATATGATAATCCAGGCTTGCTTCTCCCTTGCACAGTACGGCACCTTTTTCAGAATCTGTCACCTTTCTTTCAAAACCCCAAATCAATGTTCAATGATATTGCGCAATTTCGCATGAATTAAGTTAAATTTCTCCTCACGGGTTAATGTCGTCAAGTCAACTCCCCTAAACTCGTCTTCATGGTACCTCGTGTGATGGTATGGCGTCGTGTATCCGGCCTAGAACGTGTATCCACTGTCTCCCAGGTAATAACGACCTGCATCAATTGAAGCTATTACACATTTACTGACAACAATGAGCAACCAATTTACTACACACATGCAACATGAATTTCATTTCAAAGTCATCACAAACCTTGTGGTGGATGTGGGAACCTTCCATGGCTCTGACAGTCCTCTAGTACCGCCTGGTCATGACATGCCCCCGTCTTCCCGGCACCGATCCAGGTAAACTGGCCATCCATATTCACAATGGCGCAAACATTTATTGATGTTTCCTTGTTCTTATTAAAGAAGTCCGCTTTTGCTTCGTGGTTAACCTAAACTTCTATGTGAGTTCCATCTACAGCATCAATGCAGCCATCAAGCCATGGTGCATATTTCAGCAATCTCAGGCTCACTCCTCCATAATGCTGGTCTGGTGGAACTAGAATTGTTTGTGCCCACTCAAACATAACTTTTGCTACTACAGTTACCTTTCTACTAACTGTATCCAACGACCGCTCATATCTATATTTGCATTGTCTTGCTGCAGAACGATGGGCATAGTCCACACATACATACCTAAAGCTTCAATTGAATCACACTTACCTGTACTAGGCAGGCCAAATGGACGCAACATGTCATGCAACTCCATGAATGCATCACGTGACATGCGAAAGTTGTCATGACACGCAGTTGGGTTATTCAGAGTCAGTTGCATCCACTGCGCGCCTGTAAGCTTCGGTATGGGGCAAGGAGGATGAAGGGTTATGAGGGTGCTACGCTAGCCAGAAAATAAAACTTTTCTACCTCATAAACCAGGATCTACTGCTAGATATAGGTCATGGGGTTACCACTAGACGCGCAGATACAGCGGAAGACTCGATGTAGTCGAACGCGTCGTAGCAGAGCCGTACAGTTGCGTGGTCGTTCATCAAGTACACCCTTCGCTTGTGGATCATCCGAGTACGTTCCTGACCAGTCCAACTAGTTGCCGACCAGTCCAACTAGTCGTCGACCAGTTGCCGACCACCGTGATCAACCAGGTCCGTCCTTGCGCCGTAGATGCAGCACCTCCGAGCTATCACACACGTGCGGGAAGAATCAATGCGCAACCAGACTGCTAGGTCCGCAAGGAGCAAAAGGCGTGAGTGTGGGGTGGGCGACGACGGCTCAATCGATCAATCAAATCACCTTTGCCTTGCCCTTACCCCTTGCTTATATAGGCTGTGGCAGAACCTTCTAAAGCATATGTCCCACACGCATGATTATTGTCTAAACAGACTCCAAATAACCATGAATGTGTTCCATAAAACTTAAAAGGTCTGTCTGGTAAATCCTGAATCATCCATAATTCTCTGAGCAGGATCAATCATTACAAAGAGACATTGCAGTATTACAACAGTTTTGTACAAATAATATACATCAGAGTAAAAGAGCGGAAGGATTACAATAACATAAATTTACAAACCATTTAGTTCAAACCTTACAAATCATAAGTTGAATTATTAGAAACCATAGTAGCAGTGGAATATAATATAACTTATTACATCAACCTTGATTATATGCGCTGCCTAAGAGCGAGATATCCTATTCGTCGTCACTTTCCTCGACGACGGTCATGCAGCAGGATGCGAAGCATTCCTGCCCATGAGGCTCACCTGCAACAAGGGTTCAACAAACCCTAAGTATAAAAGTACTCAACAAGACTGACCCGACGAAAAAGAGGGGTGAAGACTTAGGAAATGCAGGCTAGAGGAACAAGGTAAGGCTTGCAGGAGATAAGAAATTTTGCAAAAAAGCTTGAAAGAAAGAAAAGCGGTCTTGCTCAAGATCAAAATTACCAACCAACTTCCTTCTTAAACCTTAATCATTATTCAAGTTGTTACTACGATGATGAACACCGATCGAGTCTCCTTCTCCGAGAAACAACGACGATTCGAATCCATTTTCATATACCCAGCTGGGACCTAGGTCACTGATATACAGGAGACTCTAACTCCTAAGCATATCAGATGTGATATACCGGGATAACAACCGCAGCCATATATCACCACATGATACACGTGAGCCCTTCGATCTAGTGTACCGATATACATGGGATCTTAAACCCACAGTATAACACACTATGACATATGTGGGGACTCTGGCCCACTATAAGTCACTCCATGACATACGTGGGGACTCTGGCCCACTGTATGACACTTCATGCATGTGGATTTCTAGTTTCTCGATATCACCAGTTCACCATCGACACGGGACCTAGGACATCAACAGACGGAAACACTACAGAGGGACTCCTTTCCCAATGCAAGTTAGCCGTCCGGACTCGATTTATTAACTCAAAGTATGATTCCAACAGATAAAACTAATCTCATCTTTTTCATTCTTTTACTTTTGAACACGTAATTAAATAAGCAGGGCTAAGCATTACTACGCATCTTCTAGAACAGGTATCAAGGAATATGGAAGTAAGACAGGTAATACAGTTGGTGGGTTTTCACTCAACTCCTATTACTTAATGCAACATATCATAACTGAAGCGATAAAACTTTTATAAAATAGAATAGGGTTTGAATGCATCCGGGGCTTGCCTTGATGGCGGGGTAGATGGTCTCGAGTTCCAGATCAATTCCAATCTCCTGAGTCTGCTCTTCCTTCGGATCTGGGGCGACAACGTTAAACTTTCCGTTATCGAAAACTATACGATACAATGATATGCTTCAACATGATTGAGTAGTAAACATGATGCTCGATGGATGCACAACCAGATTAAAGTCTTGAGTACAACTTTCCTTCACGATAAAGTTGCAAGCCACCCAAAACATACTAAGTTCATTAGGGTTAACTACATTATTTAAGAAAGTTATTAAACACATGAAATAACGTTAATTAAGCCCTAATGACGTGATCCAGGTAAGCGTAAACAATTAATTAAAGTGCCAAAGGTCATTAGGGTTGATGACCTAAGGTCATCAATCAATCCCAAATTCAAACAATTCCTATAATGATTAAATTTAAATAAAGGGGTTAATTAATTAATTAAAAACATTTAATAAAGGCATAAAAATTAAAGTTGTCTAATTGAGCTCAAAATTTATTTTGGAAAGCTCTTGGCCTAATTATATGGCAAAACAATTTTTAGAAATAAAAGCCAATTATTTTATTTATTAAAAATCATTGAAGGTCTATTTTTCAATTAAAAGAGCTAATTTTAACATATACAAAAGTTACTCAAATTTAGTATTTCATATTTTTTCTAGGTAGATGAAATTATAAAGAACTTACATAAAAATTTTTAGAATTTTTGGAGCTATACATGAATTATTATGATTTTCCAAAAAAACATTTTAAAACATTTTGTGAAAATAGAAAAGAAAAGAGGAAACAGTGCTCCCGCGCTGAGCAAGCCGGCCGACACCATTGACCGGCGATTTCTCGCCGACGGCGAGGTCTCCGGCCACGGGGTTGGCACCTACATGATCACCTCGACACGGCGAGCAAACTGAGCTAGCTAACGTGGCGGCGGAGCGACGGCGGCACCCACGCCGGCGGCCATGGCGGCACGGCGGAGCTCCGACGCGGCGGCAACTCTCACCGAAGACTTTTTCGGCGACGGCGAGTGCACGGGCTGGTGTAGGACATCAACTCGAACGTGTTGGACCAGAAGATGAAGCTATTCCTGGCCCCTAGCTCAAACGGCTACGCGCGCGGCGGCGCTGGCAAAGCCATGCCGACGGCGAGCCACGGCGGCCGGACCCTATGGCGCAAGAGAGGTGAAATTGAGGGCATGGAGGGACGCAGGAGCTCACCACGGGTCTAGTGCGCATGCTAATGAAAGCTCAGAGTGGCTGAGGCGAGCTGTAGTCGGCGGCGGCGCTCCGGCGGCAAGGTCCGCGTCACGGCGAGTTCTGTGCACCAACGAATGGGAAAAGGTGCGCATGAGGGGCAGCGAAGCACGGAGAACATGATAGAGTTAAAAGAAAAATGTTTTCCACCTTGGCGGCGGTGGACGGCGAGGAAGCTCGCGGCGGCTCGACGACCGGTCGCGAGGAAGACGACGTCGTGTGGGCAGCTCAGACGGCGAGAGTGGGCACGAACTGGCTCAGAGGAAGCGCAAGGTATAGGTGGAGCTTCAGGCAAGATGAAGCGGGCAGAGATGGAGTGACGGTGGAGAATTTAGGCGGCAGAGCAAGGTCGTCGGCGGCAGCGGCAGGGAAGAAATGAAGAAGGGAAGTGGCGGTGGTCGACCTATTTATAAGGCAGGGGCGAGGTATGGACGGGCGACACGATGATGATGAAGCTTCGCACGTCCAGGAGCACGCTGGCGGCCGTGGCATGTGCGGCGGTGGACGGCGGCGCGGCTTGAGAAGCCGGCGATGGCGGCCGACGATAGGTCTCTATGCTGTTCAAGCAAATTACAGAAATGCCACTCCTTTAAAATTACAAATTACTCCAAAATTTATATAAGAACTTGAAAATATCCAAAAATTTCATTTGCATAACTTTTCAAGAGATACACTTTTCATTTAACTGGCATCCTCAAATTTTGTTTGAATTTTGAAATATGAATTCAAATTCAAAAGGGGAATAAAACCCTAGAAACAAACATTTGAAATTACTTTTGATTTTTCAATAAAATTTGAAAATATTCAAAACTATGAAATGTTTAAATTTTCAAACCAAACCATTTTCATATACAAAGTTTTCCTAAATTATGCATAATTTTTGAATTATGGCTTTAAAATCAAAAGGGGATAAATGTTGAAAAACTATATTTTTAAATTCATTTGAAATTCTTTTTGGAAACTTGAAAAACTTTGAATACCAACTTTGTAGCTCTTGACAAGATCTACAAATTATATTTTTAGAGTATCTCAAAATTATTTTTAGATTTTGAATTATAGAAAAGGGGATAAATCTAGATTTTGAAATAAAGGGTTTTTGAAACCGAATACAAACTCGAATTGGTTTCTTATTTAATTGGTTGGTTATTAGTGATCACAAACATTATCCAAGGAAATTTTTAGGTCAATGACCTAATAGTACCCTTGGTTGACCAGGCTGACTTTTAAAAATCATTTTTATAACATTTCAATTTGAATTTAAATTTGAATTGCCAGACTTGGGAATAAGCTTTGGAATCCAAATTCAACTTCAAATGTGGAAATTATTTTTAGGGTTGAACTTAGATTTATACACTATGCTTGACACTAGTGTAAACATGGTTTACACCTCAAGTACATAGAATATAAACTAAGTATTTGAGATGACATTCTAAAGTAGGGTTTTATTATTTCATGTGACAACACATTCCAGAAACACAATCAACCTATGAAATGTAAACTTGTTTTAGTTAATGCACATCAAGGTTGACCTAATCATGAATGCTTTGCAGTGCATATGATGACATGGCAGGTTTTAGTTAATATAACACCAGAGGTGTTACATAGGCGTCCCTATGCGACCCCGACCTTGAGGCCCATTAGGAACCCTAAGCCTTATCTAATCCGGGTCCAACCCGAATTAGGCTTCCAGTGCTTAAGCGTGTGACCCTATGGGTTCACGCACACATAGACATGGACCGAGTACTTCTACCCATCTAATAGTTGACAGCGGTCTCTAGCAAGGCATGACAACTCCTATGCATACGTAAAGATCATATCAGACGATCCACTACGATCATGTACAAGCTATTCCCTCTGCCACTGATATATATGGTTCAACTTGTGGGTTAACACTTAACCCAAGCACGACCATGCGTTTGTTGATCCAATCACTTGAGCGATCCAGTGATATCTCTCTCATGCAGAAAGGGGCAAATTCCATCTTGACTGTCTATGTCTCATAGCAAGCTTCCCGACCATCTGAATACCACCTTTATAACTACCCAGTTACGAAGCAGTGTTTGGTAATCCCTAAATAGGCCGTTTCACATCTTGAGTACATACCACAATCTTAGGTCTAAGGACATAACGTACATGACGTGAATAGAGACAATCTCATTTTGGGTCAGTCCAGCCTACATGTCTCACATGTGCCCACATATTAGTTTGACATCTCCATGTCCATGACTTGTGAAACATAACCATAAACTAATACATGTGCTGGTCTAATATTCAAGTGTGTTTTCACAAGAACGCTGACCAGGGACAACTTTAAAATAACCATTCAGTAATTGAGTTCCACAAACAATTCACATAATTGCCGATCAACATAAGTTATCTATAATGGATATTCAATGAATACTTAATGCATGTTATAGATACAATCGGAATATCATCATCTCTATGATTACCTCTAGGGCATATTCCCAACAGAGGATTCACTGGAACACTTTGATTCTGCAACAAATACTTCAATTTTGTCAGCAGTGCTATTGCGAACAATGAAGAGAATTGTTGCTACTTGAAAAGCCCTCAGAACTGCTCATCTTCATAGTTCACATACAGCATTCTGTACAAATGGCAAGGTGTATGTTAATAAAAATAGTATGATAGCATATTCTCATTTTTTATCTGATATAGCATTCAGAAGTCATGATAGCACGTACCAGTAGCAACACCAAAACCAAGCAGGCAGACCTCTAATTTTTAGCAAGGGCAAAGTCTGTAAAGTACACCTGAATTAATAACAAAAGAAAACCTGAGATATGGTGGCCAACTAAAATTATGTCTTGAATAATGAAACATGGTTGCCAGCTAAAATTATGCCCGCAATAATAAAACATGGTTGTCAACTAAAATTTGTTCTGACATCACACATTTCAAATTAGAGCACACTCAGTTTGTTACAACCACGAACGTAGAACAAATAAATAGTTCAAGAAAAAGGTTGTTATTACAACAAACATTACATGACGAATTGAGAAGTAAAACAACTAAAGCAGCCTAAGCAGGAATGATGATCAGCTTCACTTCGAGTTGAGGGCAGCAAATTCCCAGGACACCTTCACCCAGTTCAGGGGCCATCCTTAGTTTTTAGATCTAGAAACGCGCAGCGGTGATGCTTGTTCAGGCAAAGGTTGAGCACTTGCATGAAAACTAAATCTTCCTCCTTGTAACCATCTGCCTCCAAAATTTCCTTTACTTGGGCTATCTCCGTTGCGTACAGGGCATCTTCATGGCCTTGGCACTTCTTAACACTCCTGATAACGTCATTCAGACCCTCAATGGTATCATCAATGGAAGTAGTCTTGCTGCTCTTCTTGCGTGGACTGTCGACGGAATGGTCCTCAGTGACTCTTTTGGAGGACAGACCACCACTACGGTGAGGTATGGGCTCATTCGACAAGTTTTCAAGAGTCTGAGGGCTCGCACTTGGGGGAGTATGGTCAGGTTCATGCCAAACAACTCCCCTCGGTCCCGTGGGGTGCGTCCCAAGATCGTGATCAGTTGCTCACAACATTGTGGACGTTTGAACCTCTCAGGAGTCTGTTCGCTACTTTCCTGCACGTGATACAGTGCTGGGCATGTTAGTAATGAGTTAGTGAGAACGTAGCTGGTTAGAAAAGAGGCTATGGAAAGGATAAAGTTAGTACCCCCGATTGCTCTCCAAACAAGGCGGGATCAGCAGTCACCTCACCAGTAACCGGGTCACGGCATAGGCCAGTACGTGTGTGACCATCGCGCCAATTGAAATACTGCCGTTTCAGGTCATCGTACTTGTTCTGAAGCGTCTTCTTGTTGTACCCGAGGTGTGTGGCCTCATTGAACTCACGCACGACATTGGACCATCCGATAGTGGATGGGGTGTGGGTCTTATGGTTCCAGTGACATATGTCTTTCTATTTTCGGATTATGTCAAGAAACAGGGCGCAGGTTGGGTCATCATATGACGCTTTTTTGGGCATCTGATGCAATGTAGGCATGGTCGGAATGCAAATGAGCAAATAGATGGTAGTAGCAGTGCGCAAACAAAAAACAGGGAAAGAATCAGGGGGCTTGCCTTTCCGAAACGCTTGTGGTGTTTTGAACGGAGGTTGTAGTGCCTGGCTTCAGGTGCAGAGCATGAAGACGTGGACGACGATGCCAGTGTGGGCAATGTTCAGCGGCAGCGCGTCCGGTGCGGAAGAAGGCGGATCAGGCCAACCAGCAGGAGGCAGCTTCCCTGGAGGTGGATCCGGCGAGCCGGGTGGCGTATCCGTGCAGCTGGGTGGCGATTCCGTGGACTTGGTTCGATCGGTACGAGACCCTGGAACAAGAGAACGTCAGACTCAGATCCGGGCGGATGAGACAAGGGAAGCGTTCGATCTGGGGGTACCTTGGTCGGGGGTACCTAAGAGCCGTTGCCGTGCGCGTTGTCGCCGCGGAGGCCGTCGACGGCGAGGGGAGGTCACGGCCGCGCTCAAGGCCGTCGCGGTTCCCGGCAACGCAGCGCTCACGGCCGCCGCGGGTCGCGGGCGCCATCGCGGAGGAGTAGCGAGCAAGCGAAAACCCTAGGCTGTGTGCGGCGACGCGGAGGAATGGCGAGCGAGCGAACCAGTAAAGCCAAGCCGTCGGTGTTTTTTCTTTTTTTTTAGGGAAGCACCGAAGCCGCTGGTGTTTCAGCCGTTCGGCTGTGCTGGGCTGCCCAGCCAAATCCAGCCCAACCAATTCCAGCCCGGCCTACCAAACATGCTGTTAGAAGGGCTCACATCGACCGATGAAAAACACGCAGCTGCGCAGTGAGCACAGATGAAACTATTCTTTCGCCTTTTACTAAAGAATACCGTATGCCCGCTGTACCAAGCAGCATACGCCTATTTTTGGGCCCAACAATTCAATACTAGTTTTTCAGACGGTGAGGAGGGGCCCAACAATTCAATACTAGTTTTTCAGACGGGTTCTTCTGTGACAGAGGCCATCTAAAAGCATTTCATAACCTCCTCGAGGAAGAGCTCAATGATTCTTTAGTTTCAATTTCAATAATTCAATACAATACGATGTTTGTGTGAGCCTAGCTAAAAAATCTAAAATAATGGTAGGGGTTTGGATCAACCTTTGTATCTATTATTACAACAGTTACCATCTGAAATTCATCCCGGATTTACAGTAGTATTTGTAAGTTTTATTTACAAACTTTCACTACAAGTAGTAGCACTTAGCAGCGGTACGTTTATTTTGGGTCTGTCTAGGGGTCACCTGAGTGACCGGATATGCCGCGTCACTCGATTTCCCCTCGTCATCTTCCTCCTGCCGCCGACAACTTCTCCTCCATGTCCCCGCCGCTGACCACTGCCCCGCCGCGTGCGGTAGGGCTCGTCCACGGCGGCCGCTCTCTTCTTCCCCCTCCCCCGCCTTGCGCCCGCCGCAGCCATGGCTCCCTTCGCCTCCGCCGCCTGCCCATACCCAGCCGGCCATCCTGCCCCGCCCGAGTCGGCGCCGCCTCGCTCACCGCCGGCCAACCCGCCATCACCGCCGTGTCGACGAAGGTCAGTTCGTCGCCGCCATCAGAACCCTAATCTCAGGGATGTCTCGCCGGAGCTGGGGAAGAAGGCTGCAACAGGAGGAGGAGGAGGAAGTCAGCAACAGCACAAGGAATTCGAGTGACCGATTTGGTCAGATCACTCGAGTGAGCTTTAGATTAACCGTTTATTTTTGGGAAAATTTGGTTTGTGAAACAATAGTGTTCCAGAAGAAAAACCTCTGCTATCCGAAAAAGCACACCGAATGGTCATCTCATGTTAGGCCTGTCTAGATCGTGGAAAAAAATGAACCCGATGAATAGTATTATTTTCGTCTTATTTGATAAATATTGTTCGATCGTAGACCAACTAGGCTCAAAAGATTCATCTCGTGATTTTCAACTAAACTGTGTAATTAGTTATTTTTTTACCTATATTTAATACTCTATGCAAGCAGCTAAATATTGATGTGATGGAGAGAGAGTGAAAAAATTATAACTTTTAGACAAAACTAAACAAGGCCTTAATAGATCTCATCCTGCCACGGTGGGGCACTGCCACACGCAAGTCCCGTCATGAACAGAGGAAGGTCTCAGGTCAAGTCTCCTTTGTTTTTTCTTTCTTTCTTTCTTGCTTGTCCTACCCCACCTCCCTTTCGGCATCTCTCTTTTCTCTTCCCTCTTTTCTTCCCTCACCTCCGGCGGCTAGCTGAAATAGCGAACAAGAAGCAGCAGGCAGTGATCGTCCTCCATGGGGAACACCCTCAAGTGCTTCAGGGGAGAAGAGGGAGGAGGAGGAGGAGGAGGTCACTTCAACGGGCGCAGAGACCGCTACCCCTACTACCAGCCGCAGTACTACAGCTACAGTGGTGGTGACCCACAGCCGCCACCAGCTGCTGCTCATCCTCGGCCTCATCAGCAGGGCTTCGTGACCTTCACCCCCCTCGGCAGGTTCCAACCCACATCCAGTAACATTCATACAGTGCTCTCTTCCTTTATTTTCATTCCCCTTTTGCTTGTGTGTCCCGGCCCTACTGTGTAATGTTCTTGTTTGGCACTGCCGGCTGCAGCTCAGTGTGACAGTGTCGCCATTTTAGTACTAGTAGCATGCAAAATTCTTGAAATTAAATCATCCGTCGTGAGTTTGTGACTGAGGCCAGAGCCGCCCAGAGCAGTTGGTACAATCCTTTCACTTGGATGTTGGCGTGATTGGGTGTTTTTTTGGCAGGCTGCTGGTCCAAACACCGGACACCAGCAATGGATCAGTGGGGTTCACGACAGCACAGTGGTGGCTTCTCAGTATCGTTCCAAGTGAGATGCTGCTCGATCTACTCACTGCTCTGTTTTTTCTTGTTCCCTCAGATGCATTAGTAATTGCGACAAGCTTCTCCCTGCTATCTGTTCTATGCTGACAGCACCCAGGACATCGACGAGTCATCCGCCGAGGGCCTATGCAGCGCCAAGACCTACGCCAAGGCGAACCCGCTGCTGATCCAGGTCCCCGTACCGGGAACCAACAAAAAGTTCTGGCGGCTATCAGACAAGGCCACTAGAATTACCAGAAAACTCATGCTGATCCTGAGGAGCCACCACGCCGTCGCCAAGCACCTGGCCGCCCCGCTACAGGTGTCCAACGTCTGGATCGGGAGCACCGGCGGCAGCGTCAAGCTCAGAGGGGTCAGCTTCACAGCCAAGGGCTTCGGCATCGAGCGCGTGAGAGATGACTACACGCAGCTATCCAGGGTCCTGCAGGCAATCCTCAGAGTCTCCGGCGGAGGGGACGCCGCCATCGCCAGGCTGCCTCCGGACTACCGGGAGTTCCTCGCGCTCCTGAGGAGCGATACCCTCGCCATGGACGACGAGTTCCTCATCGTCAACAACGCCGCGCTGCTGCCGATGAAAAACCGGTGAATTTTTCGCTTTCCACTGCCATTTTGAACCAAAAAAAATGTTACTTGTATGATTGTGTATGGCTGTTTGCAGCACGGAGGCGTTCCTGATGCTGCACGACAGGATCGTGAAGCACCTCGGCCGGATGGACCGAGCCAAGAAGAGGAGGATCCTCTCCGGGCTGCCCTACGAGAGCGGCTGGCTGGAGACGGCCAGGGCGAACGCGCGGATCAACCAGTGGGTGGTGAACGTGCAGCACGCGTACAAGAGGACGCAATCCGACCTGCTGCGGCTCAACAGGAACGTGAGGAGCCACCTGCACGAGTACGACGACGATGGCGGCGGAATGGAGGAGGTTCTGTACTGCGAGTGGCCCGAGCTGCTCATGGCCATGGTCAAGCTGTTGCACCTGGAAGGCGAGCTCGAGGCCACTGACATTGAGAGCAAGTTCGGCTAGCATTAGCTGACCTGCCTGATAGCATTCTCTTTGACAGAGGATGACCGAAGTCAGAAATATATTTTTCATTATTAAAAAAACGCTAGTCGACCGATGTGCTATGTTTGCTGTTGGTGATTGTCAAGCTACTGTCTATTCCTCTTCAGTGTGAGTGCTTATGGCGATGGGGTTTGTGTTTCCTAAATGAAGTTCCTCTCGACCTGAAGGCAAAAGGCTTGGGTCAGCTTTACAAAAATACAGTATGCTCTAAAATGTTGCCTCCACAAGAGGCGGGTTCGACGCGAACCGGCCCAAGCCCGGCGGCCAACCCGCGCTCCTGGAAAACCACGGGGAGCAGCTAGTGCTTCCCTGCCACAGTGCCACTTGCTTTTCTGCGGCCCGCCGCCGGCACGCCGGAACGCCACGGCATTGGCTCCGCCTCTAGAAGTCCACCGCTGTCCTGCGCATAGTCGGCGCCGACGGGGACGCGCCGTTGCCCTTCGAGGAGGCCCGGGAGTTCGTGGACAGCCTTTTGCTCCTTCGTGGAAGCCTACCTCTCGAGTCATTTGAGCTCAGTTTCGACGGCGCCGCCATTGACACTAGCCGCGTGAGGCTCTGGCTCAGTTACGCCGTGCAGTGCAAAGTCCAGGCGCTACGGCTCAGCTTCCACGGGAATGAATTTGCTTCGCTCTCGCTCCGGCAGGAGGACCTACGCCTCCTCGTGCGCCTGTAAATTTTATTTCCTGTACCCCTTTATAAGCAATAAAAGAAAAAGATAAGGGGTTGTGGGCTTATCCCCACTGATTCCCTTAAAAAAAAGGACCCACGCCTCGCCACCATGCATTTGACCAAGCTAGAGCTTCATGGCGTCGTGTTCAAGGGTAACTTCCTTGACCTCTCGAGGTGTCCCGCATTGCAAGATCTAGAGTTGAAGACTGTACCTTCAGCTTGTGGGAAGAATCTCATCCCAGTCCTTGAAGCATCTAAGAATCACAAGAGCAATATTCAACTGGAGTTCTCGAACCCGTATTCATGCCCCCCCAATCTCACTACGCTGCATCTACAACTCAGTTATGGCAAAACACCTGTACTTGAGAGCATGCCCTTGTTGATTTCAGCAAAGGTTGTGATCTTGGGGAAGTCTGATTGTTGCAGCCGTTCTAACTATGGGGACTGTGGTGACGAGAGCTGTGAAAATTGCATACCAAACGACACTTCTCCTATGCTCTGGGCCACGCTTTGTCCCTTTCGACTGGGCACGAGGCGCTCTGGTTGGCTGCCACATGAACGACTACCACGACGACGACAGCGGGGGACCGAGACCGAGGTAGGAGCCATGATGGCGCTCCTCCGAGCGCTCTGTGAGAGCCTGCATTCGATCGCTGCCGACATACCGTCAGGCTCTGATGGGCGAGGCCAAGGTCGGTGAATTGGAGCGCGGGCGCACGATGAGTCGCTCGCCATCGCCATCAGGTCAGGAGCGTGCCATCCTCATGCACACATCTGATGAGTGGGAACGCCGCCGTTCGCGGTCACCACTACGACACTCTGGTCACAACAGTGTGGTGTCACAGCAGCAGCTCTACCATGATCCGCTGGCAGAAGAGATGACAACATGTGAGCCACAACAGGAGGACCGGGCCTTTGATCCCATGATCCATGAGTCACAGGAGCTGGAGTTGAGGCCAGTGGATACCCAGGTGGATGTCATCTCCGACACAGTGGTTCTGGAGCAGGTTGATGGTGCTGCTGGGTCTGAAGACGCAAGAAAGCAGACCAAGGCACTTGGAGAGGTGGAGGATGAGGAGATCGCGGACGACGGACCGACCGGTTGTGCTTCCTTTTGTATGGGGATTTTCAAGGAGGCAGCATCACCGTTGCTCCCAAGGCCATGGACCTTGCCTCGGCAGGGTGGACGAGGCCGTAAGAGGCTCACGGTGGCTACCCGTTCCAGTTTGAGACAGGATGCTCGTCCATCATCGATACCTGTCGCACAGAGGGCCCAACAGAAGCTAATGTGCGAGCTGCAGTTCATGGAGGCTCCGGCACGGCCGCCAGATGTTGCGGCCACAGAGTACCTCGACTTGTATGGGCAGAACCTGTCCGATGTGGCCGTGGACAAGATCAGGAAGGCAGCACGCTTAGGAAACAAGGAGTTGGCTAAGGCCTTGTCAGCGGTGGCAGCAGAGATGTGCACTCTGGAGATGGAGGTCCCATGAACATGTTAGCGTTTTATGTATTAGAATCCCAGAGGTTTGTTCTAAATAGTGCGAGTAATTAGCATGGATGTTTTATATCTCATATGGTGGTCTACAATATGAGATAGCGCCTCTTACGTATGTAAGATTGCAACTCTGATTCCTTGCTTATTAATATAGTGCCGGCCTACTGGATCTTTCAAAAAAAAAAAGCAAAGAGTTTAGGTTTTTTTTTGGATTGCAAAGAGTTTAGGGTTGGGAGCTAGAGATGATATGGTAATGTTCTCCTTGTTTCAGACATCATGTTTATATTGAAGATATAATCTAATGATCTATTTGATGCTATCTCTCCAGTATATTTTCAGAAGGGATTTGAAATGCTGCCCTACTTTTACGCGATTGAAGTCTCTAATGCTGAAATGAAACCTATTGTGTGCCTGATCTACATATGCTAGCACGTAATCTTGAACATTTATCAGTTTTAGAAGAGCTTTATCTTATTCTATTTTACAAGGTAAACAATTTCTGTTGCATCGTAGAACTTTATGTGGATTGTTTGTTGAGCTTGGTGAACTCTTTATGATACTGCAGCACCCAGGACTTAATGTGATAAAAAGGAAGGTTCAATCCAAAGGAGCTATACCACCCACCATATATATCTGCACACCTTAAGAAAGTGGAAGTCCATTGTGGAGCAATTGACGAAAGGGTTGTTCAAGTTTTGAAGTTCCTGAGTGAATTTAACATCAGTAAGGTAGCTAGCGCCTAGCAACACTCTCATCCTTTTTTTTGTTGGTTGGCTTAAAAATATGGGGAAAATCAAAGTGGCAAGAAATGAGGAAACTCCATGTTAATTACTGGTAGTGATTTGGGTATGCCAAGTTATTCTCAGAATGAAAATCTTGCACCGCATTCTGCCATTCTGGTGATGGGAAGCAGAAAGTACCATTTGAGTACGGTAAATTAAATTGGCAAGCAATGAAGAAGCTCTAAATTAAATTGGCAAGCAATGCTTTGGGTATACCAAGTTATTGTGGAAATGAAAATCGCACACCACATTTTTGTGATGGGAAGTGGGACACATTTCTGTACACACAGACTCACTCGCCACGCTTCCATACTACAGTTGTTTACCTCTGTATGTGGGAGAGAGAAAGCAACAAAGAAACTCCAAACTTCTTTAGGGAAATGAATGAACTCAGCTAAAGAGAAAGAAAACGTGTGCAACTACTTTTTGTGGCAAAGCAGTAGTATAATGTGTTAATATTTCTTTTCATAACACAAATATGTCCGTATGTCAGTTTTATAATAAGTCCTGCTGTATAAATTTCCAAATTGTACTAACTGTTACTTTCAAAAGTTCAGTTTATAATCCCCTCTTTGTTCATTGGGAGTCTCAGTCTCTCCCCATTCCCTCCCCCCCTGCCTGCCTGCCCCCTCAGTCACTCATACTTACAAGGGGTATGAGTGTCTTAGTAGAATATTCTTATTTATTTTCCTTCTTGTTTCACTTCTTTCTATTGTTGGGTTAACCAACGTCATACTTTGGAACCCTTAAATCTGTTTTCACAATCTTAGAAAGTTGTATCCAAATGCTGTTTGAACAGTTATTAAAGGACCGGAATCAGCGACCAGAGAGGGTTTGAAATAGGAGCCTTAAATTTCTTTCGAAATAATTAGGCCACTGTCCTAACTTCACTCCTAAACACAAAAAAACAAACACCGTGATATCCACGACTCAGGTGAATGGGTGGATGTTCCATAGAAACACAGCGGGACACCACCAATCCAATGCAAGAGACGAAGATCGAACCAGAGATAAAATTCACAAACCAAGGAGAAACTAAAATCTTAGACTGGCAATTCTAGAAGCTCAATTGGAATTTCTTAAAAATAAATGGACAGAGTAACGGCTAGAAACGGGACACTCTATTTTACCAGCGAGAACTGGATCTCTGTAAACAAAACGCTTAACTAGATTTTGCTCGGCATACGAAGGTGTACGGCCTACCAGTGGAAAAGAAAGATCCTGTCTTCTCCTTCCTGCAGAAAATAATTGATAAACTCACTACAAAGAACCTGCTTGCTCGCTGCCCCGAAGAGTACTCTCGGTTCCAGAGAAAGAGCTGGAAGTGCTGCTGTTTTTACCCAGGAAATGAAGTCGACAACAACAATCGAAGCAAAATGCTACAGGCACCTATTATCTTGAAAAGGGTTAAACAAATCCAAAAACTATTCCTTGAAAGCGACAACTCCTGAACCCAATACCAAATCACGGGAGCAAGCAAATGAATTTTGCACTTAAACAACGTTGCTACACTTGCCTTTCAGAAATCACCTGACACAACCAAGATCACGAACAAGCCTCTACGTGCTGCAAGAAAAGACCAGGGCGCATGGCGCCTGCACTGCTGGCTTAGCTGTGCTGTTTCTGGATCCCTGCATTTGCATCAACGGGAGGCAAAAGAACAGGTAGGAAAGAATCTGGTGCAGCTAAGAACAACGAACAGGTGGACAAACGGCGCTGGTTGCTAACACATGCCGTAGAGAAAGACCGAGTGCCTGATTGGGCAAAGGGAGCGCACAGCGCTGCTGCTGATTCCCTTGCACCTGCAGACGAACTCCACCACCACGAACTGAAGAACTGACGAACTGACGAATAAAATAACAGAGGTTCCACATACACCAGGACTACGAGCGAACCAAAAACCAACCGGATCTCCTCCGAATCAAAAGCTCTTGAGCCCAAAAATTGCACAGATGAGATTCGACTTGCTATGAACTGATTCCCCAAAGATCATCACCTGAGATAAACTCTAGCTCTTGAAAACTCAAATTATAGCCATGGAAGAAAGGGGAACAGCTGGAACGAACACAACACAGAGACAAACGAAAATCACAAAACAAAAGACAACACCCGAAGGGCACGAAGAGGGATTAGGGCCTCCTCTTCCCACTCAAAAATCTCTGAAAAACATCTGAACAAGAACGTGAACAGGAGGGGGAGCAAGCTATTGGAAAAAGAAAAATGAAAATAACGGAGGTGAGGAGAGTTAGGGGCTCCTCCATGAATTTAATTGGGCTATTAGTGTATGTTTGGTTTGGGGTTGAAGTGGGTTGGGTTGGGTCCAACCCATTTTTTTGGTTGAATTGAACCCATTTTATGTTTGGATGTGAGAATAGGTTCGATCCAGTTTTTTATTTGGATAGAGGAGTGGAGAGAAGTAGGCTGGATGCCAGTCTAACAACGTTAGCAACAACCATCAATGGGTCCCACCTGTCATCCACTCCTTTTTCTCATCGCCGCAGGGATTCCAGCCCCCATCTCCACTGCCTGTCGGTACTTGCTTGACCTCGGCGCCCATCCCCGCTGACATGGCGGCTCCCGGAGGTCAGCGGCGGCAGAGATCCTCGACCCAGCGTGTCGCAGCTCCCTCGGGCCACCACTCCCTGCTGGCCATGGAGGCCGCCGCCTTCGCCCGCCCCACGCAGCCTCGCTGGCCATGGAGGCTGCCGCCTTCGCCCCACCCGCGCAGGCCCCGCCGGCCACCTCCTTCCCGCCATGCTCCGGTCTGCGACGGTGACCCGCGCCGAAGACCACTCATCGAACCGCGCCCGCGCCGCTCCGCTCCGCCTCACCGAGCCCGCGCCGGCGACCGCCTAGCACCGCACCGCCCCGTCTCGACTGCCGCGAGTGTCGTCGGGCTGCCACAAGGGCCAGCGGAGCCGCCTCGAGCGCCGCTGCCCGCAGGGGCCGTCGTGAGGGTCGCTGGGGCCGCCTCGAGCGCTGCCACCCACTGGGGCCGCCTCGAGCGCCACCGGGGCTGCCAGTCCCATCCCCGTCATCCGAGGAGGAGGGTTGGAGGAGCAGAGGAGGAGGAGGGCCAGAGGAGGCAATCACTAGGGTCAGGATACGAGAAGAAAGAGAAGAGGAAGACGGAGTAGCGACGCCGTGCATGTGGGTTGAGATGGTTCGCTTGTTTTGGGCAGATGAAACCAACCTGCATCTGAGGGGAATATTCCCTTGCTGGAACGTACCCAACCCATTGCGTTTTCAACCAAATAGGGGTCCATCTGGGTCCAACCCGCACCAACCCATACCAACCCTCAATCCAAACACACGCTTACACATCCCTATTTTTCCCCTAGATATTTTGAGCTAAACTACTTCACCGGAGGGCGTTGTAGTCCAACTCTATGTTTTCTTGATCCGACGGCCACCGCGCCTTCTCACCGGTAGCCTTGCTTCGACGCAATCTCTCCGACGCCGCCACGTGTCGTTCGTCCGCATTGGGACCTCTGCCCAGGTGGAGGCGCAAACCCACAAAACCCGCTGCCGGTGGTCTTGAGGCAATACCACCAAACCGTAGCCGATAGTTTTGAGGGCAAACCACCAAACCGCCCGCGAGTAGCGTATCGCGTACGTGTCCCCCGCCATGTACTCTTATGCTTGTCGATGTCTCAAGTTTTAGCCACCTTGGCTAGTCACCCGGCCGTCTGGTCCATCGGTCCAAGCCTCGTGTCCGCCCTTCACCGCACCAGTTCGTCAGCATGGTACCCCTTCCTTGGCCTTCTTCCGACCGTTATCACCGCATCCGGACTCCACACCTGCACATCACTAGCCAAGAGACATGTTCTAACACATAACCCTGTGCTAGGGGATCAGAAGAACCACCGAACCAACCACACACCAAAGTGTTGGCATGTTGACAATCGCTCATCACAACAACAAGGGTGCTCCACAATGGTTATATAAAAACCATGTATTCGTAATCTCTCCCTTGATGAGTGCATTGTCAATACAAACACAAAGCCAGAGAAAAGCCCATTCAAATGATCAAAAGCCAAAGAAAAGCTCAAAACGATCACTTGCCATGAGCAAAACAAGAGCAACAACTTGGTCCCCAAAGACATGGGCAATGGCTCGACGCAACCAAGCAAAACAAGCTCAAAACACCTGAAAGCGGCTAGACCTCAAGACAGAGGCAAATGGCTTGACACATCTAGCAAAGAAAATGTGCAACTCCCCCTTAAAAAATGCATCAACCTCACAAATGCACATGAATGCACACTTTGGATTTGTGGAATCATTCTCCCCCTTGTTGGCAAATGCACTTATCAAGCTCTCATAATAGCAGCTCCCCCTAAAATCATGCTATGAGATGCACAATGCAAACATACAAAGCTTCAGGAGTATAGCAAGATGATTAAAACTATGCTCAAGTTGGTACGGCATATGTATTACAACAGGCGCAAGACAAGGCCAATGCTCAAACTGATCAACTAAACAGAATATGAATCATAAGCGTTTTGACCAGTTTTTAAGTATATCTCATAAAAGGTGTTCACCAAAGAGGATAGCACATAGCAAATGCAGGCAGGAGATCAAGCTAGTGCTAACACATGTATACAAAAGTGAACTACCCCATATAACGGTCATACATCATGTCTCAAGGAAGCACATAACACTTGAAGCTTCAACATTGATCAGAGTTTACAGCAGTTGTTACAAGGTTATTTTTAGCATGTGTATGTGAGAGGATCAAACTGTCTGTCAAAAATTTTGTTATTTTTATCATGTTTTTCAACCACGTCGAGTTTATCCCTATGTGCAAGTAGGAAGCTGTCTCGTCATGAGTGGTTGTGGACTAGCACTACAATGCCTAAGTTATCTCACTCAAGAGAATGAGAATCAGTCTCGTGACATTGCCGTGGGACAGTTAAGATCCAATTTCAAAGCATTTTCACCATTACTTAGCTTAGACATGAAGTTTTAGCACAAACAAATCAAGAGATCCAAGCTAAGTATATGACTCAAGAAACATGAGACATAGCAACTAAAGCATACATATGAAAGCACATGAATCTCAACACATCCTACACATGCTAGTTGCTGTCTCAAAGGTGAACAATTTTCCAGATTTCATCATTCATTAAGCAAGTTCACATTTATAAAACAAGCTTAGCTCATAACATGTCTCAAGATGATAAAAAAGATCCTAAGCTGCTATAGCCATCATGTATCCATAAGACATGTTAACAAGAGCATAAACTCAATCAACAAGCTATACAAGTGAAGCTAAGCACATGATATATGATACATGATGAGATTCAATGCAATATGGTACAAAGACCAAAGCAAAAGAAAGAGAAGGAAAACTACTATACAAGATACAAAGCATCCCACAACTAAAATGGGAAGCAAACACCCTACTCCCCTTGCAAGTGTGCAAATTGGGCTTAGTCGAGAGGTTTGGTGAAGATATCAGCTAGCTGGTGCTCAGTGCGGATATGCCTCAAGTCTATGGTTCTTTTCTCTTGGTTGTCTCTCAGGAAGTGGTACCTTACCTCAATGTGCTTGATTTTGGCATGAAGCACTGGGTTTTTGGCTACACTTATGGCACTGGTGCTGTCACAATAAAGTGGCACTCTGGTGAAGTCTAAGCCAAAGTCTCTCAAAGTAGCAACTATCCAAAGCAGTTGAGAACAGCAAGCAGCAGCAGCAACATACTCAGCCTCACATGTGGAATGGGCTATGGAAGACTGCTTGCGAGAGGACCAAGAAATAAGAGACGAACCCAAGAATTGACAAGTACCAGAAGTTGACTTTCTCCCTACACGATAGCCAGCATAATCAACATCAGAATAACCGGAGAGCGAGAGGGTGGAAGCGGTCGAGTACCAAAGACCGAACTCAGGAGTGAAATGAAGTTACATCATGATCTGCTGGACAGCTTGACAATGAGAGGTGTGTGGCGAAGACTGAAAGCACACACAAAGACAGACTGCGAACTGGATGTCCGGTCTTGTCGCCGTCAGGTATAGCAATGATCCGATCATGCTGTGGTACTCCTTTTGGTCCATGGCTTCTCCCTCAACGTCGTCATCCAAGGCAATGGTAGTTGCCATGGGCGTTGAAGGAGACTTGGCCTCGCCCATGTTGAACTTCTTCAGCAGGTCCTTGGTGTACTTGCCTTGGTGCACAAACGTCCCTTCCCAAGTTTGCTTGATTTGCAACCCGAGGAAGAATGTCAACTCGCCCATCATGCTCATCTCAAACTCCCCGCTCATCAAATCAGAAAACCTTTCCACAAGGGCATGTTAAGAGCCACCAAAGATTATATCATCCACGCATATCTACACGATGAGAATGTCTTTGCCTTGCTTGAGGAGAAATAAAGTTTATCAACAGAGCCCATGGTAAAACCCTTCCCAACCAAAAAGGACTTCAACCTTGCATACCATGCTCTAGGGGCTTGTTTGAGACCATACAAGGCTTTGTGGAGTTTGTAGACATGGTCTGGATGCTTAGGATTTTCAAAACCAGGGGGTTGCCTCACATATACTTCCTCCTATATGTACCCATTGAGAAAATCACTCTTGACATCCATCTGATACAGCTTGAACCCTTTCGAAGCTACAAAGGCTAAAAGGATCCTAATGGCTTCTAAACGGGCAACAGGAGCAAAGGTTTCCTCAAAGTCTCCCCCTTTCTGACAAAACCCCTGAGCAACCAACCTAGCCTTGTTCCTTCTTTCTTTAGTTTTGTTTCACTCTTGTAAGAAACTCTTTTAAGAAAGTAAGAAAGAGTCATTCTATTCTACTATGTTCTATTCCAGTATAATAGAATAGAAAGGGCGATTATAGTAACTCATAATTTCTAGTAGAATAGAAATTATGAGTAAAAAGAAAGTTCTATACATAAGAAAATTAGAACATAATAAAATTATATTTTCAAAATAAATCAATCCTTTTTTGCTAAGACCCGCATAAAAATATGCTGCTGATGTTAGTAAAGCTAAAGCAAGAGTAGTATTTATATCATTCGTGGGTGTTGCTAATTCCCCATGGGGTAACTCTATAATTTTCCAAGGTAAAAGAGCACCTATCACCCCATCCTCACTCTTCTTGTTTTTGAACACCCACTTGGTACCTATGGGATGACACTATGGAGGTGGAGGAACTAGGACCCAAACTTGGTTTCTCTCAAAGTTCTCAAGCTCCTCATGCATATCATTGACTCAATCTGCATTAGATAGTGCGTGTCCAATATCTTCGAGCTCATAATCGGCAACAAAAGCAGAATGTGCGAAATGAGAGATTTCATAGGACCTGTTGTGAGTGACACACTGGTTGAGGTTACCGATCATGGTCTTCAGAGGATGATGGTGCTAAATGTGTACAGGCATCACTCTTGATGATGTAGCCTCCCCCTCAACCGTAGTTGGAGCTCCCTCAAATGCAAGAGAGGGAAACTAGTCATTCGGCCCCCATGAAGTCGAAGACAGAAGAGGAACAAGGTGTGGTTTCATCGAAGGTAACTTCACAAGTCTCCATGATGTAGTTAATCTCAAGATTAAGTACTCTATATGTATGTGAGTGAGTAGCATAACCAAGAAAAATGCCATCAGAAGAACGAGACTCGAACTTTTCTAAGTTACCCAGCTTGAGAATGAAACACCGACACTTGAAAACTCTGAAATGACTCACCTTAGGGAGATGACCAGACCACAACTTATAAGATGTCTTCTTTGTAAAAGCTCGAAGAAAGATGCGATTTGAGACATAACAAGCTGTGTTGATCGCTTCGGCCCAATACCGCCTAGGAGTCGTATGCTCATCGAGCATCGTCCTGGCCGTCTCAACAAGGGTCCGATTCTTGTGTTCAACAATCCCATTCTGCTGAGGCACATAAGGCGAAGAAAACTGATGCTCAAGACCCAAAGACTTACAAAAAGGCTTTAAAATGAGGGTTTTTGAATTTGGCGCCATTGTCACTACATATAGCACTCATGGCATTCTTAGGAAGCTCATTTTGCAGCCTAAGAATCAAATCTCGCACATGTGATGAATAGCGAGAAAAGTCATTCATGATCACAAGAACATACCACTTCCCACCATCCGATCGAACCCAAGCTGGACCTACAGTGTCCATGTGAAGAAGCTCGCCGGGTTGTTTGGTCATCACTTGGTTCACTGGGGAATGAGAAGCGAAAACCATCTTCCCGTGATAACAAGGGTGACAAACCAAGTCCTTCTCGAACTTTAGCTTAGGCAATCCTCGGATTAGATCAAGAGAGCTCAACCTTGTAAGCAAGTCAAAATTCAAATGATCAAGCCTCCTATGCCACTTCCAAAGCTCAGAAGAAGTGTCTGCCACCAAACACCGAGATGTGCCGAAATAGAGAAAAATTTACACGAAAGACAAGTCCAAAAGGCACAATCAAACACACAAGATCACCATGAGAATCAACAATGCGAGAAAGGCCTGGCTTAAAACACACTTCAAAACCATCTCTAAGGAGTTGCGAAACTGAAAGAAGATTGAAATGCAAGCTAGAAACCAAAGCAACGTCCTTGAGCACAAAGTTCTCGTTGAGCCTTACCAACCCACGAGAAAGCACCTTACCCTTACCATTGTCCCCAAATGTGATGTACTCCTTGGAGGTCATGGGGTTGAGGCTGGAGAACCAATTTGAATTTCTAGTCATGTGGCGCGAACACCCGGAATCAACAAGCCATATATTCTCATGGCCTCCATGCTGCATCGATAGAAAGACATGTGATGAGCAAGCGATCCAACACTTGGGTTAGTAAACTGAGGACAGTACCAGTGCTGGGTCATTTGTCCTGGAAAAGTGTTAGGAAAAACACCATACATGTCATGTCCCATGGAAGAGAAGCGATCACCACGAGAAGGAAAATGTGGTCCGCTAGAAGTGTAGGACTGAGAGCCACTGCCACAAGACCTAGAGTCATATTGAGGATGAGTTGGACCTTGCCAGGCACGACCATCTCATGGTCTCACAAACTAAGGCCTAGAAACTTGAGGTCTTGCACCTCTTGATCTAGTACTACGCCTCTAAGCAGGTGAACCATGCATGCCATGAGAAGAGCGATGCATGTCCTGCTGGTAAAGTTCAAACTCACGCCTCTCATCTCTCTTCCTTCTAAAGCAAAACTCAAACAAGTGACCATCCCTCTTACAATAGTCATAGTGGTACATCTCTCTCTTGGGTGGTGGATTGCTCACTCTGTTGTGGATATGGTTCACTTTTGGAGGTGGTTTAGCTTTAGGAAGGGGCTTATCAGAGATGTTTGGGAGAGTGTCAAGTGGGTTCCTGAGGTGGTTAGGTTTTGGAATCCATACTTATTTTTGAGGTGGAGTTTTGGGAGGCTCTTCAAGCACTCCATCCTTCACAATGGGCTTGGTAGGCTCGGAAGGCTTTGGTGGAGAGATCTTGATAATCTTAGGAGCATTTGTGGGTTTCTCACTCGGGATCAAGCCACTTTGCTCACCAACTTTACCAAAGACTTTTTCACCCTTCCCACCTGAAGCAAAGCCTAAACCCGTTGTGTCAGTACCCCTCCTGTACTGACTCATCATCATGCCCAACTGTGGTTCACTGCAAGAAAAGACAACTCAACATGTGTCGAAGGAATGTGTTTTCCTCTTCAGTCTTTCTCTTGTCATTCCTATAGTTAGCAATTTCTAGCTCCAAAGACTCACAACAAGCACATCGTGTACTAGTACCATCTGCACTAGACTTCTCAAGCAAAGAAATCCTAGCAACTTTATCAAAAAGCTCGGAGCACAACTCAGCACACGACTCGCAAGGTCTTGACAAAACAGGCTTAGCTCTAGCCTTATCTAACTTCTCAACCAAAGCAGAGTATTTGGACTGCAAAGAAATGAGACTAGACATATGAATAGTGCATTCATCACACTCAGTCTCATCAGACACAACAACCCTATCCTTCTTAGCGTGCTCAAGCTCATCTAAGGCTTCCAAATACTTACCCTTGAACTCATTCCTCTCCTTAGCAGCACGCACAAGCAAAACATCTTGACGCACCATAATATCATTAACTGACTCAAGCTCAGTAAGAAGAGACTCGATGGTGAGTTGTACCTCAGGGTTGGCATCGACCTCTTCTTCGTTGCCGGTGGTGGTGTCGTCATGCGCCATGGTGCAGTAACCTCCTCGGCGCTCGTTGGCGTAGAAGCTCAAGCCGTTGAACTTGTTCTTGACCTTCTTCCTAGACTCATCATCACTCGGTGGAGAGTCACCATCGGAGTCGATGTCGCTGAAGTTTATGACAAGAGCATGCTGCTTGGCCTCCAACTGCTCGAAGTACTTCTTCTTCTTCATGCACTCGGGGTCAAAGTTCTTCTTGGACTTGTACTTGTGAGAGGAGGACTCATGCTTGACCTTGTGCTTAGGGTAGTCATGCTTGTCGGAGTAGCTCTTGTTCTTGTCGGGACAACTAGCGACATAGTGATTGGGATTTCCACAGTTGAAGCAACCTTGCTTGTTGCCACCACGTCGGTGATTCAAGCAGTTATTGTGGAACCATGAGAACCGACTGATGAAAAGTGCCAGCTCATCATCCCCAAGAGCCTCCATCTACTCTTCTATTGTAGACACGAGAGAAGACAAGGCAAGAGACAACGGTAATGGGTTAGCCAAGGACGAACTTGAACTTTCATTACCTGAGACAAGGGCCATGGTGGGGGCAGATGAATTCTTGATCCTCACCTGCATCTAGAGGTCGATCTTGGTGGACTTGAGCTTGCTAAATAGCTCATCCATACTAAGGGTGTCGTAGTTGGCTGACTCGATGATCGCATGCACTTTCACCTCCCAAACCCTCCAATCTAGAGCATATAGAAGCTTGAGTGCTCTCTGATGATCGTCGTAGGGCATTGCTGCATTGTTAGCCCGAATGTTGTTCACGATGGTGGTAAAGCGAGAGAACATCGAATCAATAGACTCCCCATCAACTTGGGTGAAGTTCTCATATTCCTGCTTGTACGTCTCATAGAGTCTGGTTTTGACATGGGTTGTACCCTCATGGAAGCTTTGAAGCCTCCTCTAGATCTCTCAAGCAGTAAGACAATTGGAAACACGATCAAACTCAGAGATCAAAAGAGCAGCATAAAGCTCAGCACGGGCAATGTTGTTCGCATTATGTTGGTCGATCTGCTCTTGATTGATTCATGCATTAAGCACCTGGTAGTCAGCATTCCCAAACACGTGAATCGATCCCTTGTAGATGCGCTTGCATCCAGATCTTCCAGTATGAGTAGTTATCCCCATTGAATTGGGGTGGCTTACTCAAACGGTGTTGCAAAGCCATGTTGCCTTCTGCGGATCATGGACCTATTAAGGTGGAATTGATCCTTAACCGGCTTTGATACCAATGGAAGGACCGGAATCGGCGACCAGAGGGGGTGAATGGGAGCCTTAAATTTATTTTGAAATAATTAGGACATTGTCCCAACTTCACTCCCAAACACAGAAAGCAAACATCATGATGTGCATGACACTCAGCAAAGATAGCCACTCAGTAAAGAGTTTTCGGGGTAAACTTCTTCCGTCGACGTAATCTTTGCTGAGTGCCACCACGTCGGGCACTCGACAAAGAGGTCATCTTTGCCGAGTGCCAGGCTAGGCTCTTGGCAAAGAGCCACATGTGGAGATGTCTGGGTTTTAGATATCCAGCGTCACAACTTGCTCCAAACATTCTCAAACTTTTATCGTAGCCTCTACATGCGATAACATGACACCTCGATAAATTTTCATGATTTTTGGACTTTGATTGGATTTTATATAATTAAAAAACACTTCTACCGCACCTAGATGGTCATGTTTCATGGACAAGGCATTAGAACTTTTGGGTGAGTTATGGACACGGCCACAAAATACACTCTCCAACATGAATATCATTTTTTGAATGGCTACATTTCATTATTTCATGCACCTACAGTTCAAATTTGAATTATGTAGAAAAATTTAAGTAAATGAAATAAATGAACGAAATATAGAGAAAAGTTATAAAAAGGTCTCAAGTTCAAATATGTGCTTGTAAACAATATGCTTGGGCTACAGAAAAATTTTGAACTCAAAATTCAAAAAAAATGAAAACTTTGCCGAGTGCCAATCGACAAAGAGGCCCTTTGCCGAGTGCCACCGTGGACACTCGGCAAACTCTCTCTTTGGCGAGTGCCAGTCCACTGTGGCACTCGGCAAAGCTCCTTTAAAAAAATAAAAAAACTATCTAAAACTATCGCCCGCGCCCCCCAATCCTAAATCCCCATACTGACCGACTGCGCCACCGCCACACCCGCGCCCCTCTGCGCCGCTGCCACCGTCGCCACCCACAGCGCCTGTGCATCCCACCGCGCCCCGCCCCCTACCCCCTGACTTCCACCGCTTCGTCACCATCCCCCGAGGCCCACCGCGCCGCCGCCCCACGCCCTACCGTGTTGCCGCCACCCCCACTCCTCACCGCGCCACCGGATCCGCCGCCCCTGACCGTCGCCACCCTCCCCTCGCTAGTGGCAGCTAGCCCCTGCCCTGGCCCCCACCGCCCGTGGCCCAGCCACCCGACGCTTGCTCCTCGGGCACCAGCCGCCCGGCACCCGCGCCCTGGTGTCCCGCTCCTTGCCCGGTTGGAGGAGCAGGGGAGGTAGAAGGAGCAGAGGAGGAGGCGGAGAAGGGAAGGGAAGGGGAGAAGAGGAGGAAGAAGGAGAAGGGAGGAAGAAGGGAGAAGGGAGGAAGGAGAGGAGAAGGGAAGGGAAGGAGGAAGGAGGAGGAAGGAGAAGGAGAAAGGGGAAGAAGGAGGAGAAAGAAAGAGAAGGAGAAGGGGAGGAAGTAGGAGGAAGAAGGAGGAGGAGGTTCCCTGGGCGTCGCCTTGTGTCGTCCCTTGTCCCCATCATCTTTTCCACGTGCCATCCCCACCATGACTAGGTATATGACCACTTGTGTTCTTATCGGCCTTCGTGCCATTGTGATTGTCGACCATCGTGGCATTGTGAATGTTGGCCTTCATGCCGTTGTGTTTATCGGCCATCGTGCCATTGTTTCTTGCAGGTTATTGAAACTTCCCTGTGCAGGGGAGGTTATACCAGAATTTTTAACTTATAGTTTTATGTTTCTTCTTTTGCAGGAGAATAGCATGTCGGAGGTGACCCGGAGGACCCGATCATCTTCATCGGCGCTACAGGTCTGCCGGCACCGCGTCGCCTCGGCACTGCACCGATTCGCCATTGCCCCGCTAGCCTCTCTCCATCGCCACGCTAGGTATAAATCACCTCTCTTCCTTACCCGTTGTTATACTTAGGTCACGTGACCTAGTTAGGCGTCTCCCGTCCAAAAGAGACCCGGTCGGGGGTATGCAGGTCTTTGTATATTTGCGATCATATCTGTTTCAGATTGTCCACATTTTTTGGACAGCCCGGGGATGCGTAGATGGGTTAGCTTCCATGTTCTGCTCCCACCTGAGTTGGAGTTTTGACAACACTTCCCTGTTGTTCTCTGGATACACACTTTCCCTGCGAAGACATGTATTGGGAGAACAGTGGGGAGGTGCTGCCGAAATTCTGACTCGGACAGGAGCAGAACATGGAAGCTAAACCATCTATGCATCGACGGGTGGGATTAATACCTATCCTTCACCTATTAGATTGTAGGAACACTGTGCAGATGCAATTGCTGGTTTTATAACTCGTTTACGCATGTGTATGACAGAGGATGGATAACCATGAGTGGATGTATACGGGCCACTCAACTAATAGGAAGAGCGATGAATGGGTTCGGATGCCGTGTCCCTACAGAAAGTGTAAGAACTCAAAAGGAAAAATAAAGAAAGATGTATACAAAGATCTTTTCAAGAACGGATTTGTGGCAAACTATAAGAGGTGGATCTTCCATGGTGAAGGTGGTCGTATTAGAGAGGAGGAGGTGAGAGCATGCCTCGAGGAGTATGATGGAGATGCCAGGATGGCTGACATGATGGTAGACTATAACAAGGCACGTGGCAATGAAGGATTGGTGGAGGAGGATCTAGTGAAAACCGCAATGGCGTTCTATGAAATGATGTCTTCGACATAGAAGCCCCTTCATGAGAAGACAGTAATGTCACAATTGGATGCCATTGGATGCTTAATAGTGTTGAAGTCACGGTTGTGCCTGAGTCGAGGCGGCTTTGATTTCATGTTGGCAGTTTTGGGCACAATGCTTCTGGAGGATCACATGCTGCCGAAGAACACGTACGAGTCATAGAAGCTCCTTCGTGCACTTAAGATGTCGTATGAGTCGATCCATGCTTGTCTTAATGGGTGCGTCCTATATAGGGGAGACCTTGAGGAAGCAATGCACTGTCCAAAGTGTAAAGCCTCTAGGTTTGTGAAGGTATACGGTAGTGATGGCAAGAAGAAACAGTCTAAGATCCCTGAGAAGGTCCTACGGTACCTTCCTGTCATACCGAGGCTCCAACGGATGTACATGACAGAGGAGTCCGTGAAATAGACGATATGGCCCAAGAATGGCAAAAGACAGTGACAAGATGGTACACCCATCGATGGTGACGCATGGAAGTACTTTGATATTCAGCATCCCGACAAAGCTATGGAGGCTCGGCATGTACGTGTAGCGATGGCAACAGATGGGTTCAACCCGTATGGAATGATGGCGGCCCCGTACACTTGTTGGCCCGTGTTCGTGATCCCCTCAATCTTCCCCCCGGTGTCGTGTTTGAACCCAAGAACGTGTTCTTGTCGCTGATAATACCTAGACACTCGAGCAATAATATGGGTGTGTTCATACAGCCACTGTGGGATGAATTACAACATGCTTGGGAAAAGGGGTATTGATGTACGACTGAGCTACAAAGAAGAACTTCACAATATATGTGTGGTACCAGTATTCAATGCATGACTTCCTCACGTATGCCATATTCAGTGGGTGGTGTGTTCACGAAAAGTTGCCTTGCCCAATATGCAAGGCATCTGTGATGTTCACCTAGCTGAAGCAGGGTGGCAAGTTTTCTTCATTCGACAAACATCATCAATTCCTTGATGACGACCATGAGTTCTGACGAGACATCAAGCACTTCACAAAAGGTGTTCAAGTCACCGACCTCATTCCTCAAATTATGAGCGGTGCCCAGGTCCTTGCCAAGATAGAGGCTCTCAAAATTGATAAAGACAATGGTGGTTTTATTGGATATGGTCAGGAACACATATGGACTCATATATCGGGCTTGACTAGGCTCCCCTACTTCAAGGACCTTCCACACAACATCGATGTAATGCACATAGAAAAGAATGTCACCAAGGCACTCTGGGCAACACTCATGGACATAAAGGAAAAGTCAAAGGACAACGTTAAGGCTAGACTGGACGTGGAAGAGATCTGTGATAGACCAAAGTTAGTGATGAAGACCCCTGTGACCGGCAAGAATTGGAAAAGGGGCTCGGCCGATTACATCCTAAAAGGGGCGACAGGAAAAAGTCAAAGGACAACATTAAGGCTAGACAGGGAATAGAGCTCCTACCAACCAAGAAGAAGACTATCTTCTCAAAAATGCCATGCCTGATTTTATTTCCTGGTTCTGTACGAAGGTACCATCCAACTTACCTCGTTCCAACTTTGAGATTCCATTTTGCTCCTAGGAGTGAGTAATCTAACGATCTACCTGGCGTCACCTTACAGGCACGCACAGATGCGAAAATGAGTGGTGAATTGAAACAGGTTGCACTGGGCTTCACCCGTTGGGTCACGTCATTCTTCGTTTATGATGTGATGGCTATCGCTTTTGACATGAGAAGGTACGAGGAGAGTCGGCCCACCTGAACGACCACGTGCACAGGAGTTTGTACGCCTGGCACTGATGATCGTGACTATTACGGCATAGTCAAAGAAATATACAAGCTCCACTCTGAGTTCCCCAAAGCTCTTAAACCAGTGGTATTCAAATGCCATTGGTTCAATCCTAATGACACGAGAAGAGACGATGACATTGGGCAAGTTGAAATTCGACAGGATTTCGTCTATACTGGAGAAGATGTCTATATTGTGGCTCAACAGGCCACGCAAGTTTATTATCTCCCATGGGCGTGTCAAAAATACGAGAAGCTTAAGGGTTGGTACCTTGTGCACTTGGTATCGCCGCGTAGTAAAGCGCCTGTCCCAAACGATGATGATTACAACTTTGACCCAAAGGCATATAGTGGAGAGTTCTATCAACCTGAGGGGTTAGAAGGGCGTTTGGAGATAGACATTCTTTCACTGATGGGCATGGAAGTAGACAACAACATCGATGAGGACGAGGGTGTAGTGGTGCAAGATCCTAAGGACATAATGATGCTTGAGCGATGGAGGGCTCAGCACGACAGAGTTGTTGAGGACGTGGAGGTGGTGAGAACAATGGAGATGATGAGGACTTAAGAGAGCTCGACAATATTGATAGTGATCATGACAATAGTGATAGTGATGATGAGGAGCCAATGACTTCCGTTCATGGAGATAATTTCTAATTCATGTAGTACTATATTGTTCTTATTATTACTTTGTAATTATGTTTCGTTCATTTTGCATCGCTTTACAAGTACTTATTGATTGTGTGTGCTAATTGGTTTAATCTTTGTCATTGCAAGCATAGGACAAAATTTTTAGGCAGAAGTAGACGACCGCGACGAACGGGGGTCAACTCACGCTACCTAAGGACCGGCCCCGACGAGGAGGAGGTGGAGGGGCCGCCAATGGTGGAGTCATCGACGAGGGCCCATGCACATCGCCCGTCGACGAGGGAGCTATTTTCGGCGGACGACAACAACTGGCAGGACAAGGAGGAGGAAGGGGGTGAGCAGGACGAGGAGGAGGAAGGGGGCGAGCAGGATGGGGGCGAGGCAACACCAGGGCAGGTGGCTTCCTTGGGTTCGAGCAAGGTCTACCAGTGCGGGATCACGTGCCTCCCTTCAGCGCTGCTCACGCATGCCAACCGTCCGGTGATTCGATCCGCCGGTGAAAAGTAAGTAACCATTCATGTTTTCATGACTTATTCATATGACATGTTTAAAATCAAACTTCAAACTAACAATTCTTCTTAATGACTCATATAGGAACTGGACACATGTGCACGGGGGCAGTTCACGCCATATCAATGGCATGCTGGCCCTCCTAATCAAGAAGCACTACCCTGGCCTTGTCACCCACAACGGGAGAACACAGCCGCCCTGGAAGTGGCAGGACTTCGCCAATGTCAGCGATGAAAATGAGGTCCCCCTTGTGACCAAGATTAAGAGGGAGTTCTGGGTGATTCTTCATCGCACCGCTTTGTCAATACTACGTACTCGTTGGACGTTCTTGAAATAATGAAAATGATACATGATATCTGTATGCAGGAGTGATTCATGTGCGAGCCGGGGCATGAGGTCAAGGTGTCACGAGTGCAGGAAAAGGTCTGCATAGAACGACTCAAGGACATGTACCACAAGGCACACCTCCACGTCCTCATCACCTACCATGCCGACGTGCTTCGCCAGTCGCTACCGAAGAACCAAGACAGGGTCATGATCCTCTACCCTGAGAGCGACCTTCCCAGGGAGGTCTACCTATAGGTAAGTAGAAAACATTAATTCTGATTCCTTCCATAAAAAATAAGTAGGAAACATTAATTTTAATTCATTTTCTGACATACCAAATACACATTATCATGATTGGTGCAAAATGCACATGGACTGTTGGGCGGTCATTGTGGACGTGTGGAGAAAGCTGGAGTCGTATGAGCGACACAGAGCCAAACAGGGGTACCACTTGGCGATGCCAGGGCCGACACACCACCAAGGGAGCCGCCCCCTCACAGGATTCGTGGACACATGGGTACACTTCTGCAAATTTATTTATTTATTTATTCTAGGGCTTCATTCTCATTATGTGTAATCATCCTTATATTTTTCTCGCAGTCCTAGTCGCATGGTGGCTAGGTGACTAACGAGTTCACAGGGGTTGTTGGGTTATGAGGGTGCTACGCTAGCCAGAAAACAAAACTTTTTGACCTCATAAACCAGGATCTACTGTTAGTTTTAGGTTATGGGATTACCACTAGACGCGCAGGTGCAGCGAAAGATGACTCGATGTAGTCGTACGCGTCACAGTAGGCAGTGCAGTTGCGTGGTCATCCGTCACCTCAATCCCCTCGTGTCGTTCATCCCAGTGTTCCAGATGCAGCACCTCCGAGGAATCGCACACGTGCAGGGAAGAAGCGATGCGCCTCCGGACTGCTAGGTCTACGAGGAGCAGAAGGCGCAAGCGTGGGGAGGGCGACGGTGGCTGCCAAAGGCATGTGTAACCCTGACCACGTCCCTACCCCTTGCTTATATAGGCGTCCCCAATGAGCTCACGAGTTGGAGGCCCATTAGTAACCCTAAGCCTTGTCTAATTCGGGTCCAACCCGAATTAGGCTTCCAGCCCCTTAAGCGTGCGACCCTATGGGTTCATGCACAAATTGACATGGGCTGAGTACTCCTACTCGCCTAATAGTTGACAGCGGCCTCTAGCAAGGCATGACAACTCCTATGTGCACGCAAAGATCATATCAGACGAACCACTGCGACCACATACAGGTTATTCCCTTTGCCACTCAATATATGGTTCAACTCGTGGGTTAACACTTAACCCAAGAATGGCCATGCATTTGTTGATCCAATCACTTGAGTGATCCAGTGATATCTCTCTCATGTAGAGAGGGGCAAATTCCATCTTGATTGTCTATGTCTCATAGCATGCTTTTCAACCACCCGAAGACCACCTTTATAACTACCTAGTTATGGAGCAGCGTTTGATAGTCCCTAAGTAGGCCATTTCATATCTTGAGTACATACCACAATCTTAGGTCTAAGGATATAACATACATGACATGAATAGAGATTTTCTCATGTCGGGTCAGTCTAGCCTACATGTCTCACATGTGCCCACATTATTAGTTTGATATCTCCATGTCCATGACTTGTGAAACATAGCCATCAACTAATACATGTGCTGGTCTAATATTCAAGTGTGTTCTCATAAGAACGCCGACCAGGGACAACTTTAGAATAACCATGCAAGTAAAGAGTTCTACAAAATAATTCACATAATTGCTAATGAATACAAGTTATCTGTTATGGATATTCAATGAACACTTTATTAATTATGGATACAATCGGAATATCATCATCTACATGATTAGCTCTAGGGCATATTCCCAACAGTCTCCCACTTGCACTAAAGTTAATCTCTTAGATGTCTAATCCCCATAGACCTCATGTGCGCCTCATGCTTAGGTTGTGGAAGAGCCTTTGTCAAAGGATCTGCTACATTCAAATCCATGATCTCTTCTTGTTTCATAAACTCTCAAATGAGATGAAACTTCCAGAGTACATGTTTGTTCTTCTAGTGATCCCTAGGCTACTTAGCCTATGCAATCGCCCCATTGTTACCACAATGTAAATTCAATGGGCCCAACGCATTTGGAAACACACCAAGCTCAATGAGGAACCTCCTCAACCAAACACCTTCCTTTGCAGTGCCAGAAGCTGCAATGTACTCGACTTCTACTATAGAATTGGACATCGTCTCCTGCTTGGAACTTTTCCAGCTAACTACACCACCATTTATTGTGAACACAAAACCTGATTAAGATAGTGAATCATCCCCGTCGGTTTGGAAGCTAGCATCGGTGTAACCATTTACAATGAGCTTCTCCTCACCTCCATAGATTAAGAACACATCCTTAGTCCTTCGTAAGTACTTTAGGATGTTCTTAACAAGCGTCCAGTGAGGTTCACCCGGATTAGCTTAGTACCTGCTCACAACACTTAGAGCATATGAGACATCTGGGCGAGTACATATCATGGCATACATGATGGAACCAACGGCCGAAGCATATGGAACTTTACTCATGTGGTTGCGCTCTTCATCTGATGAAGGACACTGCTTGTCACTAAAGCGCATACCATGTGACATAGGCAAGAACCCTTTCTTAGACTGTTCCATGTTGTACCGTTTCAACACCTTGTCAATGTACGTGTCTTGGCTTAATCCTATTAGCCTTCGCGACCTATCTTAATTCCCAAGATGTATGCTGCTTCACCTAAATCCTTCATAGAAAAACTATTATTCAGTGAAGTCTTTATAGATTGCAACATAGGAATATCATTCCCAATCAATAGTATGTCATCCACATACAAGATCAGAAACACAATAGCGCTCCCACTTACCTTCTGGTAAACACAAGGTTCTTCTTCATTCTGACGGAAGCCAAACCCTTTGACTACCTCATCAAAACGAATATTCCAACTCCAAGATGCTTGCTTTAACCCATAAATAGATTTCTTAAGCTTGCATATCTTTCCAGCATTATTAGGATCAACAAAACCTTCGGGCTGTATCATATACATGTCCTCTTCTAAATACCCATTTAGAAAGGCTGTTTTAACATCCATCTGCCATATCTCATAATCGAAATATGCAGCAATTGCTAGAATGATCCGAATAGATTTAAGCATCGCTACCGGCGAGAATGTCTCATCGTAGTCAATTCCTTGAACTTGCCGAAAACCTTTTGCAACAAGTTGAGCTTTATAGACATGAACATTTCTGTCCATGTCCTTCTTCTTCTTAAAGATCCATTTGCTCTCTATGGGTCTAACCCCATTAGGCGGGTCAACCAAGTTTCTAACTTGATTATCTCCCATGGAATCTATCTCAGATCTCATGGCACTATGCCATTTCTCGAAATCTGGATCCATCATAGCTTTCGCATAATCCGCAGGTTCATCATCGTCTAACAATAACAAATCCCCACGTAATGCACGAAGTCTTGCTGATCTTCGTGGTTGTGGTGGTGTCTCCACTGTCACGGGTGTCTCAACTTGCTTTGCTACATTAGCATCACTTGTAGAGTCAGTCCCTACTGGCTCATCTTGAACTTCTTCAAGATACACCTTTTGTCCATTATTTTCTCTTTTGAGAAACTCTTTCTCTAAGAAAACACCATTTTGAGTAATAAACACTTTACCCTGTGTCCGGTTATAGACATAATACCCTAAAGTTTCCTTCGGATATCCCACAAAAAATTTCTTATCCGATTTGGGTGTTAGTTTATCTGATATAAGTCATTTGACATAAACTTCACAACCCCAAATTTTCAGAAAAGCCAAACTGGGCCTTTTACCAGCCCACATCTCATATGTTGTCTTAACTACGGACTTAGATGGTACCCTATTCAATGTGAAAGTGGTTGTTTCTAGAGCGTATCCCCAAAACGATAAAGGTAGGTCTGACTGGCTCATCATAGACTGAACCATGTCTAACAAGGTCCGATTAAGTCGCTCAGACATGACATTTCTCTGAGGCGTTCCGGCTGGCGTAAGTTGTGGAATAATTCCACAACTCTTAAGATAATTGCTAAACTCGTGACTCAGATTTCGCCTCCACGATCAGATCGCAGGGCCTTGATCTTCTTGCCACGTTGATTCTCTACTTCATTCTGAAATTCTTTGAACTTTTCAAATGTTTTAGACTTATGCTTCATTAGGTAGACATATCCATATCTACTAAAGTCATCAGTAAAAGTTATAAAGTATTAAAATCCTCCTCTAGCTGTCGTGCTCATTGGTCCACATACATCAGTATGTACAAGTCTCAACAAGTCAGACGCCCTCTCAGGAACTCCTTTGAATGGCGCCTTGGTCATCTTGCCTAGCATGCAAGCCTCACATATCTCGTATGATTCAAAATCAAACGAAGTTAGAAGACCATCATCATGGAGCCTCTTCATGCGATTCTCACTTATATGACCCAAGCGACAATGCCACATATAGGTAGGACTAAACTCATTAAGCCGAGGCCGTTTAGCACTAACATTACAAACAGGTGTATCATCAAGATTTAAAATAAATAACCCATTCACAATGGATGCAAAAGCCACAAACACATCATTCTTTGAGATCACACAACCATTGTCTTTACTCGCAAATGAATAACCATCCTTCATCAAACATGAAGGTGACACAATGTTTTGACTTAAACTAGGAACAAAATAACAATTATTCAATTCCAAAATAAATCCTGACGGCAAGGGAAGTTGCATCATCCCAACATTCAATGCAGCAACTCTTGCATTATTGCCCACGTGGAAATCAACTTCTCCTTTCTCCACGCTTCTACTTCTTATCATTCCCTGCATCGTATTGCAAATATGAGCAACCGATACGGTATCAAATACCCAAGAATTGATATAAGAGTTAGCGAGGAAAATGTCTGTAACATGAACAACAAGTGTATGAGCGGGAGTACCTTTACTACTGCCATCCTTCTTTAAGGACGCCAAGTATACCTTGCAGTTCCTCTTCCAATGACCTTTCCCCTTACAATGAAAGTATTCATCATTCTTTGTAGGTGGTTCATCCTTGGAAGACGATTGGTTTGGCTTAGAGATCTCATCTTTAGCCTTGCCCTTCTTTTTCCAATTGCCCTTCCTTCTCTTAAAGTTAGGCCTATTTTGAACTACCAACACTTAGCCACCTCCTGCTTTCTTGATGTCAACCTCTGCTATTTTCAGCATGCCACATAGTTCATTCAAGCCCTTCTCCGCCTCATGCATATGGTAATTCGAGATAAAGTTTCCATAACTGGGCGGAAGAGATGAAAGAATGAAATTAGTTGCCAACTCTTGGCCAATTGAGAAGCCTAGCTTCTCCAATCTCCGAGTGTAACCAACCATCTTGATTACATGTGGACCAACAGCTGCGCCGTCTGCTAGCTTGGTTTCTACAAGCACCTTAGATACATTGAACCTTTCAGTCCACGCTTGAATTTGGAACATATCTTCAAGCACCACGATCATATCATTCGCTGAATGATTGTTGTCGAACTGCATCTGCAGATCAGGTTCCAAACAAGCAAGCATGAGGCAACTCACTTCGAGATCCGCATCACATGCTTTCTTGTAAGCATTTTTCTCAGCAGCAGGAGCACTCTCCTCAGGCTCATCTGGTAATGGGGTGTCTAGAATATCTTCCTTTTTCTCAGCCCTGAGAACAATTCTCAGGTTGCGGATCCAATTCGCGTAATTTGTTCCATTCAACTTATCTTTCTCAAAAATTGTACGCAAAGAAAATGGTTGATTGTGAGCGGCCATCTACAAAAAAAGTAACGTAAAATACTAAGACAATGTATCCATGAAAGAGTAAATTATATCAAAATAAAATCTACTCCTACTAAAATCAATATCCCTCAATTGATACTTAGTGATTCAAGACCCACAACTAACAAGTCAACTAGTGAGCTTTAGCATCACCGCTAGAAGACATGGTAGATCGGTAAGCAACACTTTGCTAATCATATCACATATGACTCTCGTTGTTGGGCATCATCTCTATGCTACGCTCAACCTACCCATGCTCCAAGGTCCCTAACCATTAGGATGACCTTGTTTAAGTAACCAAACCTTCTTGCGGTAAGTATCCGATATGAACCTGCCTAGTCGAGGAAAACCAGTAGCACCCTAATTTCATAGACCCACCACCGATTGTACAAGACTTATGACAGTGTAAGGTTTGGGGAGGCATTTAACTTAAACATTGCTGAGGGATCGTTCTACTTCACTACTGTACTCATGTAGACAAAAAATAATAGCATGTGAAAGTAGAACATAGTAAGAACGGTATAACATAGACATGACTTGGTATAGCCCATTATTTCTTTGGGGATCTCCATCTCCATCAATCTATACATCAAGGTGATCTCCATCTCCATGATTCAAGTATGCCATCCTTCAGTGATGATTCTATCAAGACTAGCTACTACTAGCGCAAGTAAAATGAAATTACATAGTCACGGATAGATCATCACAGATTGGCACACAAGCCATTACACTAATTTTGACAATATGTATGTGGCTCCTGCCCACATTTTCCTCATTACATGCAAGGCATGAATTAAATACATAATGCATCACATACACATAAGGGCTATACCAATCATCAATACCTGCAAAACAGAGTTATCCGAATCCGACGTCTAATCTTGCAACGCAAAAAACTCTATTTTCCAAGCCTTATTTCGTAATTCTAATTTTTCTGAATGTGGCAAAGCCACAGAGAACCAAATGTAAAATTTCATTCTCTATGATTTTTGTTTAGAGTTTGTCTCAATCCGAGTTACAGTTCAAAAGTTACGGCTGTTTTACCGAACAACACTTTTCTCGGCAAACCGGCGCCCGGCAGTAAATTCCATCTACCACCGCCGCGCATCATATGCGCTTGGCACTTGACCTAGGGTTTAATTCGATCAATCTGATTGATCTCTAACTCGCCATGACTGAATTTACATGAATCACTTAACTAAGATGGCGGAATTTCGACCGGTACGAGTTGATCATTTCAAGACCAACATGGCAAGATGACGAACCAAGGTTAGAGACTCATCTACAACCACGCATATCACCATATGCACAAAACTAAACCTATAACGAGGCAATAACTGCTCCAATAATACTGTTAGGTTATGAGGGTGCTACGCTAGCCAGAAAACCAAACTTTTTGACCTCATAAACCAAGATCTACTGCTAGTTACAGGTTACGGGATTATCACTAGACACGCAGGTGCAGCGGAAGATGACTCGATGTAGTCGTACGCGTCGCAGCAGGCAGTGCAGTTGCGTGGTCGTCCGTCACCTCAATCCCCTCACGTGGTTCGTCCTAGTGCTCCAGATGCAGCACCTCTGAGGAATCCCACACATGCAGGGAAGAAGCAATGCGCCTTCGGACTGCTAGGTCCGCGAGGAGCAGAAGGCGCGAGCGTGGGAAGGGCGATGGCGGCTGCCAAAGGCATGTGTAACCCTGACCGTGGCCCTACCCCTTGCTTATATAGGCGTCCCCAATGAGCTCACGAGTTGGAGGCCCATTAGTAACCCTAAGCCTTGTCTAATTCGGGTCCAACCCGAAATAGGCTTCCAGCCCCTTAAGCGTGCGACCCTATGGGTTCATGCACACATTGACATGGGCTGAGTACTTCTACTCGCCCAATAGTTGACAGCGGCCTCTAGCAAGGCGTGACAACTCCTATGTGCACGCAAAGATCATATCAGACGAACCACTACGACCACATAAAAGTTATTCCCTTTACCACTCGATATATGGTTCAACTCATGGGTTAACACTTAACCCAAGCACGGCCATGCATTTGTTGATCCAATCACTTGAGTGATCCAGTGATATCTCTCTCGTGTAGAGAGGGGCAAATTCCATCTTGATTGTCTATGTCTCATAGCATGCTTCCCGACCACCCGAAGACCACCTTTATAACTGCCTAGTTACAGAGCAGCGTTTGATAGTCCCTAAGTAGGCTATTTCACATCTTAAGTACATGCCACAATCTTAGGTCTAAGGACATAACATACATGATGTGAATAGAGACTTTCTCATGTCGGGTCAGTGCAGCCTACATGTCTCACATGTGCCCACATTATTAGTTTGATATCTCCATGTCCATGACTTGTGAAATATAGTCATCAACTAATACATGTGCTGGTCTAATATTCAAATATGTTCTCACAAGAACGCTGACTAAGGACAACTTTAGAATAACCATGCAAGTAAAGAGTTTCACAAAACAATTCACATAATTGCTAATCAATACAAGTTGTCTTTAATGGATATTCAATGAACACTTTATTAATCATGGATACAATCAGAATATCATCATCTACATGATTAGCTCTAGGGCATATTCCCAACAGGGGTACGCCCTGTCTCATAAGGGCAAAGCGACAGATCCAGAAACGTTTACAACCCGACAGAGGGGGCCGACGCATACACCAACCCGAACGCCTACGAGAAGATGGTCGAGTACACCGCGGTGGTTCACAAGCGTCATGGTGAGACCTTCGATCTGGCCATCGAGCCCATGGATACAGACATCCTAATGAGGACAGGAGGCGGGAAGCAGCACAGCTGATATTATATTGCCCACAGCGTAATCGACCCGGCCACTGTTCCCACCCTTCGCCAGTTTTAATCAGACAACACGACCTCCTCCGACGTCCCCATACGACCTCGGCAGCCGAGCTCCACGCAGATGTTGGCGGCGATTTAGGTAACTATAGTTTTATCCGTCGTTCATTGGTTTTACATATGTATCTTTCTTTTTGCATTGTTTAAACATTGCGGGTGTAATATTACAGTCCGAGCTGGCCGAATTGCAGGCCCAATAGGTGGCCGCGCAGTAGGCCCATTGGCAGGAGCTGGCGCGTCAGAGGGAGCAGTCGGCGCGCGAGATGGAGGCTGTCCAGCAACACTCGGCGCGTCAGTTGCAGGACTTTGCTGGCTTCTTTCAATCCCTTCAGATCCCTGGTGTCATCCTACCTCCGTTGTCTCCCTCGATGTTCGCTCCACCCCCTGCTCCTGGCCTTACAGAGACTCCGGTGAGAATATATGTTTGTCTATTGTTTTGGCTTGTGCAACCATCCTGCAGGTACTAATAAGATCGCTTCTCCTTTGTGCAGCCACAGTCGGCGGGTTCGAACCCGACTCCTCTAGATGACCCTTCTCCAGGCCATGGTGGCCGGTTGGCCCAGTTGTCCCTTAGCCATAGTTCACGTGGCCAGGTGGCGTTTCTCTTGGGCCTACGCAGCACGGGCCCTCCTGGTGGGCAAGCGGCCCTCCTCCGCCTATCCAGCACGGGCACTCCGGTTGGGCAAGCGGCCCTCCTCCGCACCCCAGGTTGACGTACCAGTACCAGTCGGCGCCGTAGCCAGGACACTCCGCGTGGTCTTCGTGGCCAGCTGGGAGCTCTTCACACTCTGGTGGGCATAGGGACGGTGGGTCGCAGCACGAGGAGTGATGGCCTTTGTGATTGTTGGACTTTGTATGGATTTATGATATACTTTATGATTGTTATGTTGGACATGTTGGATTTGCGACTACTAATAAATGTTGGACTTGTTGGATGCATTTATTATGGATGGCATATGATATATATGTGGATTTGTATTATATACATGAATTTATGTTTTATATATATATGGATTTGCCTGCTGTGATATATATAAAAAAAGAAAAAAAATTCCTAGCTTTGCTGAGTGCCTGACACTCAGCAAAGCTGGACACAAGTTGGCAACCGCACTAGCTTTGCCGAGTGCCAGCGCAGGCACTCGGCAAAGATTGTTTTAAAAAAATAAGAAAAAACTCTTTACCGAGTGTCGGCCGCGGCACTTGACAAAGACTTTTTAAAATAAAAAAATAAAATATCTTTGCCGAGTACCAAGTCAGCACTCGGCAAAGAACCGTCAGATGACGGTGGCCGCTTTCTTGGCCGAGTGCTGGTTTGGCACTCGGCAAAGTCTTTGGCGAGTGCTAGTAACGTGGCACTCGGTAAAGATATCTTTGCCGAGATATTCTTTGCCAACACCGCTTCGTTGAGTGCCAGCATGGCAGACACTCGACAAAGGCTTTGCCGAGTGTATATAAGCATTCGACGAGTGCCCGGCCTCGGGGCACTCAGACCAAGCCAACGGATCCGGTAGCACGCACACATACACACGTCCTGCGTTATGGCTTGTATCTCCTGACTAATCTAAATGCACATACTGCAAACTATCTTATAATTACCTGGCTACAAAATCTACACCACATCCTTTTATTTAACTAGCCCACGCCTCTCCGTGCAAACTATCTTATAATTACCTGGCTACCAAATCTACACCACGTCCTTTTATTTAACTAGCCCACACCTCTCCGTCCGCAAGACCTGTTGTTGCTGAAGTGAAAATTCTTTTTAAATTTGACTAAATATATAAAAGAATACTAACATTTATGATGTGTAATAAACATTATTTGATTTATAAAAATAATATATTTATAATAATTATATTTAGAGATATAAGTGTTGATATTATTTTCTATAAATCTAATTAAGCTTAACGAGTTGATTTTTTTAAAACGAGATGTACATTCTTTTTAGACGATAGAAATAATCTTCATTTGCCAATAGTATAAGCAACGATTAAAAGAAAATTTCAGATACAACTGCCACGGCATGCTCAAGTACTTTAAGCAGGTCCGTCCGACTCCAAGCTGTTCGGCTGATGGTTTCTGCCGCTGATAAGGTGGCTCATGCTATTTTATTGTGAGGGAAAACACATGTGCTGTAACTGATAAGCTAGGTTCATAAGTTTAAACAAAATGCCACAGATCACATGTAAAACTATGTGTCTAGTGATTGATAGAATTTATATATAGCCTTTGAGTTAACTGGCAGTACCTCTAGCAGTATCATCCTTGGGGTTGATTGCCAGGGCCTGAAGAATCTACTGGAGGACCCGATGTATGAGATCATCCATTGGAGGTATATGTTTCGATATTACTGAGTTAGGTAGTTTTTTTTTTTGCTAATTTTAAAGTTGAATGGATATGTAGGATGATAATTCGGTGGCCAATCATGGTTTTGGCCACAGAACGCTCCTTACTTTGGCTTGAGTATGTTCCTAGCCGAACCAGCAGCCGCCGATTGACATGGTTTAATGAAGCTCCGTGTGATGCTAAAAAAAATTTCTATGTGGCATAAACATCTGTTTGGGTCACACAACAAGCGGTTGCGTAGACCACGCACTCATCTGGGCCAGTGGGCATCATCACTGCCCGTCTGGCTCTGGCCTGCAGGAAATGAAAACCCACGGCCTATGCAGTTCCCCATTGGCCCGTTAGCGTAGACAGCGCGTGCACAGGCCAAGCCGTTCGCACTTCGCTGAAGCCAGTGGTAGCCGGGAGCGTTGCTATTTAGAACGAACAGCACGCAACTGCACAGTGGGCACCGATCGAACTATTCTTTCGCCAAATACCGTGTGCGCGCTGCACCAAGCAGTGTGGAGGGTTCTTCTCTGAGGAGGGGCCCAACAAATCAATATAGTAATGAAATCCATTTTTGTGGGTCCATCTGAAAATGTATTAAGATTGGATAGTTTTGGAGGGTTTCTTCCTCTCTTAGGAGCCCAACAATTCAATTCAATACTAGTTCTATGGAAAATCTAGATCATCACTGTATGCATTACACCATTTACGATCCGAATCTGTTAGCCACATGGGAATTGTGGAAAATCATGAACAGTCTTGTCTTTTATGGAGTCCAAGCTAGTTCCAACAGATGGCTTTACAACTTCGAGGAGGAAGCTGCTCTGCAATCTTTTCGTATTAGGGAAGCTGATAGAGCTGCTGTTTTGCTCTGGCTCGATGCTCTGTAACTGCTGTAACCGGTTCTGCTCCCCCCTGCTCTGTGGTAGTGATATATAGGTGTTTGCTTTTGTACAGCTCCTCTCTTCCTCCTCGCTCTTATCTTCTTTTGTAAGTCCCCTCCTGTACTCCCGTTTTTGTTTTACATAAAGCTATCCGAAACTCATCCAGAATTTACAGAAGCTTCAGATCACATTGTTCTGAAACTCATCCAGAAAAAAAATAAGAGTATTCTTTTTTTTTGAATTTTATAAGAGTATTCTTAGTGTTGCAATTCATGGAATAGTTCTGTTTGAATTTTATAAGAGTATTCTTAGTGTGCAATTCAGGGAAGTTCTGTGGGTTCTTTTTTTCCCTCTCGATTTTAATATATGATTATATCCTATGCTGCACAATGTGTTTGGAGAAGTGGAAGTGATCATATGAACCAAGCCATATTTTCAGTTTGTTTTTCTGGTCTCCTTTTCCTAAAGCTCAACGTCTCAAAAGTCATCTCAGCAGACTCCTCCACTTCATGCAGTTATTTCATAGTTGACCACATCATTTCACACTGCATTTACGCTGCCCCTACCACACAACAATGGTACCATACCAGAATTTTCAACCCCGAGTGCAAACAAGCCAGCATCTCTCAAGCATATCCCCAGCAGTGAAAGGCTCCAGAGAAAAATGCAGGGTCAAAGTTCGGTCATAGCATATATCCCAAGTTCAGAATCACAGTGCTGTCAGTATCTCATAGTTGAGGTTGATTCATCATGGGCCGATAACCACCAGTCCAGCACATTCCTCTGGAATCATTTGTTCCTGTTCAACTTCCTGGTTGTAACTAACAGGTCCTCAACGAGAATAGGAATCTAGACAAAAGGCAAGGTGATCAAGGTGCGATCGATCAGCTGAATTTCATCAGTGGTGCACCGACAAATTTTGAGGAAGTCAGTCAGCTACTCACTGTGCCTTGCTCCATTTTCACCCAGCTTCAAAAAGGATCAAATGCTACTGAGCACGGCAAGCCTGCTACAGATCAAATTGACAAAGTAGGGCGACAGGCACTGCGTAAGTGACCGGCACAAGCTGCTCTTTGATGCAACTTCCAAACCCCTATGCCCCAAAAGAATTTATATATTACATAAGCAACTGTATAATGCATATTTGCTCAGCATCGATTCGCGACATCCTAGACACACCCGTCACCTGTGCCCCTAACTTAGAAAAGAACGGTACTTTTTGTCAAAGAGAAAAATATAGCAAACAGAAAATAATAAACCCACAACACCGGGAAAACATATCTGCCCTCAAAAGAACCTCTTTTTTCCCCCTAATAACAAAAGAGAAAAACCTGTATATGTCAATTTGGACTCAGGCTGCCCAAGAATGCAGCGCAAATCCAAGATGTAGAGGACAGAAAAGGCACATGGATTGCCAGAATTTGAACATGGTAGAAAAAAATAAAGATTGCAAGACATTGGTGCCTTTCCTAGTTTGAGATTTACTGCTACACTAAGCAAGGCTGCAAGGAACAGACCGGGTCATCATGTTTCAACACTCATCCAGAAGATCGCCAGATTCTTCCTTCAAGTGAGATTACCATGACAGAAACATCATCATGGTATTTCCGTCGATCACCCTGGGGGATATCCAGTAACTCATGAAAATTCATTCCTGCATGTATCAACACCCAGAAAAATGACTTAGCTATAAATACAAATTTCTTTTCTGTTGCCATCAACAATTAAGATTTCAAAAGTACTTTCATAATCTTATTGCCATCAATAGTTAAGGCAGAGGCAGAACTGACCATTCTTCTTGGCTGCACGACAAAGAAGTTCAGCTACAAGGTATTGCGCTGGGTCTCCCTCTGGTACATTTTCCATGAACCACAACACATGCGCAACTACCTCATCATTGCTGAAATATTGATACAATCCATCTGACGAAAGTACAAGAAACCGATCATTTGCACAGAGACGATGGTGAAGTACAGCAGGGTTGCAGCTGATATATGATGATGTTCCAACATAGTCGATGCGGAACATCTCAAGTAGTGCCTCGTTAAACTTTGGCTGCGACAGGCAAAAAACCAACTCAAACAATTGAACAGAAGATTATGTTGCAACAAAATAAACATGGTTTACATCTTGAAAGTACTGAGATCATCGTATACCAATGGAATTTTTATTTGAAGTTAAACAACATAAGAAAAAACTACTGTCACAATTGTCCATAAAATCTGTTCAACTTCAGACTTCAGTTATTTAACCAGCAGACCTAGCCTCTTCTGCCCTTTGCATGGTTATCAAGGCAATAAAGGATGGCTAGATTCTAAAGATTCTAACTGCCACATTGAAATCCAGGCACTGTAGGTGTGCATGTGCAAATGTCATATGAATCAGCATGTAGCAGCTTAATACATAATGAAATAAGATAGGAAGATATTTCATTATGACAGCTATGCAGATGCTATGCATCAATAACTATAGCATTTTTAGTGGACATGGAACCCTCTGTTAGTCTGCTGTTTACACTAACCTTGATCAAAGCCCAGACAAATACATACCAGGTTTCCGTCATTTAACACAAGCAGAAGCAGCACAGAAACAATTGAAGGATGTGGTTCTAGCATGAGAAGCACATCACACATCATCATGATAAAAATGAAAGACTACTGACATAGTCACATAATTGTTTGGCATACAGAACAGAACAAATTATCAGTCATAGGCATGCAAGGTCATATGAATTTACCTTCTTTAGAAAACCAGCACCAAATGCTCTAGTAACCTTCAGTTGTCCCTTCACTCTATCATTGAATACAGCTTGGGGATCATCAGGATGTTCTACTTTAATCCTCAAGACTTCCTGAAGTGCATCATCACGAAATAAACTGAATGGTTAAACAAATTGTAGCCAGTAGTCACCATTGTAATAGTTCAAGGTAGAACTCTAACCAGATGTAACAATGAAATTTGAAAGAAAGTGAAATGCTTTAACAAGAAATGTCACATGTGACTGGATGAACCAACTAGGGGATTTGTTCTGAGCAGGAATGAAGATATTAGAAAAAACTAATAGTCTTGTATCCACTTCTATGGTTTTTGAGGCGCTGCCTAGGTGTTGAGGTGTACCC
>CM041628.1:74519548-74539484 GCA_023333625.1 Bothriochloa decipiens
CGAGAGAGGGAGGCGGGGTTGGTGCTTTCGGCTTTCCTCCTCCGCCGCCGTCTGTCCGGCACGCAGCACACGCTAGTCGTCGCTAGGGGGCGCGGGCTTTGCTTGCCCGCCTCCGCTTTGCACGCTGGTCCCTCGCCGCCTCCTGTCCTGTTGTAGTATTCCTGTTTTGGCTCTTGCGTTCCTAGTTGTTCTTGTTTGTTTCGTCTCTATTCTCTTTTGCATTTTCCCCCTGTTTCTACGCTTTTTTTTCTTTAAAATTAACCACATTCCATATAATTTATGCGCAATTTCTATAAAATTCATTTGTTTTCAGTGATTTAATTGACTGATGCTTTGCTTCCAGTTCTTTTCCCTTCTTTCAGTTCTTTGGGTTTTTTTTGGCGAATTACACAGTTCTCTTGTATAACAAGGAGTTTCTAGATTTTTTATGCATAATAACGTGTGGGTCCTAATTTCTTTTTTATTTTATTTTCTGATTTGGAATGCTTGCCGAGGTAGGCTGGCCGGTTTTGCCTTATTGATTACGCTAAGTCATTCGAACCCCCACCCCCCCCCCCCAACCCCCTATTAGATTCTCGTCTAAAAATAAGAAAACACCCCTCACTTATGCAGTACTAGTTTCTTGTGTGACCAAACAGTATTCAACTTCTGACACAAGTCTGTCTTATTGGTGCAAAAGGTCTCACTCGACATTCATGAATTTCCAGACTCTGGAGCAAGAAATAAGTTCTCTGGACCGAGAAATAAGTTTTTGCTTGCTTGAAACCGATGGCAGGGGGCCCTTCTGCTCTCTTTTTAGCTTTGTAAATGTTTTTCCTCCCTACTACGGCCGGCCTTTTAAAAGATTTTGGGCTACTGTCAGTTTTTTCGTCTCTTTTTATGCTCCCCTGTGACGAGGTGGTGTCTCTTGCCTATTGTTTTCTTGCATCATTGGATTTGGTGGTTGCTGCCTGCGAGAGTCAAAGCAAAGAAAAAGAGCAGGCTGGGGCTGGAGGGGCCCCTCCTGGCCTTCTTCTTCGTCATCATCCTTGCCATGATATGGATGGAGACGGATGCAGGGTTTTGCTCACATCCGGAAAACATTCCTAATCAAGCCCTACTTAAAAGTTGAGCCTCTGCTATAAAATCTTTTGACGTACAAACCCATGAGATCTATCTTATCTACTACCCCTACTCGTGCAAGTGTGTATAAGCCATCTTGGTTGTAATGAAATCCCTTTTGACAATGTAAGTTCAAAATGTATCGACTAAACCATTTGATGGATAGCTTAGTTTGGATGGCTGCCCTAACGTGCCAAGCCAAATTTAACTAGAGTCCTAGAAAGTATATTGGCAGTATTTTTTTTTTTTTGTCAGGGTTAGGCGTGTGTCCGGAGAAATTTGGCAGCGCCAGCTAATAGCAGGCGAAAATTCTGATGATCGATCAACCATTGGTACGTCAGCAGTTCAACATGCTTATTTGATATTTCTGCTGCAAATTCGTCAAGGTCATTTTTTCTGAAAAAAAAAGAGACACAAAACAAAAAAACACGACAGAGTCCATATTGTAAGTGTACTAGTACCGCGTACCCGTGCTCGTTGTTGTCAACGTCACACCGTCATTAACTCATTAGCGATCAATTTTCCCCCAAGTCAACTGTGTCACCAGACAACTTGTTTAAGCAACTAACCTGATTCGCGTTCACATGGAAATCAGACAAAAGTTGGTGGTGATCCAGTAGTAAACTAGTAATTACTACATGGAAAATGTAAAACAAGGCCAATAAACCAGTGCACGTCGAGAGGCGCAAGACAAGTCCGCATAGGAGACAATGATGAGGCGTCAAGATTGAACATTTTTTTAGTCAAAACTTAAAATCTGAACGCATCCTATAATGTGGAATCCATCACACTCAGCGTTGGAATATATATGCCTAAAATAAAGCACTCTTTCTGTTTTAAGATATAAAATATTTTGATTTTTGTAGATGCATTATTTTTATTATATCTCTAGACATGATGTATATATCAAAATGCATAACAAATGTTATGCATCTAGAGAAGTCAAAACTTGAAATGGAGGAAGTAGGATACAGAATTTGTGGGGAGGGAGAGTTGTAAAATTTACTACAGTACTTTGTATAATGATTAAGTATCTAGCGCGCGATGAATATACATTACAAAGTTATGAACATGTTTTCCCCACTAGATTATTGAACTAAGTTTAAAAAAACAAAATTGTTCAATTGCACATTAAAAATTATTTAAATAAATTTGAGAATTATTCACTTGGTCCAATTAATTGTACCCTTTCAAATGTACTATATTCATCTAGGTTCTCTTAGAAATGTTTCAGATTTAGTTTCTTTTCAAAAATGTTTCTTATGGTGAATCAGAATCACTTTCTCGAATACTTTGTCTAGTTGGATGGATCTTGGTTCTTCAAGAGTGGTGAAAACCATTGTTTTACATGAAAAAATCATAAAAAATATCTAAGTTTTACAAAAAAAATGATAGATTTGAATAAAGAACAATTCAAAAGCAAACATTTTTAATTGGTTTCACTTGAAGAGCATCACTAGAAATATTTCAAAAGCAAGAATCGGAATCGGGAGAAACTATTCGAGGTGATTCAAATCTCTAGTAAAAGGAGAGAATCAATACTGTATTTGACCACTTAACATAGTTTCTATTGATTCTGAGGAGAATCAAAACCGATTCTTACATCCAAATGGATACACATGAAAGACAGACAAATTCAGTGGAAAACAAGTGTTGCATCAAAGAAAACTAAAGTTGCTAGCAAGAAACATGTAGTAGAGTTTTATATTTTTTTAAACAATTGTTGGTTTCAAATTTTAACAGACTAAATTTGAAGAACTAGTTTATTTATTTTTTCACACTCACACCAAATGGTTTAGAGCATGTTTGGAAGGCACATTTTAGGTCAAAACCTCTGGAAATTATAGGACTAGAAAACTTTCCAATGCATTTTTGCTCTTTGGATAACATGTCAGCCTATTTAGGTAGTTAGGTGACTCTTTAACTTGGTCAAGCTTCGTGTGACTCAAAAGGTGAGAGTCACACCAAACAGACTGGAGTGAGTCCGTAGCAATCCGATGAAAATCCTTATTATTTTCAATGAAGACACAGCTAGAATAACCTCCGTTAACTTGGCAATCATAGCTAAGTCTAAGTGTGAAACCAAGTACTTGAACACGAGACTTGCAAGGTCTGAACTCTGAAATCCGGCCAAAGCCTGAAAGTCAAGATTCAAGAGCGCCGAGCTATCTCAATCTCAATCTCAATCTGTGAGGCGACAGCACACCCAGGATCAGATGATGATCATGCCTGCCAGAGCAAAAGATCGTGACACGCATGAATGCTAACGTGACATTCCAATATTGGAAAGGTGGCATCCATGTACTAGGAGGTTGCAATTAGACACCTGCGTACACGTAGCAATATTACAGGCAGCCACATCGATAAAATATACTGTACATAGGGTCATCGACAACCAACAAACCCATCGCCCTCTTTGACTAATTAACCTGCAAATTGATTAGTTAATAGTTAAAGGGCCCCCTGGGGCCGTCTAGGCTAACCCCGGTCCTGATTAAACTAAGCCGGTAACTACTAGTAGAACTAGTGGCCTAGTTTGTTGGCTACTTTGGGTACTGTACATTGTTTAGTGTTGCTTTCCATAGTCAGACTTGCTTGTCCGGTGAGCTACTCCAGCTAGTAGTAAAATTATTCCAAAACAAGTTGGTGCGTGGACAAACCAGAGAGTGGTTGAGAGGAGAGGTTGCCATACTTTAATAACCCATCTTATCTCCGGAAGTCCACCAAAGTCTAGATTAAGATTACCATCAGTATATAGTAGCAGTCAGTATTAAATTGCATCTCATGTTAGTTGAAAGCTAAGCACGCATCTTGATTGATTTCATCATTCAGACTTCATCTCGCTTTCTTTTTTTTCTTTTTTTTCTTTTTGAAATGGTACTACTACTCGAGGGAGAAGCGGGGAATTGCTTGGCCAAGGCAGTCCAACACATGGGCAGCTCTGCAGCTAGGTCCACATACTTGAGTGAGACTACGCACAGGCCACAGGCCAGATCCCATACCAAACAGTTCGGTTTTGCTTTTTCTCCTTTGTAACCTAAAATGGAAGGTTTAGTAGTAGAGGGTATTACTCCCTCCGTAAAAATACCATTCTAGGTTTTTAGATGCGAGCTTCTTAAGGTATTTGTAAAATCTAAAAAATGTATAGACAAATCCATTTATTGAGACAGTAAATCGATTTTTAGATGCGAGCTTCTTAAGAAGGGTGCCTCTGGGTCTATCAACAAAGGCATACCTCTTAGATTGAATCTGATAATCACTTTTCAAAGGAGGGCTCTTAAGGTGCGGTTTGGGACAACTTAAAGCATGCTTTGAATCAAAGCTAATAATTTTCCCTGACAAGTAGCTCCCATATGTATCTCATGGACAAAAAGCTTATTGTTTTTTAAATGCCAATTCTAGGGGAGAACTCAAGGGACAAGCTCGGTAGCGTGTGGAGAGGAGGACGGCAAAAAACCTAGAGAGAGCAAAGTGGCTGGGCAGATGAGGACCACAAGAAGGATACGCGTTTGGATAGAGGAGATTCGCATTGGTCGCTTTGCACACAGTGACAGAGGGCCCAGGGCCTGACATGGCCAAGGGTGTGTTGTTATGCACAAGCATTGTGCAGGGGTCAAGGATAGGCGCCAACGAGGCACTAGGTGAGCAACGATGATTGCAAGGTAGGTTGATGGAGGTTGAAGAAGAATCATGTGTGATTTCTTTCCACAAGAGATTTTAGAGACGTTTCTTCTTTCATATTGAAATGGGGCGGCGCCCTGGGGAGAGGGTATTAAGAGTATCAAAATTTTGTTTTGAGTTCTCAAATCTTTGAAATTCAAAAGTAAGAATTTTTGAGCAATCTCAGATGTTGACATGAGTTCCAAATATGTGTTTAATTTCTTATATTAAAATTTAAATTTAGAATTCACAAACAATCTTGTTGTTGACACTATTTTATTTGAATTCATCTAGAGTCTCAACCTATATTTACTTTTCAAATTTTGATATTTAATTTTTGATGTCAACAATCATGGATAGAGACACTACCTATACTAAAGTTGTAATACATGATAAGATATAAAAGTTCACAATTGAAACTTTTTCATTTGTAGTTATTTAACCACCAAGGCACTTTTGATAAGATATAATTTCCAACATGTCGGCACGAGGGGGCTTCGCTAACAACTTTGGCATCTACACCAACATCGCCTTTGCCAAACACCTCTTTGGTCTGCATATCTACTTTCACTACTACAACTACGTCGACTACACCAAATGTGGCCAACGATTTGGTCATGAGGGTCAACCAAGGGGGGCTAGGGTATCACACCGGAGGACTAGCCACTCTGGAGCGTGAAATTTTTGGCCGGTGTTCATGAGAAAAGATTCAAAGGCATAGGAGACGAAGACCTACGTGGCAAAGGCCTCGAAGATGAAGACCTATTTTTGACATCTGTTAACAAGCATAGAAAAGAATCCGCAAGAACACAGATGTCATTGTAGTTTTTACCCGAAGGTTTTAATATCATATCCACATGAAAACATGTGAGGCTAACTACAGTCTAACTTAACCTAGACTAGCATAAGAATAAAGAAGGACGAGAGTGTAGAGGGGATATCTCAAAAAGCTATGTATTCTACTATTCTATCATGGGACATCACTTAGGGAAAAGACACCAGCAAAGAATGCTTTTCCCAACAATAATGTCCTATGTGTCCTACAAACAAGAGGTGGACTACAAAAAATGGACTCAATGAGGCTATGAGTCACCCTCACGATCTACCACCGATCCGGAATGTAGGGAGCATCGAAAATTAACCGAAGTCTAAGCGTCATGCTTACACCCGGCTAATACCTACTCCCTCTAGAGAAGGAATAGAAGTACTAAACAAAGTCACGAACTAGAAGAACAATATAAACAATGTTGCTCAATGAAATAAAAAGTAAGAGAAATCCCAGGCATAGGTTGACTTCTACCAAGATACAGGGCGTGGAGGGAGCACCGACAGGCCGGCACCTCCTCTAGACTCTTCCCTCTCTCTCTACCTCTCTTATTCTAAAGAATAAATCCTATTAAGGACTAATCTTCTCTTGAATGCTGGCTATAGAGAGGTTATCCTTTCATGGACACCTCTCACCTGATCCCAACTGAGAGATAATGAATTAGGGTTTTTAGGTATGCTTTACCTTGGGGGCCAGGGCCTTGCTATATAGTCTAAGGGGATGAATCGTAGCCCTAGGATCAAACTAGCCTTGCATCTACAATTATTGTTAATCATCAAAGGCGGTGGAGTATGATCTATGAGACTGGCCCTGATTGGCCACAACAGTAGGGCGGCTACCCTAGGGGAGGGCGGCCACCCTATCCTAGTGATAGGTGGGCCTCCCCCTTGGGGGTTTGCCTTCTTGAGTCTTCTAGATTATTCTTTTTTATATGTAGTTGCTTTATCTCTATGTAAACTTGGCATGTGGGCCTTCCTTGGCTATTTTTGGCTAACACCCTACAGAAACAGACATTCACTAAAACTCTTAGAATTCTATCAGTATACGCCTTATATCTATGTTGGTGGTTACTTTTAGGTCTTTTCTCATGTTTCATTGATGGTTAAAAATTACACTTATCTACCGTCAACACCTATGCATCGAGAAGTTTCTGAAGATAAAGAGCTATGTGTCAAGCGAGGTCAGTCAACCTCATCAAAACCCAAAGATGAAGTCATCTACATGAAGATCTACATCAAAGTAGTATTTTATATGTACATACACATGCTCTTTTCTCCATGCCCTTTTTGCATAGGGTTTTGTGATGGAGTTTTTAGTGACACATGTACACATGGTTATGAATGGCAATCATTTCAATAAGGTTTTGAGTTGTATTGTGTCCTTTCTTGGATGAGCATCTACTAGGCCATGTAGTACTGACCATAACCTTGTAGCTGATCAGGGGCTACTATTGGAGGACCCCCATATGGAATAGGGTCCAAACTACCCCCTAAGGAGGCCCAATAGCAGTTAGTGTAGTAGCTTGTGAAATCCTCCCTTGCTAAGGGATCACTTGTAAATTACCATTTCTTATATATAATGCTAAGAGCATGAGAACAACAGGCTCTCTCCCTCCCACTCTCATTTTGCAAACTCTAATCACAAACTCTCCCTCTCTCTCTCTCTACCCCCATTAACCAGTCTTGCTCATCATATTTCATTCAACACATAAACATCAGTAAAACAAGCAGAACAAGGTGAGATTGGTCGCTATGAGATCGCTAACACATAAGGACATCGATATGCATCAACGAAACAACAAACATAATCATTAAGTATCCCCCTCCTCTTCCTTCGACTTATCCTCTCCACAAAAATTGTGGTTGGGTCAAACTACACAAATAGGTTAGACTTATCACTGACTAGGACAACTAAGTTAGCCTTAACTGCAGATAGATACATTAGGTGCTTATCTGACACCAATTTATATAGTCAGGGGTCCTTTTTAGCAGCTCTTTACAATCTAGTTTTGCAACATCACCATGAAATATTGTCCAATAATTCTAAAATTGTTCGTTCCCAAGACCTTAAGCAGAACCTTTAGCTACTTGTAAAAACTCTTGCCCCAGAAATGTTAGTGACAATTATATACGATTAGAGAACTTTTCACCTTTCTCTGCTGCACTCAGTTTGTTGATCACTCTTTTGCCTTGTGAGTCTCATGAAACTTAAGGAACACCCAGTCATTCGCATGTTTTGGTTGTCATGTCAAGTTTTCCACTACCATGTAACTTTGCATCCTCTCCATCAAAATACTTAAATGGCTCGGAGCACTTCTTAAGTTGTTCTATCCATTTCATAAACTTTATATGCACCATGACCATTTTTCACTGGCATCATGCTTCAATTCCCAGATGATAGATGGCGCCTACACAACAATAGGTAAACATGCAACACATTAGTTTAGTGAGCCAATACATGAAGCATTTTTATTAGCGTGACGTCCAAAAATCTTAAGAGCATATAAACTCAATTAACAGAAGATAGAGATGACTGTCTTAAGATGCTAGTTGTTTGCATATGAACTCAAATGAAAGTGAGATTTATATCAAAATTATAGAGCTTAGTGATATACAACTTTATAGTTGACATGTTTTTACCTAAGTTTATTCTTTGTACCAAAATTTGTTTTGACTTGTCAGATTTTGAATTTCAAAATTAAGAATTTTCTAGCACCTCGAATGTTGACAAGATATAGACCAAACTTGTTGTTCTCGATGTAGTCTACAAATTTGTAATTGATATGCTTTTAATTTAGGAATGCTTTTCGCATCCGTCCACACGCGATTTTGAGGCGGTCCGATCCACGTGCGACGTGGCGGTGGCCGTCTGATCCCACGCCGCTCGTGCCCTCCCTCTCCTCTGGTGGCTGAGCTCGTGGGCGCCGACATGGAAGGCGTCCTCCTAGCTCCCCCTCCACCACTGGAGATGAATACGACGACGACCGTGATTAGGGTTCCGATGGTCTCTCCCTCTCTTTCTTCTCCAACTCTGACAGATATATATAGAAGGGCCAGCCGGGAGAGATAGGCAAGCCAAACGATGGGGATGGCTGTCAGGCATTTTAGAAGAGCTGGCGGTGGTAGGGGCAGTTGGGCCAGGTCTGGGTACGAGAGGCTTGTCGGAGTATGGTAGGAGAAGATTGCGGCGGGCAAGCTTGTCGGAGCTCGAGAAGATGGCGACAGTGTCGGGGGGAGAGGTAAGCTGCCGTAGTTCACTGAAGTGCGGTGAGAACAATAGGAATGGCGGCAGGTGGCTGTAGGAGGTAGAAGAATAGCACAAATAAACCCTTTCAAAAAAGAATAGCACAAATAAATTGAGTTTGGGGTGGGGGGGTGTTGGGCGAAACACGCAGGCGATGGATCCTTTTTTTTTTAAGAAAAATTTGAGAATCACTTAGTGCCAAAGTGGAGATGGCTTGTCCGCTAAAAATGATTTTTGCTAGTAGTGCGCCTTTTTCGGATTATACTATGTTAATGTCACAATTGTAAAGACTAGCAAAATTGGATATGCTTGACCTGCAACTTTTAAAAACTAGCAAAAATGGATGCCACGTCCAACAAAAACGAGAGAGCATCGGACTAGCAAAAATGAGAGCCCCGCTGCAAATCGTGATCTTGCTGGCGCGCGGCGCGCATGCATGCATGCATGTTACGCCGGCCGGCCGGCCGGCCGGGCGGGGAGGGAACGAAATTAACGTACCAAGAAGGAGATGGATGGGAGCGGAGGCAAAGGCCGGATGGGTTGGCCGGCCGGCAGGCGGGGGGCACCGGCAGGAAATCAACGGGCGTGTGCGCTGATCTGTCTCTGTCGTGTAGTCTCGCCCGGCTCGTGCCTCCGTCGCGCGGAAACCGATGAAACCGCTACGCGGGCGGCCTTCGATCGATCTCGTGCCTTTGTCGCATACAGTAGTATACTCGCATGGCTGTCTTTGTTTTGGTCGTGGTCGTCTCTCGATCGGTCTCGGCTGCCTTTTGCCTTCCATTCCGATCGTCTAGTACGTGCTGTACTGGGGCGCGGCTAGGCATAGTAAGCTTGGACTGGAGCTTTCTTTGGGGCCGAAAGCACGTGACAACAGATCGATGGATCGATCCTCACAGCTGCTGGCCTGCACATGGATATGCATATGCATGAGGAATCGATCAGTGCCTATCACTTAGGGCAAAGATATAGGTCGGTGTTTGCCTTCATTTCAGATAGATGAATGGAGTAGTAGCTGCTAGCAGCAAAGGTCCGAGCAATCAAAGGCAGTGATCTGGTCGGTTCGCTAGCTGCTTCTTTCCAGATTCTCCGTACAAGAAGGAGAACGAACCATGATGCGTGCATGGTTGATGATGCCGGCCGACCGGCCTCTCGCCCAGCTTTTCTCCGCATGGGGTACGGCCGGTCTGGGTACGTACTCCCGTTTCAAAATAAATATCATTCTTGTTTTTTAAAAAGTTAGTATTTTAAAAATACTGATAATTATATATTAAAATATATAAATATTTATGCTAAGTAATTAATATTATTAAAAAGATTTTTAAATTTAGTTTTTTAATAAATTTATTTAGCGATATAAATATTACACATATTTTTTATACATTAATCAAAGTCACGTTTCCCATAACATCATCCGAGACGGAGGGGGTACGCGGCAGGCAAATATGCAACGCAAAGCACGTTGTTCTTCGTCGTCGTCGTCGTTCAGTCTTGGCTGCTTCTTTGCTCTGCCGAGACCGAGACTGCCGTGCACTTTGGCTTTTTTCCTTTCTCATCATCGGGATGCTGCCATAGACATGCTTCTCTCTGCGAAATTGACCTGTCAGCGCAGCCACAGTCGTCGCAAACAACACAACACAGGAAGCTGTGTGCCTAGCGGCTGCAGCACGAGCATCGCATCTATCGCTCCAAGAGCCAAGTGAGACTGACCGACCGCGCGAGTTTGACCGCATCCGGCCGGCTTCGATCAGCTTTCTTGGTCGTTCTTTCCCTTATTAATTCCTCACAGCTCTCGCTCTCTAGTCCCGTTGCTAGCTCCTGGTGGTAAACTGGTAATTAAATGCTGTACTAGCCAGTAGCTAGTGCGACATGATGATGGATGGAGGCGTCCAACGCTCCTACTCCTATTCCTACTACATAAGTACGCCTACAGTAAGATAAGGATACCTTGGTTGATTGAGGCAACATCATATCATTCAATCGCCATAAATTTGAATCTATATATGTGCTGTGCAGCCGGTGCACAACTGCACAAAGTAACTCAAATTTGCATTTCAAAACGAAGCGGGGGATGGATTTAAATCCCAAACGAAACGGCAATTTTTTTTTTTCAGAATCAAGTCCTCATCCGTTAAAAGAAAAAAAAAACAAAAGCAATGGGAGCCATTGAAGGCAGGAGAGGAGGGCCTGCAATTAATGGGCTCCGCTCCCGCCCAGCCATTTGGCATTTGGTGGGTCGGACTCGGTCAGACACGTCCGCTCCCACCTCCCACCATTCAATCCGGGCTCTGACCTGAGCCCAAGTCAGAAACATCATCCATCAGACACTCTGTGTGGGCAATAAAAACAGCAGGGACCAGCAGCCGAGCAGGGACATTTCCAGGCCAGGCGCCCATGCCCGCCTCTCTCCCGTCTCCTCGTGCAGTGGACAGTGGTTGGTTGGTTTTGCGAATGTCCATGCCAGAAAAAGGAATGCCCGTAGAAAAAGACCCGCGTTTCGTGCCATCCTGGACATGGAGTGATCACAATTACAGTACTCCTGCACAATTACATGCATGGCCTGCTAGCTGCTGTTTCCTTTCCAACTCCTCGTACGGTCCCACTGCCTTATGGGCCACACGCCAAACATGAGAGTGAAGGTGATATACAATTCTATTTGGACTTAGCACAGGAAGGCAGAGTGACCCTGTTAGCGATTAGTACTATCACGTACAATACCGGACAGGAGAAGTTACGGTTAGTGATAGGAGGAAAAAAAAAGGGGGAGAGAGAGTTGTTACACTTAGCACATATGGCAACGACCAGCAAAAACAATTTGCATCGGAGTTGTTACACTTATTACTGCATTTCTTTATTGTGATTTCGCACTCCAATGTTTCTGATCGCTAAAGTTTCAGAACCATAAGTTCCATTCCGTGAAATCGCGGGAGCTATATACCTACCTGCGTTATTTTCGGGTTGTTGACTCCAGCAGACCAGCAGTGTGATTTTGGGACCAAAAGTTCTCAAGGAAAATTTTAAATTCTCACGTCTTGAAAAATCACGGATCAATGGATCTTGTTACGTGGTCCATGTGTGGGCAGCGGGCGGCGTCCCATGGCCTCTCCGGGACCAGACCAATCCCTTAGCCAATTATGACTAGCAGCCCCGTTGATATCTTCTGTAGCCCCTATGTCCCACTAGAAAGTCATACCACTGTGCTAATATTCCCATTAGTACCGTTCCATTTGAAAATTTGGGATATACAAAGGCATCGCCATCGACCCATCCAGTCCCAGCGAAGCAACGTACCAGACGCTGATATGGATACTGAACTTTTTTTATTTTATTAACTAAGGTCACCACAAAAATCTTTTTTCTAAAAGCATGGTTAACGGTAAAGCCAAGTGTTTGGCTATAAGTCTAGTAGTAAAAGCCAAGCTATACAACAATTAGTCTCATCTTCCTCGCGCTGCCATGGATGCCAATGCCAACCCACTCTCCAATGATGATCTTTCTGATGCCGGATACTCTCTTCTTTCTCCTCCACCGATCTCGCCTCCTTCACGTAAATCGTCATCCAAACTCCCTCCCCCACCGTCCTCCAGACGGTGGATATCCGTCATCATGTTCCCGTCGAGTTCGACCTCGCCGAATCCAACTACTCTGAGTGGCGATGCTTCTTTGGTCGACGCCTTCATCGGGAGTTCGGGCTCGGTTCCCATCTCACCGTCGCTCCTACCTCTGCCAACCGCCGTGATGCCGATTGGGTCATGGTGGATCAATACATCAGCTAACTCTACAACACCATGTCCAAGGACGTCCGCCGTGCGCGCTCGCAAGGCAACGACGTACTCCACGCCCAGTTCAGGGACAACGAGCTTCATCATGCACTTTACCATGTACACAGGCCATCTCAAGCGCCTCGCCAGCGCACTATACGATGTCGGTCAGCCGGTCCGTGAAACCTCTCAGGTGTTGAACATGCTCCGTGGTCTCTCCTCAAGTACCGCCACGTCGTCCCGTGATCGCCAAAAAGAATCCACCGCACACCTTCCTGTTGGCACGCTCCTACCCCTGCTGCTGGAGGAGCAGTACGACAAGGAGAGCGCCAGGTCCGCCGCTCAGCATGCCCTCATGGTCACTAGCACTGGCGCTTCGTTGTTGGCTCTCATTGTTGTCTTGTACAACAAGCTCTCTTCTCTCTCCTCACTTCTCTCCTCCACAGAGGCGGAGCCAGGATTTAGGTATAGGGGGGCAAATGGACAAAGCAAAGTAAAAATTCGTGTTGAACCCTTTCCACGTTACCTTGGCAGCATAATGGATTACAATTATCAGTTGAACAAACCGGTTTTAAAAAAACTATGAATGGTCTTTCTTAACTATCTAAAACCAGACAGAGGAATGATCAATGGACGACAATTATCGCCACATCTGCAGCGGCGGCGGCGCATAGATGTGTACTCGCTTCCGATGTCTAGCACACTCTCTCGTCTGGCCGTCTCCGAGCGCGAAACCGAAAGCTGAAGAAGACAAACAGACGAGCAGGAGAAGGCCACCGCAACGCTTGGCATTTCGTGAGACTTTATTACATTTTTTTAGGAAAATATGAGACTTAAATTAGCTGAAGCAGCTGAACGGACGGAGTGGCTAAATCTAAACGGGCTATTGCTGTACGTAACTGGCCAACTGAGCCTCAGTCACAGTGAGTGTTTGATTACTTGGTCTAAATTAGGAGGAGCTAAATAAGTATTGATCACATATATGTAGTATCTAATAGAGGGACTAGTACAGCATTGGGGGGTTGGCACCCCCAGCCCCCTTCCCTCCGCCACTGCTCCTCCACATCATCAAAGATACTGAGTAGCTTGGCTATATCCTATAAGTCCATTACTATACCTGCTCTAAAGATTATGGCAAACATATATATTCTCTATGACAGTGCGGAGCCTTGTGACTGCGCGCGAGTGAGCCACACACTCAATCCAGTAAGTGATGTTCATCGGAGTAAAGAACTAATACGTATAGAGATGGCTTGTAAAGAAGTACCTAATACATATACAGATGGCTTGTAAGTGATGCTGCGGTTAATTCAAAAAAATTGGACTAGTACAAAGGATGACACGATGGTACAAAATACAGTGTCCTTCGTCTCTTCGAAGACAATAAAAAATTTCGCAAAAAAAAAAAAAAAGACAATCCAATAAAATACAGTTGATCTTCGTCATTTCAGTGTTATTCAAGCTCAATGGGCCCGACCCGCCTGCTTATTTGCAGACCTCATAGTAAGCCGGAACCGATCGGAGCCCAGGTACCGTTATATTCGATGCGAGCAGCCCCGCCCGACAGGCTGAGTGGTCACGATGGTCCATGGGCTTGTCATGTGTCGTGGCTACTGTCGTATCGGCACAACCAGCCCATTTAACAGATCATTTTGGTTGCTGCATATAGGGAGGCTCTCCTTGTAGCTTGGATATATCACCCAATCATCGTCGAAAGTGGTTGTTATGTATAATTTCTCAGTCTTTGAATTTTGGGGACTGATAGAAGATCCGGACTAGTTCTACAAGCTAGTAAAGGAATCAGAAGCGCTCGCGGATGAGCTTCAGGGGGGCTGAGTTTGTTTAATTACATAAAGGTATCAGAATAGGGTTGTTGATTTCCTAGCAAAGCAAAGCTTATAAAGTTTTATGGTTAGCTGTGTGACTACCTGTTACCTGATGATTTGCTCCAAATTTAGTGGTAATAATTATAATGATTGACTCATGTAACGCATCCTGATCAGTTGAGGCGTAAGTAGAGCTCAGCGTATCTTGAAGATGAAAATATATAGAAACCGGTGGCGCTGATCACATCCATCAAGCCCTACACGAAAGCAAGCAGGTGACCTGTAGGGTAGGCGTGCGATGAGGGCGTGCAGCAAGTTACGGGAAAGAGACAAGCGTCGCGCGCTTTGGTATGATCGATGCGACCACGACCTATATGTATAGCAGGCTACGGCTACGGACCAGGCTAGCTGCTCTCTCTGGCGCAATGCAAGGATTCTCGACTCGTCCAGTACGACGGTCCAGAGATAACCAAGGCGCCAAGCTAAGGACTGGCCCGACGTGATGAATGAATGAACAACATAATTAAGGCGAAATGGCTCCATCCGTGAAATATAATCCATGTGGAAATGAGATGGTAAGTTTGCACGTCACCAATCCATGCATGCGGCTGTTTGCATTGGATGCTAGCCGGCCTTCGTTTGCCACACCTATAGCGCGCAGCAGATTCTGGCATCCAAATGTGAAGCTTTTAATTATATATTTATTTATTATTCACTCTTGTTTTGTACTACTCGTTGGTCTACGCAAATTTGTTGTGCGGTGGCAGCCAAATCTGTGGCATGGGCGCATGGCAACAATAATAATAATAATAATAATGGGTCCGTCCGTGCTAGCGACACCTACCATGCATGCAACGTTACGGCGTTTGTTTCGTACGGACAGCGAGAGCGCGCGGACGTCTGCTTATGACGCTGCTGACGCACGTACGACGAGCTTTCCATCGCCGTACGTCGCGTCGTCCTCCCAGTGTCCATGCCATATTACAGTACGTATGCGTTGATTGATTGCGGCCGGCAGCGGGGCGGGGTCGACTTGCAATGCATGCATCAATGGCGCGGTCGACGACGACGATCTTGATCTCGATCATAGGGCCGGCGCCACCGCTGATGTCGATCGGCCGACCTAGCTAGGGCGGGCACACCATGCGGATGCGGACCCATTGTTTTGTTTGGTCCACGAGGGCGATATAAACAGCGTCATCATCTGCACGATCAATAATTAATGTATATATGTGATATATTATGAATTATAATTAATCACGAACGGGGAATTGAATAAGCAAAGATAGATCGATTGATCCAGCTGAACCGTATACTTTTGATCGTGTCTGCATGTAAACAAATTTGTCCATCATATTTAATTTTCATATCAAATGAATTATGCAATACTACTACATGTTTAATAAGAATGATTACTAATAACCACAGAAAATATCTGTACGGAAATGCATTATATATTATGTACATGTAGACGCAGTGGGAGAGCTAGCTAGAGCAAATTCGAGTGAGATCGACGTGCTTGCCTAGCTCGTGGGTGTAAAGATTTTTGATGTGTGGGTGTAAATACGATGAAAAAAACCTGGCTTTTCGCACCCAATGTACGTACGCATTTTAGAATTAATCAATCAATTAGCGAACCGTACCTTATCTTTAATTTTAGCCCAACTATACATGGGCCTGCTAGCTTCATTTGCTAGGTAATGCATGCTCGGCGCTGGCGCGTGCCCACGCCCGCCGGTCGATCTGTTTGCATAAGGGCATGCGCGCCTGGCCCAGCCATCCCGTGCGGCACGCACGCATGCATGCCTCAATTAGTTTGCTTAATTATTTACGGGTTTCCAGCTCTGTTTAAGAGCACTCACGATACAAAATTCTATCACAGAGTCTAACACCATTTATTACGTCTTATTTATTGTATTTTGGTAATATTACATCATATTTATTAAAGAAAGAGGGAGAAAAAACAAGACTCTAAGTCTATAATATTCGAGCTAATAAATAGTTTTAGATTTTACGATAGAATCTGTATTATGAGTGACCTCATTAGATTATATCTAAAGAATACCATTACTGGCCACGCGTCTAGAGAGAAGACCTGCTAGCATGCAGCTAGCTACGACGTCTACCTATCTACGTCGATCTCTCTCGTCGTACTTGTAGACTAATTGCAGCAGGCCCGCAGCGTCTCAGAGAGGAGACTAATTACATTGGCCATGAGGGGTGGTTGCTCTACTGTACGACCCGCCCGGGACGTACGGCGACCGGACGACGGCCCCATGGCCATGGGCACGGCCTACTACCGCTCCCGGTCGGTTTAGGGCACACGTACTTTCGCCGACGCACAAAAGGAGCCTATAACGACTCTAGCTCCTGCTCCGATCCAGCTGGTCCGTCCGGTCTACGTACGGCGAGCTAGCTGCATGCAGCCACACACGGCTAACTAGCTATGTACGTACCCGTACTAGCACCCATGCATGATGGATATATCGGCCAACAACGGCCGGTCTTGTTATATATTACTATACTATACTACTACTTTGTTCTAGCTTGCTGTATATGACGACCCTGATAACGGACGTCAGAGCAACGTATATATAATGCAAAGCTAGTATGTCGAAGGTGGGCCCCGTCGTCAGTTTGTGCATTGCCGAAGATGCTTAGTGTGGTTGCATGAGCAGCGGATGCGAAAAGATCATATCGAGACACTACCCTTTGGTTATCTGCATAACGCAATAAGCAGATACGGCAAACACAAAGCCAAAAAGAGGCGTTAGTATTACCGGACGATTAGTGTGGTTTGATGGACCCACACATGCTCTAGCTACGTTCTTTACCTTCATTCTATGTCAACAGATTCTCTAGTAGTAAAAAAAAAAAAGGGTGAGAGTTATGAGAGCACCTGTTGGGGTGGTGCTCCAGAAATTCCATGTTTCAGAGCTGTTCGACTGTGGAGTTTGTAGAGCAGACCCGTAAATCCGTAACCTAGCTCTCCACCGATCGAATCATCACACGGTTGAACGCAATGGAACGGCATGCATGCAGCTTTGCCTAACTGCCGTTCGATCGACACATGCGATGCGAGGAGGCATCGTCGATCGTACAGGCCACGCACGTCTCGCTCGCGCGCGCTCCCGTTAATCATGTGAAGGTACGGTTTGCATGGCGTCGGTCTTTCGTGTTCTTCCAGCTTATTGGGTCCAGCACACCTTTTGGCCTGCTACCACCTCCCTTTAGGACATGTGAACCAGCTACGAAAAGGAGTAGTTGGCGTTGGGTGCGCTCATAAATACTGGTACTAGTGTATACAATACTCTATATATAATGGGACAAGCTACGGCCGAAAGTACGTTGCAAAGTACAGAGTTTTATTGCGTAGTACCAATATATCCGTGTACGTGTACGCACAGCTTGCGCTGTAGCATGCAGTACGTGTATACTATTATTGACGTGCAAAAACTTCTAATTGTATTGAGATTGTAGGCTCCATCTCTCCCTCTCTTGCATGCATGACGCGATGACAAATAGTGGTTGTGCTTTCAAGCCTGATCAAATAATGTGTGCGCAAATGCCGCAGCACCTAACATGCACTTGTATTACACATACACATGCATGCATGCATGCACGTTGTTTGCTTGCTGCCAGCGCCATCCATTTGGAGAGAGGCTTAAGGGACCCCATCATACATTATTAATTATCCCACAATAACGCATGCAAGGGTAACTAAATATCGACTTACTTAGCCCTCAAGAAAATATCTACTTATTAATTAAGCGCAAATTAAACTAGCTATATCGTCTTTTCCAACTAATATCATCACAAATAGCACCACCCGTGTCCCAAATTCTAGATTGTTTTCACTGTTCTAGATATATAGTCTTTGTTATACACTTAATTATATATATACATAATTAAATTTGTGTATATGAAAAATCTAAAAGCACCTATATAAATTGGAATGGAGAGGAGTACGTATCGCTTGATTTAGACACGTTACATGTAATCCGGTCTTAAGTTCCCCCGCTTACCGCCCGTTTCCGTCTACTTTCTGGTCGTATTTACCTGTTTTCCGTACGTATATCCGGTTACTGTTTCCTTCCGCTCCCGGGCGTTCACTACAGGAAACTGGTGCTTTGCCGACTGTAAAAATCTTTGCCAACTGTTTTTTTTCGACACTCGGCAAAGAGGGCTCTTTGCCGACTGGAATCTCAGGCAGTCGGCAAAGCAGGCTTTGCCTACTACCTGGCTTTGCCGACTGCCAGGCAGTAGGCAAAGCCAAGGCTTTGCCGACTGCCAGGCAGTCGGCAAATCCAGGCAGTAGGCAAAGGCCGGCCAGGGACTGACGGCACCCACGCCGCCACCTTTGCCGACTGCCACACCGTCAGCAGTCGGCAAAGGTGTAGGCTTTGCCGACTGCCAGCCTGTACGGCAGTCGGCAAAGATGTGGGCAAAGAATTTTTTTTTGATTTTCGATCCCAGTTTTTTTGTGTTGCCTTGCTACACTAAGTACATCCTAAATTCCAAGTTTGGGGTCATTTTGATTTATTCAGCTATATTCCGTTGATTTTTTCTGTTTCTTTGATTTTTTCCGGCAACTCCAGATTTGAACTACAGGTACATGAAATAATGGAATCCGGTGATTCAAAAATTAATATTCATAATTTTTGGAGCATGTTGAGGCCGTGTACAGGGCCTCGCATGAAATTTCGACCGTGTTGGTGTCGGAACACGCCGAGTCACGCGCGTGGAAGGTGTTTTTAAATTTTGTAAAATCCAAACGGAGTCCGAAAATGACAAAACCTGACTACATGTCTCGCCATCGCATGTGGAGGCTATGGTAAAAAATTGAAAAAGTTTCAAGCAAGTTGTGACGTCGCGTGCCTAAAACCCACGCATCTCCACATGTGATCACAAGGTGATCACATGTGGAGATGTCTAGGTTGAAGACATCCGACGTCTCAACTTGCTTCGAACATTCTCAAATTTTTATCATAGCCTCGACATGCGATGCCGACACACCTCGATAAGTTTCGTTATTTTCGGACTTCGTTTGGATTTTATATAATTTATAAACACTTCTACCATACCTGGATGGTCGTTTTTCGTGGACAAGGCGTGTAAAAGTTTGGGTGAGTTTATGGACACGGCCTCAAAATACACTCTCCAACGTGAATACCATTTTTTGAATGGCTACGTCTCATTATTTTATGCACCAGCAGTTCAAACTTGGATTATCGTGCAAAATACAAGTAAATAAAATAAATGAACAAAATATAGTAAAATATTATAAAAAGGACCCAAATTCGAACATGTACTTCAATACAATATACTTGGGCTACAGAAAAAGTTTGAATTCAAAATTCAAAAAAAAATGAATTCTTTGCCGAGTGCCGCAGCTGGCAGTCGGCAAAGCAGCTCTTTGCCGAGTGCCGCTGACGTGGCACTCGGCAAAGAAGGCACACTTTGCCGAGTGCCGCCGACGCGGCACTCGGCAAAGGCGACGCTCCGCCGCCGGCTGCCCGCCC
>CM041628.1:74539884-74622772 GCA_023333625.1 Bothriochloa decipiens
GAAGGGAAGGAGGGAAGGGAAGAAGGAAGGAAGGGAAGGGAGAAGGAGGGAGGAGGAAAAGGAGAAGAGGAGGAAGGAGAGGGAGAAGGAGAAGAGGAAGGGGAGGAGAAGAAGGGAGGAGAGGAGGAGGAGGAGGGAAGAGGAGGAGAAGGAGAAGAGGAAGGGGAGGAGAAGAGGAAGGGGAGGAGAAGGGAGGGGAGGAGGAGAAGGGAGGAGAGGAGGAGGGAAGAGAAGGAGAAGGAGAGGAGGAAGGGGAGGAGAAGAAGGGAGGGGAGGAGGAGGAGGAGGAGGAGGAGGAGGGAAGAGGTTCGTCGGCCTTCACCCCGCCATCTTCTCTGTGTCGCATCCCCGTCAACGCATGTGTCGTGACTAGGTATATCACCCTTCTCTGCTTGTCGGCCTTCATGCCGCTCTAGTCATCGGCCTGCGTGCCGCTGTGATTGTCGGCCTTCGTGCCGTTGTGTGTGGATGTCGGCCTTCGTGCCGCTCTTTTTGCAGGTTATCGAGACCTCCCCGTGTAGTTGTCGGCCATCGTGTCGTGTAGTTGTCGGCCATCGTGCCTGACATGTATCTGTGGTTGTCGGCCATCGTGCCTTCTTTTCTTGCAGGTTTGGTAACCTCCCCGTACAGGGGAGGTGCTGTCGAAATTTTTCATTCTCACTAATTGTTTTTCTTTTTCAGGAGGGCTCCCATTGGAGGCTACCCGGAGGAGCACGACTGGCACTGCCCCGCTATCCTGTCTTCACCGGCACCTGCGGTATGACCTCTCTTTCCGTCACATGTAGTCGTAGGTTGCGTTACCTAGTTAGGCGTCTCCCGTTCGAAACGGTTACGGTTGGAAGTATGCGTTCTTTGCATATGTATGCCGGAATCTATTTCGGATTGTCCACGTTATTTGGACAGCCGGAGGATGCGTAGACGAGGTTAGCTTCCATGTTCCGCTCCCGTCCGAGTCGGAGTTTCGGCAGGACCTCCCCGTTGTTCTTCGGATACACACTCTCCCCGCCGGGACGTGTATCGGAAGAACAGCGGGGAGGTGCTGCCGAAATTCCATCTCGGACGGGAGCGGATTATGGAAGGTAACCTCATCTGTGCATCCTCGGGTGGGATTAGGACCTATCCTTCACCTATTAGATGGTAGGAGCGCGTTGTAGATGCACTTGCTGGTTTTATCACATGTTAACATTGCCGCATGACAGAGCATGGGTGACCGTGAGTGGATGTACTCGGGCTTCGTAAGTAAGAGCAATGAATGGATTAGGGGGACGAATGAGTTCCTGGAGCAAGCATTTGGCCCAGCTGCGAAAGGGTCGATTCGGATGCCGTGTCCCTGCAACCAGTGCAAGAACAAGAAAAGGAAAGTAAAGGTTGCGGTGGGGAAAGATCTGTTCAAGAACGGATTCGTTCCAAACTATACCCGTTGGCGCCACCATGGTGAACACCATCCTATTAGGGACGAGGTGGTGGGACCTGTCCTCGAGGAGTATGATGCCGATGCCGGGATGGCAGACATGATGGCAGACTTCCACGAAGCACGGTTCGGCGAAGGAATGGATGTGGAGGAAGATCCGGAGGAAACCGCGAAGGCGTTCTACGACATGATGGAGGCGGCACAGAAGCCCCTTCACGAGAAGACAAGGGTTACGCAACTGGATGCCGTCTCATGCCTAATAGGGTTGAAGTCGCAACTGGGCATTAGTCGAGACGGCTTCGATCTCGTGTTGAGCATTGTTGGCACACTGCTTCCGACAGATCATGTCCTGCCGAAAAACACCTACGCTACATAGAAACTCCTTCGTGCGCTTAAGATGCCGTATGAGGGGATCCAAGCTTGTTCGAATGGGTGCGTCCTGTTCAGGGGAGACCTCGAGGAAGCAAAAATCTGTCCAAAGTGCAAAGCCTCTAGGTTCGTGTTGGTAGAAGGCTCTGATGGCAGCATGAAACAGTCTAAGGTCCCCGAGATGGTCGTACGGCACCTTCCTTTCCTACCGAGGCTTCAACGGCTGTATATGACAGAGGAGTCCGCGAAACAAATGACGTGGCACAAGAATGGCAAAAGATACCATCCTGACAAGATGGTACACCCGGCGGATGGTGATGCATGGAAGCACTTCGATAACATGAATCCTGTCAAGGCTATGGAGGCTCGGAATGTACGCGTAGCGCTGGCAACAGATGGGTTCAACCCGTTTGGAATGATGGCGGCCCCATACACTTGTTGGCCCGTGTTTGTGATCCCCCTCAATCTCCCCCCCGGCGTCATGTTTGAACCTAGGAACGTGATCTTGACGCTGATAATACCCGGACACTCGGGTGACAATATGGGTGTGTTCATGCAGCCGGTGTGGGATGAATTGCAACTTGCTTGGGAAGAGGGGGTACTCACGTACGACCGAGCTACAAAGAGGAACTTCAGAATGCATGTGTGGTACCAGTATTCAATGCATGACTTCCTGGCGTATGGCTTATTCAGCGGGTGGTGTGTTCACGGGAAGTTCCCTTGCCCGACATGCAAGGCAGATGTGATGTTCACCTGGCTGGGCAAGGGTGGGAAGTATTCTTCTTTCGACAAGCATCGCCAATTCCTGCCTGAGAACCATGAATTCAGGCTTGATGTAAAGCACTTCACGAAAGGTGTTCAAGTCACCGGCCCCATTCCGCAGGTTAGGAGCCCTGCCGCCGTCCTTGCCGACGTACAGGCTCTCAAAGTTGAGGAGACAGGTGGTTTTAAGGGATATGCTCGGGACCACATGTGGACTCATATATCGGGCTTGACTAGGCTCCCCTACTTCAAAGACCTTCTTCTTCCACACAACATCGATGTAATGCACACAGAAAAGAATGTGGCCGAGGCACTCTGGGCAACACTCATGGACGTTGGTAAAAAGTCGAAGGACAACGTCAAGGCTAGACTGGACCTAGAGATGATTTGTGATAGACCAAACCTGGTGATGAAGACCCCTGCGCCCGGCAAGAAATGGAAAAGGGGCCCGGCCGATTACATCCTGAAAAGGGCCGATAGGAAGGAAGTACTGCAGTGGATCAAGACGTTAAAGTTCCCTGATGGGTATGCGGCGAATCTGAGCAGGGGCGTGAACTTGCAGACTATGAAAGTCTTAGGAATGAAGAGTCATGACTTCCACATATGGATTCAGCGGATCCTTCCTGCGATGACCCGGGGATACCTCCCAGACCCAGTGTGGCGTGTCATGGCAGAGTTGAGCTTTTTCTTCCGCCAGCTTTGTGCCAAGGACTTGTCTCGGGATGTTTGTGTTGAACTAGAGAAGGCTGCACCTCTGTTGCTCTGCAAGTTGGAGATGATATTTCCACCCGGCTTCTTCCTGTCGATGCAGCATCTGATTTTGCACCTACCGCGCGAGGCACGGTTGGGGGTCCCGTGCAGGCCCGTTGGTGCTATCCAATCGAGAGGTGTCTAAAGCTTCTTCGAAAAAAGTGTCGAAATAAAGCCAAGATTGAGGCATCCGTGGGAGAGGCCTCCGTTCTGGAGGAGGTGTCGACCTTCACACAAGCGTACTATACTGAGAATCTTCCCATCATGCACAATCCAACCCCTCGTTACAACGCCGACGAGAACTCATCGACCCTCAGCCTTTTCCAAGGGGATCTCGGAAGTGGAAGCGCAGGTACCAACAAGCAGTTGACCCATCAGGAGTGGCACACTATCATGTTGACATTGTTGCTCAACCTTGATGAAGTGATTCCTTATCAGAAGTAAGTTCTCAATGAGGTTGTTACCTACGCCATCACTATCCTCCACCTATCATGATCCGACAATATGGATAGCGATGACGACGATAGTGATAGTGATGACGACTCGACGCCCGCGATATTGCCGTTCGCGGAGATAATTACGAGGCCATGTAATACTATATTGTTATTATTATGTTCCTTTACAAGTACTTGTCATTTATTTATGCTAACTCTTTCGTTCTTTGTCATTACAGGCACTCGGCAAAATGCCAGGCGGACGGCGGCAGCGGCCGCATCGAGCCGTACGCTCAGCGTACCAGGTCCCTCCGCAGGAGAACGCCAACGATCACGAGGAGGAGGAGGAGGTGTTGGCGGGTGGGTCGTCCAGTAGGGGGTCACAACCCCGCAGCGGACGTCGCCAGGCGACGAGGAGGCTGCCGTTCTCGTCCTCGCACGAGGAGACGACGATGGACGACGAGGACGACGACGACGACGCCGTCGACGCCGACGGCGCCGACGCCGACGGCGCCAACGACGACGCCGCCGTGCCCACACCAGGCCAGACAGCTTCGGCTTCGTCAGGCGTGGCTAAGGTGTACTCACACGGGCCCACGCAGCTTCCTAGGGTGCGGCCGCAATTCAACAGACGCCCGGTGATTACACCCGTGGCCCAGACGTAAGTAACCATTATTGATTTCACTACTTGTTCATATGACATTGAAAATCGAACTGCGAACTAACAATTGTTCTTAATGACTCGTGCAGTACCTGGGCGTTTGTGAGCGGAGAAGGTGAATCACGCCATATCAATGGCATCCAGGGCCTCCTGATTAAGGAGTACTACCCTGGCCTTGTCAACGTGGACGGCGAGTTGAAGGTGCCCACGAGGTGGGCTCACTTCTACCTCGTCAATGTGGGTGGTGAGACCCTCGCGGCAAAGATAAAGAGGGAGTTTTGGGTGAGTCTTTCATCGCACCGCATTGCTAAATAGTACGCATTCGTCAGACTTCTTAAAACAATGCAATGCTACATGATGTGTCTGTGTGCAGGACTTCTTCACGTGCGAGGAGGGTAAAGCGGACCAGGCGGCGCGAGTGCAGGAGGCGGTCTGCAAACATCGTCTCAAGGACCTGTACCATGAGGCGCGCATACAAGCCATCTGCGACTACTACGCCGACGTGCATGCAGAGTCCATCAAGAAGCCCGAAATCCGCCAGATCATGAACTCGAGGGAGACCGACCTCACCTTCGCTCAATACGTGCATGTAATTAAGTAGGAAAACATTCGTTCAGACTCCTTCAGTGAAACATTACACTAATCTTCTCGTATGTCAAATACTTGATGTCATGCAGTTCTGTCCGGGGTGGTGCGACAACCACAGGGACTGCTGGGAGGAGATTGTGCGCATGTGGCAAACGGACGAGGCGTACGAGAGGCGCAACGAACGTCGGGCCCGCCGCCTGCAGATGCGAGGGGTGCCACACCACCAAGGGAGCCAGCCCCTCCCAACGTACATGAGAAGATGGGTATGCGTCCGTTCATGTCTTTTTTGTAGCCCTTAATTGTCATTACTTGTAACCATGTTTCTGTTTTCAATGCAGTCGCAGGCGCACGGTGGGCAGGAAATCAACCAGTTCACCGGGTACCTCCTCTCCCACAAGGGCAAGGCGACAGCGCCGGACAACGTCTACAACCCGGAGGACAGGCCCGAGGCGTACAGCAACCCCACCGCCTACGAGAAGGCGACCGAGTATACCGCCGCGGCTCGCCAGCGCTACGGGGAGACGTTCGACCCCACCGCCGAGCCCCTGGACACAGACCTCCTGCAGAGGTTGGGACCAGGGAAGCAGCACGGCCGGTACTACATGGCCCACAGCGCCGTCGACCCGTCCGATGCTCCCACGCTGAGCCAGGTTCGATCCAGGCCCACGAGCTCCACCGACATCCCCATAGCGTCTCGGCAGCCGAGCATGTCGCAGTTCCAGGTAAGTGTGGTTTCGTTCGTCGTTCACTCGTTTCACACCTATACTTACAATCAACATTGCGGATGTAATATTGCAGGCCCAGGTGCAGGAGCAGATGGCGCAGATGCAGGCGCAGATGCAGACGCAGATGCAGACGCAGTTGCATGCGCAACATATGGCTTACCAGCAGCACCTGACAGCCATGCAGCAGCACTACAATAGTCAAATGCAGAGCTTTGCCGGCTACTTCCAATCCCTACAGATCCCCGGGCCGCCTCCACCGCCTGAATTATTCGCTCCACCGCCTCCTCCACTGTCTTTTCCTGTGGCTACTCCTGTCACTCCTGCTGGGACCCCGGTGAGTACATTGACTCTTGCTTTAGCTTGTGCGTCCATCTTGCAGATAGTAATGACATCACTTGGCCTTTAACTTGTGCAGGTACAGTCGGCGGGTTCGAACCCGTCTCCTAGAGGTGCCCGCCCTCAGATGATGCCGTATCCACCTCCGGGTGGCCCTTCTCCACTGTATCCACCTCCGCGTGGCCCTCGTACACCTTACTCGTGGCCGGTGGGCGGAGGGCGGCCGTACTGGTCGGCGCCGCGTGATCCAGGGTGGGTTCCGTGGGAAAACCCTGGGGGTTCTGGGGACGGACAACCTGACGGCTCCGGGGACGGCGCGACGAGCTAGGTAATTGTCGCTTGTCTTATGCTCCTGGACTTGAGTATCGTCGAAGTCTCTGTCATGTATTTCTTCTCTTCGTGATGGACCTAGACTTGTTGTGTTGAATTTCATGTGATGGACCTCGAGTTGTGGTGTTCGACTCGTTGCGTTGAGTTTCATGGTTGTAATGGACTTGTGGTGGTGATAAGAGATGCTATTGTGAGATATATGTGTTATTGTGATATATACGGTGACGGTGGTGATAAATGTGACGAAATTGTGATATAAATGGTGCTACTTGTGGTCCTGGTGAAATTGTGATATAAATTGTGATTTTGCAATGTTTGGATGCAAGAAAATAGAAAAAAAAAATTTACCAGCTTTGCCGAGTGCTGACACTCGGCAAAGCTGGGAAAATCCCCAGCTTTGTCGAGTGCCAGCGTGGCACTCGGCAAAGGGGTCATGCCTTTGCCGAGTGTCAGCACTCGGCAAAGAATTTTCCAAAAAAATTTTTTTTTTCTTTGCCGGGTGTCAGCACTCGGCAAAGAATTTTTTTTTAAAAAAAATTTTCTTTGCCGACTGCCGGCACTCGGCAAAGAAATTTTCAAATAAATATTTTTTTTTCTTTGCCGAGTGTCAGCACTCGGCAAAGAATTTAAAAAAAAAAATTCAAATTTTTTTTTTTCTTTGCCGAGTGCCCAGCCGTCAGCACTCGGCAAAGCCACCCGTTAAGCTGACGGGGCCACCTGGCTTTGCCGAGTGCCGACGTGGCACTCGGCAAAGCCTTTGCCGACTGCATGCCACGTGGCACTCGGCAAAGCCGCCTTTGCCGACGTTTTCTTTGCCGACAGCCCTTTGCCGACTGCCACGTGGAATTGCAGTCGGCAAAGGCTTTGCCGACTGCAATTCCTACTTTGCCGAGTGCGCATTGCAGTCGGCAAAGAGAGCGAATCCTGTAGTGGTTATCCGGCTCGCGCTCCCCTTTCCATAAAAAAGTATAGAAATGGAAACAGTAGAGGTATTTTCCCGTTTGTTTATTTATGTCTGTTTTCATCGTTAGTGATGGTAAAACTGGTAAAACCATTTGCCTTGCAGTGCCACACGTAACGCGGACGCATGTCACAAATGAACGTTAATCTTTACCTCACTCGAGTGACCCGAAGGACTTGGTCATCCGATTTTTGCAGCCGCTGGATCTCGAGTCCGGACGGGGATCTCTTTCTCCTGCTGCTGCCTTCTCCCTCTCTCCTTCTCCTTCAACTCCGACGATGAGCTAGACGGGTCCTTCTCGTCCTCCAACTCCGGCGTGCTCACCCCTTCTTCTCCAATTCCGGTGGATTATAGAAATGTCAGGCCGGCCAGGGTGGAGGCAGGAAAGCCAGGCGGTGGGGATGCCGGCGGGTGACTTAGGGGGCCCTGGTGGTAGGGATGGCGGCTGGGCCAGACTAGGACGGGGGTGAGGTCGTCGGAGGTGAAGAAGACGGTGGTGCTGGTGGGGGGAGGGAGTGGAAGAGGGCGGTCGCCGCGGACGATAGGCCGGGCCGGCGGCGGGAGTGTTGAGGAGGAGAAGTGGCAGAGAAGGAGAAGAAGTCGTCCGCTGACGAGAGAGGGGGCGTCACTCAGTGATTCATACGCAGACCCCAAATGAATCAATAATTCACTTAGACACAAACGTACGTACGTCCATACAAGTGTGCAAGGTACAATGACATGAAGGCTACCATGCGATATTTACGTGTCGTGATTCAGAAAAAAAAATTGCATGTCGTGATGCGCGCGCGACAACACCAGCACACGGCGCACCTGCACCCGCACATGCATGCATACTATATTCTATGTGAATGGATAATCTATATATGAACGGTATTAACTAATCCACGTGTCTACACCTGCGTGCCCAAGGTCCTTGATGTTCTATACGCACGTCGGAGAGATGCTAGCTACTACCACGTTGGACAGCCTTTTTCCTCGAGCGAAAATACGTAAGAGCGTACGTGGAGTTTACTTTAAAATACTTGTATGTCATATTTAGAAGTGTCTAAAAATTTTAAAAATTTTACACATCAATAGTAATATACCAAATAGCATTGTATCAAATTTTGAGATTCAAACACATTTTGTAAAAATTTATATGAAAAAAATAAATTTCATCCACTAGGGGAAAAAGTCATAATGTATGAATTTTGTTAATTTTCTATAAATTTTTATAAAATATGTTTGAATCTTAAAATTTAGTACAATACTCATTTGGTATATTACTATTGATGTGTAAAGTTTAGTGTAGCCAAAGAAGAGGATATCCCCTTTTTTGACTGACCCATTGGTCTTCACACCAGACCCATACCATAGCTACAAACACTTTTGAGTCGGAGAAGACTGGCTAGAATTTTAGACACTTCTAAATATGACATGCAAGTATTTTAAAATAAACTTTGCGTACGCTCTTACGTACGTGGATGCATTTCACCTTTTTTTTATAGAGAGAGAGGGAGGACTAATACATTAATTCGAGACCAAACTCAAAAGGTCAAAGTACGTCGATGCACATGTACATACTGGTACTCATCATCTTGTATCTTATCTTGATCTCCAGTGATCGAGAAGTAAGCAATAAGGACACCTTTTGATTTAGGTTGCCTGTACGTACGCGGTGGTTGCCTGTCTGACACAGTTAGCAATGAGATCACCACTATCAACACCATGCATGCTCATCATTACGGAAAATAAGGGCTTTGTCGAGTGCCGCAAACTTTGCCAAGTGGCAAAACAAGTGCACGGCAAAGAGGCTCTTTGTCGAGTGCCAGACCCCGCACTCGGCAAAGACTTCTTTGCCGAGTGTCTCGCACTCGGCAAAGCGAAGCACTCGGCAAATGGACTCTTTGTCAAGAGCCTAGCACTCGGAAAAAAGGGGCACTCGGTAAAGTAGGGCCTGGACAAACGACATCCGTGGCCGTCCCCTTTGCCGAGTGCCCTGCCGTTAGGCACTTGGCAAAGGAGCCACCTTTGTCGAGTGCCAGGGACTCGGCAAAGGCCTGCAATGTGGCGGGCTTAGGGTCGGCCAGGGCGACAGCCTTTGCCGAGTGCCACGTCGGCCAGCACTCGGCAAAGGCCTCTTTGTCGAGTGCCCCCGCTGGCACTCGGCAAAGCATAATTTTTTTATTCTCAGTTTTTTTGTGGGGCCTTGATACAGTAAATACATCTCAACTTTAAAAGTTGGGACAATTTTGACTTTTTGTGCTATATTTCTTCAATTATTTTTGTTTCTTTGAATTTTTCCGACAACTCTAAATTTGAACTGCAGGTACATAAAATAATAGAATTTGGTCATTCAAAAAATAGTATTCATGATGTTCGGAGTATGTTGAGGCCGTATCCAGGACCTCGCATGAATTTACGACCATGTTGGTGTCGTAACATGACGAGTTACGTGCGAAAAAGTGTTTTTAAATTATATAAAATCCAAACGAAGTCCGAAAATGACGAAACGTGTCAAGTTGTGTTGTCATCGCATGTGGAGGCTGTGGTTTGTGATCACATGTGGAGATGTCTAGGTTTTAGGCATCCGACGTCACAACTTGCTCGAAACTTTCTCAATTTTTTACCACAGCCTCCACAAGCGATGACAACACACCTCGACACGTTTCTTCATTTGCAGACTTCGTTTAGATTTTATAAATTTAAAAATATTTTTCCCACATGTAACTCGTCATGTTACGACACCAACATGGTCGTAAATTCATGCGAGGTGCTGGATACAGCCTCAACATACTCCAAACATCATGAATACCATTTTGTGAATGACCAAATTCTATTATTTTATATACCTGCAGTTCAAATTTGAAGTTGGCGTAAAAATTCAAAGAAATAAAAATAATAGAAGAAATATAGCACAAAAAGTCAAAATTGTCCCAACTTTTAAAGTCGAGATGTATTTACTGTATCAAGGCCCCACAAAAAACTGGAAAGAAAAAACAAAAAAATTATGCTTTACGGAGTGCCAGCGGGGGCACTCGGCAAAGAGGCCTTTGCCGAGTGCTGGCCGACGTGGCACTCGGCAAAGGATTTTATTAAAAAAAATAAAAAACACCTTTGCCGAGTGCCTGTTCAGGGGCACTCGGCAAAGGCCCTTACTGAAAAAAGGCCCATTGGCCTAAATGGAAACCCTATCCTCACACCCGCCCGCGCCCACCTCTCCCAACCCTGCGCCGCCGCCGCCGCCCGAGCACCTCCGCTGCTTCGGCCGCCCGAGCTCCTTCGTGCCGCCGCCGCTCCGGGCCCGCCCGAGCTCCTCCGCGCCGCCACGCTCACACGCGCGCACCGCCGCCATCCGCACGGCTCGCCGCCCCCGTCCGCGCTACCCGCCGCCGCCGCCGCCGTCGCGCGGCCTGATCTCCGCCGCCCCGTCCTCCTACCTCCACCCCCGCCTCGTCGACCCCGCGCCCGCGCGCCCACCCCTGCGTCCCCCGCCCCAGCGCCGCCGTCCTCCTTGCCGCCGCCCTGCATCGGCTGTGCGGCACCGTTCGTCCTCCCACCTCCACCCTCGCCTCGCCGACCGCGCCCCGGCGCCCCCTGCCCCGGCCGTGCCGTCCTCCTCACCGGCCTATAGTGCCGCCCCCGGCCACCCCTGGCTGGCCTTGCCCCACCCTCGCCGGTGGCTCGGCAACAGCCCCGGCGTCGAGGAAGAAGGGGCCAGGCCCCTGCGCCGCCCAGAGTTGCTGTAGAGAGGAGGAGGAACCAGGAGAGAAGAAAGGAGGAAAAGGGAGGAGAAGGAGGAGGGAGAAGGAAGAAGAAGGGAGAAGGGAGAAGGAAGAAGGAGAAGGAGGAGGGAGAAGGAAGAAGAAGGGAGAACGGAGAAGGAAGAAGGAAAAGGGAGGAGGGAGAAGGAAGAAGGAGAAGGGAGGAGAAGGAGGAGGCTCGGCCGCTGGCCACTTTGGTCGCCATTGTTTCGCCCTCGTCGTTCGTCCACGCGAGCTAGTGTCACCGTCCTCGATGTTCGCCCCCGTTGTCGTCCCCGCGCGTTGCCGGAAAAGAAGGTGACCCCAGCACCGCGTCGCTCGACTCCACCACCACCCAAGGTATAACCTTTCCCCTCGGTTGTCGACATTCGTGCCATGTATGTCATTGACGGCCTTCGTGTCGTATGTGTCATTGACGGCCTTCGTGCAGGGTTTTTGGATGTGTGGGCCATCGTGCCCCAAATGTGGACGTTGGCCTTCGTGCCTACTTTTCTTGCAGGTTTTGGAAACCTCCCTGTATAGGGGAGGTTCTGCCAAATTTTTTAACTCATAGTGATGTGTTTCTTGTTTTACAGAGCAGGACGCGTTGGAGGGGACCCGGAGCACCTTGGCGACCCTGATCGTGTTTGTGCACTGACTCGCCTCTGCGCTGCCACCCTAGGTATAAATCACCTCTCTTCCTTACTCTTGTCGTACGTAGATCATGTAACCGAGTTAGGCGTCTCCCATCCGAAAGGGATACACGGTCTTTGGTATGTGGATCAGTGCATATCTGCGATGGTATCTCTTTCGGATTGTCCATATTTTTTGAATAGCTCATGGATGCGTAGATGGGTTAGCTTCCATGTTTCGCTCCCGTCTGAGTCAGGGTTTCGACAGCACCTTCCCGTTGTTCTCCGGATACACACTGTCCCCACCAGGACGTGTATCGGGAGAACAGCAGGGAGGTGCGACCAAAATTTCATCTTGGATGGGAGCGGAGCATGGAAGCTAACCTCATCTATGCATCCTCGGGTGAGATTAGGTCCTATCCTTCACCTATTAGATGGTAGGAACGCCTTGTAGATGCAAATGCTGGTTTTATTACTCGCTTACATTGGTGCATGACAGAGGATGGCTGACCGTTAGTGGATGTACATGGGCTTCGCAAGTAAGAGCTTCGAATGGGTTAGGGGGACCGATGCTTTCCTGGAGCATGCATTTGGCCCAGCTGCTAAAGCGTTGAGTTGGATGCCATGTCCCTGCAGCAAGTGTAAGAAGAAGAAAAAGAAACGAAAGTGTCAAGTGGGAGTAGATATTCACAATAACGGATTTGTTCCAAACTATACCCGCTGGATCCACCATGGTGAACACCATCATATTAGGGCAGAGGTGGTGAGACCCCTCCTCGAGGAGTATGATGCAGATGCTGGGATGGCAGACTTTCACGATGCACGGTTCGTTGAAGGAATGGAGGTGGAGGAAGATCCAGAGGAAACCGCAAAGGCGTTCTACACCATGATGGAGGTGGCACAGAAGCCCCTTCACGAGAAGACAATGGTTTTGCAACTGGATACCATTTCACGCCTAATATCATTGAAGTTGCAACTGGGCATTAGTCGAGACGGCTTCGATCTCATGTTGACAGTTGTTGGCAAACTGCTTTCGGATCCTCACACCCTACCGAAGAACACGTACGAGTCATAGAGGCTCCTTCGTGCACTTAAGATGCCGTATGAGTGGATCCAAGCTTGTCCGAAGGGGTGCATCCTATTCAGGGGAGACCACAAGACAGCAACACACTGTCCAAAGTGCAAAGCCTCTAGGTTTATGAAGGTAGAAGACAGTGATGGCAAGAAGAAGCAATCTAAGATCCCTGAGATGGTCATACAGCACCTTCCTTTCCTGCAGAGGCTCCAACGGCTGTACATGACAGAGGAGTCTGTGAAACAGATGACGTGGCACAACAATGGCAAAAGATACAGTGACAAGATGGTACACCCAGCGGATGGTGATGCATGGAAGCACTTCGATGACATGAATCCTGGCAAGGCTATGGAGGCTCAGAATATACGCGTAGCGCTAGAAACAGATGGGTTCAACCTATTTGGAATGATGGCGGCCCTGTACACTTGTTGGTCCGTGTTCGTCCCCCTCAATCGTCCCCCCGGCATCATGTTTGAACCCAGGAACGTGTTCTTGACACTGATAATACCTGGACACCTGGGCAACAATATGGGTGTATTCATGCAGCCAGTGTGGGATGAATTATAACATGCTTGGGAAGAGGGGGTACTGATGTACGACCGAGCTACAAAGAGGAACTTCACAATGCATTTGTGGTACCAGTATTCAATGCATGACTTCCTGGCGTATGGCTTATTGAGCACGTGGTCTGTTCACGGGAAGTTCCCTTGCCCAACATGCAAGGCAGATGTGATGTTCACCTGGCTGGCCAAGGGTGGCAAGTATTCTTCTTTCGACAAACATCGATAATTCCTGCCTCAGAACCATGAATTGAGACGAGATGAAAAACACTTCACAAAAGGTGTTCAAGTCACCGACCCCATTCCTCAGGTTAAGAGCCCTGCCAACGTCCTTGCCGAGATAGAGGCTCTCCAAATTGATAAAAAGAACGGTGATTTTATTGGATATGGTAACGATCACATGTGGACTCATATATCGGGCTTGACTAGGCTACCGTACTTCAAGGACCTTCTTCTTCCACACAACATCGATGTAATGCACATAGAAAAGAATGTCGCTGAGGCACTCTGGGCAACACTCATGGACATTAATAAGAAGTCAAAGGACAACGCTAAGGCTAGACTAGACGTGGAAAGGATTTGTGATAGACCAAAGCTAGTGATGAAGACCCCTGCGCCAGGAAAGAAATGGAAAAAGGGTCCGGCTGATTACATCCTGAAAAGGCCAGATAGGAAGGAAGTATTACAATGGATCAAGACGCTAGAGTTCCCTGATGGGTATGCGGCGAATCTAAGTAGGGGAGTGAACTTGGAGACTATGAAAGTCTTAGGGATGAAGAGTCATGACTTCCACATATGGATTGAGCGGATCCTTCCTGTGATGACCTAGGGATACCTCCCCGAGCAAGTGTGGAGCGTCTTGGCAGAGTTGAGCTTTTTATTCCGCCAGCTTTGTGCCAAGGAGTTATCTCAGGATGTTTGTGTTGACCTGGAGAAGGCTACACCTTTGTTGCTCTGCAAGTTGGAGATGATATTTCCACCCAGCTTCTTTCTGTCGAGGCAGCATCTAATTTTGCACCTACCACATGAGGCACAGTTGGGGGGCCGTGCAGGCCCGTTGGTGCTATCCAATCGAGAGGTGTCTAAATCTTCTTCGGGAAAAGTCTAGAAATAAAGCCAAAATTGAGGCTTCTGTGGTAGAGGCATTCATTCTGGAGGAGGTGTCAACCTTCACACAGGCATACTATACTAAGAAACTTCCCAGTGTGCACAATCCAACCCCTCGTTATAACACTGATGAGAACTCATCGAACCTCAGCCTTTTCCAAGGGGATCTCGAAAGAGGAAGTGCAGGTACCAACAAGAAATTGACCCATGATGAGTGGCGCACTATCACGAGCTGCTTGTTATTGAACCTTGATGAATGCATTCCTTATCAGAAGTAAGTTCTCAATGAGCTTGTTACATACGCCGTCACTATCCTCCACCTATCGATCCGACCCCCTTGTCTCTTGTTTTTTTAGGGAATATATTAATGAACATTGGAGAGGCAATAGGGCTCCTACCGAGCAAGAAGAAGACCATCTTCTTAGACATGGTGTGCCCGGTTTCATTTCCTAGTTCTGTACAAAGGTACCATCCAAGTAACCTCGTTCCGACTTTGAGATTCCACTTTGCTCCTAGGAGTGAGTAATGTAATGATCTACCTGTCCTGACCTTGCAGGCCCAGTCGGATGCGGAAATGAGTGATAAATTAAAACAGGTGGGCGGTAGCTTCTCCCGTAGGGTCAAGTCATTCACCGTTTATGATGTGAATGGCTATCGCTTTCACACGAGAAGCTACGAGGAGAGCCGGCCCAACCTAAAAACCACGTGCTGCAGAGTTCGTACGCCTGGCACGGATGAGAAGGACTATTACGGCATAGTCGAAGAGATATACGAGCTCAAATTTTTGGGTGCCAAAGCTTTTAAGCCAGTGGTATTCAAATGCCATTGGTTTGATCCTGATGTCACGAAAAAAGACCTTAAGATTGTGCAAGTCAAAATTCGACAGGATTCCAACTATAAAGGAGACGATGTCTATATTTTGGCTAATCGAGATGCCACGCAAGTTTATTACTCCCATGGGTGTGCCAACAAGATGAGAAGCTTGCGGGTTGGAGCCTTGTGCAATTGGTATCACCGCGCGGTAAAGCTGTCCCAAATGATGATGATTACAACTTTGACCCAAAGACAGATGAGTTCTATCAACCTGAGGGGCTAGAAGGGAGTTTGAAGATAGGCATTCCTTCACTGATGGGCATGAAAGTAGACAACAACATTGATGAGGACGAGGGTGATGAGGTGCAGGATGCTAAGGACTTACGAATCCTTGAGCGATGGCAAATGGTGTGCGATGGCGTTGTTGAGGACGATGTAGATGATGATGACGATGGAGATGATGACGATGTAGATGATGCCCGACACTTAAGAGAGCTCGACAATATTGATAGTGATGACGACTATTGCCGTTCACGGAGATAATTTCTAATTCATGTAATATACCTTGCAATTAGGGAGTACTACCCTGGCTTGGTCACCCACAAGGGTGAGGTACAGGCGCCCATGAGGTGGGAGCACTTCTCCAGCATCACGGACTCCAACGGCAAAACCTTGGTGGCGAAGATCAAGAGGGAGCTCTGGGTGAGTCTTTTAATCGTACCGTATTTCTCAATACTACACATTCATTGGACGTTCTTGAAACAATGATGAGTTCTGTGTGAGTTCTGTGTGCAGGACTTCTTCACGTGTGAAGCATCCCCATTGAACAGGAACTCAAATGTGATACAATTACTAATCCCAAGAGGCTAGTAACACATTTATAACAACAGATAAGTCTCAGTCTAGTAGTCTTGCCAAACGAGGGCAATGAAGACAAATGATAATAATAATACACCAGAACATAGCCCAGGTCCAAAGGACCCAGAAATTAAACTCCCACGTATCCATCTGACGGATCCCAATGCCACAGGCTTAGTTGGGTGCAGACACGACCTTACTCATACGCAGCTTCCGGATCAAACTCCGGATCTTCCTCTATTCAACAAAGCAAGGGTGAGTACAAAGTACTCAGCAAATCCAACCTTACCCTACGGAATGGGATAACAATATATGCATATGAATATATATCAAGGGTAAAACTTAGGGTTATTTGCATAAAGCTATCTTTTGACACATGCAGGGTTTATTTTATAAATACCTTTGCAAAAGACATATTTTTCCATATACAACAGTATTTGTGAAAAAGAGGTTGTTCTCAATTTTAAGTGCTGCTGAACCCTCAGTTCCCACAACACATGACAGATAACCAATTTCCAAAATCACACTCACTCACATGTTCTCACTCATCCCAACCCAACCAGTTGGTGAAACCAAACCATAACCCGTCCATATACTGTGGACACATCTATCCGGATAAATTTTACACTCTGCAGAGGTTGTACTAGCCACAAGTAGGGTACCGTAACTTAACATCGTAGTGCAAGCACAGATCCATCAAAGCCATTACCCTCCTAGCTAATGTGGCGCTCACCACGGGCACACTAAGGCAACAACATCATTATAAATTACAGCGCTTATATATATATGTCTCATACAAATCCTCAGTAACCAACAACCCTTAGTGCCCCGTTGCACACCTGCCTCCAGGTGATTGCCATATTAACTAGAGGGATTTAGACTAAGCCCTGCCACATACAGGGTCGAGTGGTTGCACGAAAATTGAATTAGGTGAGATGAATCATCAACGCGGTGGGTAAACACCATCTATACTGGTTCATTAATCCTTTCATATTACCCATAATTCATTCTTATGACTCACACCATTTTCCTTTTAAAATCAATTTATTTGATAAAATCATAGTGATGGGTATCCAGGATGAGTATCAAATCCTAAGCATACTAAATAATAATATAACATATTATTTGCTCCTATGTTTGAACAAGGTAATTATCAGTAATATCAATTTCAAGGATGGCTATTCAATCAGGTCATAACTAAGTAGCGAAAATACTCGTACGTATATTGTACATGCAATTTAAAACGGCTTCTACGGTTGTGTTTAAAAATAGGATCAACATGCATCAAAGGGGAATAGGTTGGACTTACCTCCGTCGGCGTCCTGATCTGTAAACTCCTACAGGTCGTTCGGGTCCTCGGTGCCGAACTCGCGGTACTCGCCTCCGACGTCCTCGTTCTCCGGCTCGTTCACTCCGTTAGCTAAAGTACGTGATAAGCAAACAAGTACAAATAAATAATCACATACATACAAATGAGCTCAGAAAATTATGAGATTTTTATGGAAGATAGAATGTGATTTTAGATGAATTTAGGAAAAGAATCATTGGAATCGGAGTTGTTATGTGACCGTGACAGATGCACGAAATTTATTCACGCGAAAAAGGCTAAGCGCGATTAGGGAATTGTGTGCACGTGAAGTGCTTGGCTGGTAGTGCATGGCATTCTTGCATGTGTTGCTCAGGGCCCGTGCGTCATAGGCACATGCATGGGAATGGAGGAAAGCAAGCTAGCAAAGCTAGTTACGAGAAAACAGGAAGGGGCACGGGTGGTGTTCGTCTTCGTTGCTCGACGTCCGCCATTGACGAGCTTCTGGAGCTCGGGAGTGGCTCGGCACAGGCAATGGGAAGGGAAGCTACTGCTTGTGGGAGGTGGAGGATGGCCTAGGGATGTTCTCTAGCTACTCACCTCGGTCTGCCATAGCTCGAGGAGGGAGATCGACGGAGCGTGGTCGTCTCTGCTCAAGAACAGAGAGCGCTCGGTCGGGAGGAGGAAGAAGACGGGCGAGTGAGTGGCTGTGGAGCTGAACGGTTCGGCGTGGTCACGTGGAGGAGGGGCGAGCTATGTGGCGTGTGTTGGGTTTTATAGACAGACAGGGAGGAGCTACGCCACCGGTGCTCAACCACTTGCCACTAATGGTGTGCTGTTGTTCTTTAGGACAAGGTGAGGGGGACGAGGTGAGTTAGGTAGGGCGGTGCGGCGTCTATCAGGAAGAGGCAGCAGCTGCTTGCATGAGTTGCATGCATGCATGCATTGTGATTCTCGGGCACAGGCTAATAAGATGGTGTGAGCGGCGACCGGCGGTGTCCAGCTCGTGGACGGTGCCTAACCTTGCATGCCACAGGTAACGAGGTGCTTTGCATGCACATATTCTTGACATGCAAATGGACGGTGCCGCATGCAAATAGACGGTGCCTAACTTGCATGCATGGTTAGAGTGATGAGGAGCTGCTGGCAAAAATGTGGATGTGCTATGTCCACGTGTATATGGTGCACGATGCTGCTGGGTGTTGCTATTTGCACATGGTAAAAATATAGCAGGCATCTGTCGTGTTGCTGCTATGCATGGAGGAGCGAGAGGTAGTGCGAGGTGGGTCCCACAGCACTACGGGCAAGGCGAGGTGGTGGGGTCCACATGTCACGGTGTCGCATGAGGCTGCGGTCGGCGAGAGGGGTCCGGGCGCGGGCGTGCCGCGGTGGCGATGGCGGTGGGGTCGGCGCAAGCGCCGTTGTCGGGCATCGGGCGAGGGCGAGCAAAGAAAGAGAGAGGTGGGGGACGGGCGGGCGATGCAGGGGCATCGATGCGTGGAATATAATTAGAGTGAGAGAAGCAGAAGAGATATGAGGTGGATGAAAGTTTGAATGAGATGATTGAGCTCAAATGATTTATAGTTTTTGAAATATATTTTGAAATAAATTTTAATGCGAGTGATTTTGATTTATGGATTTTTTTTGGGATGTTACAACATGCAAGGAGGTGAGAGAGCAGCATTCGGCGCGAGTGCAGGAGGCGGTCTGCAAAGAAAATCTCAAGGATCTGTACCACGAGGCGCATCTCCAGTGCATCAACACCTACTACGCCGATGTGCTTTGCTAGGTGGTGAAGAAGCCGCAAGTCAGGGAGATGCTACTCCAGAGGGAGACCAACCTCACCAAGGCGCAGTACATGCAAGTAATTAAGTAGGAAACATTCATTCTGACTTCTTCTATGAAACATTCAATTCATCTTCTGGCATGTCAAATACTTGATGTCATGTAGATGTGTCCGGAGTGTTGCGACAAGTACCGGGACTGCTGGGCGGCCATTGTGTGTGAGTGGACCACGGACGCGGTGTACCAGAGGCGCAGAGAACATTGGGAGCGCCGCCTGCAGATGCGAGGGGCACCACACCACCAAGGGAACCAGTCCCTCCCATTGTTCATGGAAAGATGGGTACGCTTCTGTTAATCTATTTATTCTAGCGCTCAATTATCATTACTTGTAACCATGTTTGTGTTTTCCTCACAGACCCAGTCGTATGGTGGGCAGGTCATCAACGAGTTCATGGGGTATGCCCTTGCTCACAAGGGCAAATCGACGGCGGCAGACAACGTCTATGACCCGGTGGACGGGCGCGATGCGTACACTAACGCGAGCGTCTACCCCAAGCTCACTGAGTACACATCTGCGGCTCGCCAGCGCCATGGGGAGACGTTCAACCCCGCCACCGACCCCCTGGACACAAACTTTTTGATGAGGTTGGGAGGAGAAAAGCAGCACAGTCGGTACTGGATGGCCAACAGTGCCATCGAGTCGTCCTCTGTTCCCACGCTGAACCAGATTCGACGAGACGGGACCAAGAGCTCGTCCGACATCCCCATAGCGCCTCAGCAGCCGAGCAACGCGCAGATGTTCTCGGCATTTCAAGTAAGTGCAGTTTTATTCGTCGTTCACTCGTTTCATACATGTACCTTGCCTTCACATACCATCAACCTTGTGGGTGTAATATTGCAGGCCCAGATCGCACAGTTGCAGGCGAACCAGGAGGCCCAGGCGATGGCCCATCAGCGGCAGCTGGCGGCTATCACGCAGCACTACCAGCGTCAGATGCAGGACTTTGCCGGCTACTTCTGGACCCTTCAGGTCCCGGGAGTGTAGCAGGCCGAGCTCCTTGCCTTGATCTTCGCTCCACCACCTATTCCTGTGCCTACTCCTATAGGGACTCCGATGAGTATATTGCCTGTTGCTTTAGCTTGTGCGGCCATCCTGCAGGTACTAATGAGATCACTTGGCCTCTATGCAGGAACAGTCGGCGGGTTCGAACCCGACTCCTGCAGATGCTAGCCCTCCACTGGGCCCGACCTTCCCGACTCAGGGGTTCACGTGGCCAGGTATTGCTCCTCCACCGACGCAGCAGGGGCACTCCGGGCCTGCAAGCGGCCCTCTGCTTCCGCCGCCCTACTGGACATTCCAGTTGGCGCCGCAGTCAGGGTGTTCTCCGTGGGAGCAAGGTGGGGACTCTGGGGCCCCTGGGGACGCGGGTCGAGCTAGGTACCTCTACTGCCCGCTTGTGGACTTGTATCGATGAACTTGTCGCTCTTTTGGATATGTTATGAATTTGTATCAATGTAACAGATGAATTTGAAGATCTTTATGTATGAATTCGTGTTGAGACGTCATTTGATGATGAAATATGATTTTTATGTGATATTCTAGTCTATTGTCGTGAATATATGTGAAATTGCATGTCTAGAATGCAAGAAAGCAGAAAAAATAAAAAAAATCCAGCTTTGTCGAGTGCCAGCACTCGGCAAAGCTGGGCATTTTTCCCAGCAGAGCCTAGCTTTGCCGAGAGCCAGGCGTGGCACTCGGCAAATAATTTTTAAAAAATAAATAAAATAATATATCTTTGCCGAGTGCCTGCGACGTCACACTCGTCAAAGGGTGCCGTCAGGTTGACGTCGCCCGTTACCTTTGTCGAGTGCTCGCGTGGCACTCGGCAAAGTCTTTGCCGAGTGCCTGTCAGATGGCACTAGGCAAAGACTCATTTACCGACCAATTCTTTACCGAGTGGACTTTGCCGAGAGCCTCACTCGGCAAAGCCTTTGCCGACGACAAAGGTGCCTTTGTCGAGTGCGGCCGACACTCGACAAAGGAGGCGGATCTAGTAGTGCACTACGTAGCCACGTACACACACACCCCCCGGCCGGCTCTGCCTCTTGCATCCAAGGACGAACTGTGCAGCACCTTTGGTTTCATGCCATGTGACTGTGACCGTCATTCATGGGATTCTTGCTGAAGCACACCGGTGATGACTGATGATGATGATTACCAACTACTACCAAGTCGTTAATCCCCTACAGATCTTTTTCCAGGGAAAGCAACGAAAAACAAAGACTTGCGTGCACGTACTACGTACCTGCTGTATATACAGATGTGAAGTTGTTTTCAGGGGAAAAGAAAAAGACTGATGCTACAGCAAAGTGAATATGTCGTCGGAACACATGCATACAGAACCGTACCCACAGGGCCTTGCATGCATGCAAGATGGTATCTTTTAGGTACCTTTATTTTCTCCAGGTGCATATAGTAGGTGCTAATGGTTTTGGAGCGGTGACTTGGGCGATTTTGTCTCGACGGCTTTGTCGTTTGGGGTGGTGGTGTACTGTACCCAGTTATGGTGGTTTGGTGGCGGTGAAGCGTGTTGAGTTGCGGCTCGTCACTGCACCGGAAAGTGTTTTAGGGGCGGCTGGCCAGGGGGGCAGTTGGGCGAGCTGCCCCATGATATACTTAAAAATCCAGTATTTGTAGGGATCATCTCTATAAATTAATTTACAGGAGCGGTTAAATATTAAGTTATAAATGATTTTCTGAAAACCACATAAAAATATCAGAAAATTAGCAAAAAGAAGGTTTTTTTAACTCGGAGAGGGCCCACTGGTCAGCGCCCACTAGCTCTTAGCCATAGCCAGTCTTTTTGTCACAATTTTTGCACACTTCGCACATCCATGGGGATTCGAACATATGACCTTAGTACCTCCTTTAACCACTGCACTACACACACCACATGTGTCTATAAGCCCTTTCGGTTCCCCACATATTATCCACGGGGATTCGTACCCATAACCTCTCGCACACTTCGCGCATCTGCGGGGATTCGAACCCAAAACCTCTCGCACACTTCGTGTCGTGCGGTGCCTCCTCGTCTAACCACTACCTACGCACTCACATGTGTTTATAAGCCCTTTTGGTTCCCCACACATTATACTAAATGAAGTATAAATTATTTATTTGAGGCTCTAAACCAATTTAAATTAAAAAATACTGAACTACAAAGTTTCATAACTTTTCAAGATCTATGTTTTTTGTTTAGGAAGTTTCTTCATCTGAGGTTGTTTACAAAATTTAAATTTAAATTTGAGAAATTCAAATATAATTTTACATCACAAGATGATTTCAAATAAAAAAGTGGTCAACTAAAAAATTTCATAACTTTTTGATATCTATAAACTTTATTTTGGATGTTTTTTCATCCAAGGTCATTTGAAATATTCGAATTTTAACTTTTTAAAATTCAAGCATAGTTTTGCATGACAATATGAACTAAAATGAAAATGTTATTAACTACAACATAATTTTTCAGGATCTACAAACTTTATTTTGGGTGTTTTTTCATCCAAGGTTATTTTGAAAATTTAAATTTTAAAATTATAAAATTCAAACGTAGCTTCGCATGACAAGATGAAATTTTTAAGAAAAAAACATCACATTTAGAGTTAGTGTGAGGGAGAAAAACTAGCTACAAGTTTTAGCCACATATTGATTAAAAAAAGAAATCCGTGTTCAACATCCCCTACAAATACGTGACTACAAATCAATTTATAGAGACGGTTAGATATTGAGCCACCCCTATAAATCGATTTGTAGGGGTGGCTAGTTATTGAGCCCCCTACAAACAGAGAATCATCTGTAGGGGCGGCTCAATCACTAGCCGCCCCTATAGTAAAAGACCCATCACACTTACAAATTATTTTTCACGTAGTGCGTGTCGATGTCCTATTTCGACTGGTCAAAGTTGTTTCTTCTTCTTCTTCTTTAAGTTGGGGCTTTGGCGTGTTGATGTCCCAATCAACCAACCGTAGTTATATCTTTTATTTTGTTTGGTGTGGGCTTCATGTGCTTTTTTAATATATAATCGGCAAGATGTTCATGCTAAGGGTGTCTTAGAGCTTGTTTACATGGCCAATAAGTGGATACGAAGGAACAATAAATGGAAGAAGCATCAATAAGATCCAAGAACAAATGATGTCAAGAGAAGCACCGGGTCAAGTTCATAGTGACCAATAATGGATATATAATGTGGTGAAGAGAAGAAAGATCCATCAGATCATATGCTATTGACGAGTGACTTGCACATAGCATACTCAACAAATTTAAGTGCACATCGACCTGACTAAGTAATTTTAGTTCATCTAGTGTAGTCTCATGTTAGAGGTGTAGGTTAATTCTTTATTTTGCAATCTAATTCTTCTTAGAGCATCTGGGACAAATTACTTATCCCTCATCTCATAAGTGTCTATATATGCTATCTTCTATTATTGGTAGTGAGGACCAGCCACTCCGGAGCGTGAACTTTTTTGGAGGGCACTCGTGAGCGAAGGACTCAGAGATGAAGACTTGCGAATCAAGAAGTTCATGAAGATGAAGAGCTACAACTGGAGCGAGGCCGGTGAACCAAAAGTATTTAGGGATATCTACATCAAAGTACTTATACCTAGAAGCCTCGAGAGTCAAAACATGTATATGCTCAGGATGAGCGCGTGCACTTTTCTCCATGCCATTTTTCCCATAGGGTTTTTGGAGTGGATTTTTTAGTGAGGTGTGCACATAAAAGTTGTGAATGGTCGGCAATCCTTGAACAAATTTTGTTGCATCAACTAGGTCATGTATTACTGACCATAACCTAAGAGTCCTATTGTTGGGGGAACCCATATAAAATATGGCCAACTCGCCCCTAAAGAGGCTCAATAGGAGTTACTGTAGTAACTTGTGAAATCCTCTCCCACCTAGTAGTCGCTTGTAAATTGCGTTTGCCTCTATATAATGCGGAGGCCATAAGGGCAAGAGGTGTTCTTCCTCCCACTCTCATTTTGCAAACCCTAATCACCAAATCTCCTATCTCTCTACCCCCTTAACATGTTTATAGCACAAGTTTCCTACAACCTCCTTTATTCCCTCCACCGTTGCACCCCACCATCTGGATCTTTCCACATCATTTTCATCTTCTAAACTCAATACATAGCAACAATTATTTTCTCATCCCTTTTCCCCATCCTCATCACCATCCCTGCTATTCGTTAACAACATTTTTCATCTCCTTGTTGAGGATGAAAAAATTAGGAATAAACTTGTCAACATCTTATTGTGTGCCGAAGTTTAAACTCAAGAAAATAGTTTTCTTTAACAACAATAATTCCTAAGTTTTGCCTACATTTTATCAGCATCCAAGATGTGATCCGCCTCTCATCCCACATGACTTCCTCCACAAATAGAACGACAATGACGATGATCCTCCTCACTTTCTTGGCCTAGAGAAGACGACTCACCCGAAGCTGAGGCCAAACAATGCTGAGAAGAAACTTCTTAGTTAAGACATGATGAGCTAATTATTTGAGTGTATCTGTACTCTTAGTTACTAATCTACTAATTATTTGTGTTTTCGTCAACCCAAACTAGTTATATTGTGTTAACTATCTCATCATTCTCTGCTCTGAGGTCCAATTTATCCCTGTCCATTTGCTAATTGGGAGTTGTTTTTTCTCTACCATCGTCATGTTAGTGATTGATGGATGACACACACAACATCCTATCATCTCTGCCTCTGATCTTTATTGAGTCTTTTTCTCTACATGCTCTCTAGAAATGGGTTGAGGTTGAGGGGAACAAGCTAGCATCAACAGAGAGACATCATGGTGCCGCTCGGTAGCCCGAGTGTCAGGTTATGATACAACTAGGTATACCTCACAACACTGATATGTAAACCTCACGATAGCCCAAACTAGCCAAAGCCCATCGATCAAGGTCTGCCCAGGCCACACGGAACCCGAGCTGAATGATGAAGAGGGCGGACAACCACGATCGCTCTCTCCTCCTTACACTGCAAGCTATGTGGCGATAGGTGACCTCTCCTTTGTCTCGACCTAGGAGGGAGTGAAGAAAGGCTAGGTACCATCCAGTACACCTGCTCTAACAAGCTAGGGACAGGCACATTCAGCCAGACTGAAGGGATGATGATCTCAGGGCGTATGCCATCTCTATGCCATGCTACAAACGAGACAACAATGATAGTTGGCACAATGCCCCACCGTCCAAGTATGGCATGATAGGATAGTTATACGATCCCACCCACTTTCGGATAGGGTGCACAAACCCAACCTAAGACCCTAAGGCTGGCCAAACCAATGACGACCTCCATCTCGGGACTCGTGGTTGAGACCTTCGCCCCCAAGGCTTGCAACAATGGGCAACGAACCAGGGTGACTACCAACTCTCATGCCGCCATCACATTGCCTCCACAACACTGCTAGAAGACGATGACGAGGGTCCTGGTGGGCTCACGTTGCATAGGACAGCTGACGAACCACCTATGTACCAACAGTATCGCCATGGCAACACTATGGCAAACGTGTCACGCCATGCTGCAACATGGGAGCAAGATCATGACAATAACCATGCCAGAATGTGCACCGACGCCAAGAGAAGATGACCTTCCTTTGCAGTCAAGCTTATTAAATTAGTCTTTTCCCTTCCTCTGGCTCACGATCATAGGTTTGGGAAGAATCTCGTTCATTGTATGCAACCCTGGACTCTATATAATGGCAGCTAGGGGCCCACTTCCATGACATTGGACTCTCGGAACTTTCATTCGGATAGTCCATCTCCTTCTCCTACCTCTCTCGTACCCCCATCGTAAGAACATAAGAGCATTCAACCGAGGAACAGGCACTCATACTCTCTTTGAGATTGGACATAGGGCTTTGGCCTGCCAGTATAATTCCTTTTATATTTGGATGCTACCATCACATCCAGGAGCCGCGCGAAGCTCATTGAATTCACTAGTTAGTTATCAAAACACTGACGCCGGGCATAGGCCTTCTCACTAGCGCCACAAATTTGGGTTGTTCAATGTCCAATGTAATATAATAGCCTAGTTTTCAATGCCATAGATTTGCTATTATCATGGATGCATGCAATTGATAACTGTATCCTCTGGGAAAGGGAAGTGTAGATCATGATAAACCATCTTTTGTTACCGTCCTTAATTTAAACTAACTATTTATCTTTGGATGGAGGGATGATATGTCAAAATGCGACATATATATTTGTCTTATACTGCGTATGTTCTAAATTGTAGTTCACTTTGTTGACACCATTTTTTGACACGTGTCAATATAAGCCGAAAATTGTGCCGATCGGCAAGGGAGTGGTTATTCTCCAGCATTGCTTCTGAATTACCGATGGATGATTGCCGATAAAGGACATGTTAATCTCGTACATTGCCGATGAAGCCAGAGGGCTGTTGCCGATGGAGAGAGAGGCATGGTTGCCGATAGAAAGGAGAGCTAAATGACGTGGAAAGTAGATCTGAGTCATTATCGATGGGTTTTGCCGATGGAATCTACAGAGATGAGGAGCGTGCCGATAGAGGTTTCATCGTAAAGCAATGGATAAGGAAACTGGCAATATTTATGCCATTATTTTAATAGTTTATTTTTGAGTCCGACCTTGGTACGAGTCGTTATTTTTATTCCTTAGAGATAAGACTTGTTTAGGTAATACTTTGTCGTGTCTGTTTAGGACTCATAGTACCAGGGTATAAATATATACCGAGAGACAATGTAAGATATACACAATCAAATACAACAAATCTATTACTTTTATCTACTTTTCAAGCAATCTACTTTTCGACGACTTCGTCACCAGTACCTTTTCCTTTTCAACGAGTTCTTTCAAGAATCGGCGGGCTGCATCAACTTGATCTCCGACGACCTTGCAGGTTCCGCGTCTACCGAGCACGATTCAGGCTTTGATGTCCGGGCGTATCGCTGTCGTCTCGTCTGATCTGTTCAACAGTTATCGAATATCATCTGAGCTTTGACGTCCGGGCGTATCGCTGTCGTCTCGTTCGGATCTTATTCAAATTTATCATCCTTGTCGATTAACAGGTCAAATCGACTGGCACGCCTTGATATCGAACCAGGGTATTAGCCCAGTGTGTTTGCAGATCTAACGCGTTTTTGCATTAACACATCTTTTGGCACACCTGGTGGGACCAAATCAACAAATTTATCATGAAGAATCCTACTGATATCACTCCAGAAAACATCATCGAGATATCAGAATCAGATCTCAAGGAGGATCAGAGGCAAGCCATGGAAAAAGCTATGGAGGATTACAGGCAGCTTTGCTTGAAGTCTTTCAGCATGAATAGGGGAGGAGAAGTCATCCAGAAGCAAGATCTGCCGTTGCCTCGGCAGGTAACCTTTGACTCTAACCCTGGTAAATTACAGGAGATGGTTAATTCTGCATTAAATCAAGCTTTGATCAACCACTCCACCGTGCTGTCCAATACTGTCTACAATGCTGTTGTGCAAACGTTAAGGGACGGACAAGCACCAGGGTATGTCGAGCTGGCATATCATCAGCCGGGATCGGCATCTACCAGTACTCCATCGGCAACTCCAGCCGTTGAGAGTTTGGAAGCGCCTACTCTTTCCGCTATATCAGGACCATCCGTCATCGAAGCCACACCGATAGGATCAGATCTAATATCTCAGGAGAGGCCTAGTACTCAGTTGAGCACAGATTTATCGGCATCGACAATGTCAGGTCCTTCAGGTCAACATAGTCAAACTGCTGCCAATTGGTGGGGATACGGTATGCCTCCAGGTCCATCTACTGCCAACTCTGGACGGCCTCAAGTGCATGATGTAGCAGGGAAGGGTCCAATGACATCGGCTACTCCAATTCGGCCGGTGGCTCAAGCGCCGTATTATTCTACTGTACCTCCTGCTATACAGCCATTGTCAATGGGATTCTACGCACCTCCACAACAGATATCTTATGCGAATCCATTGACTAATCCTCCACCAGTTCAATAGAGAGCTTCCACTACAGAGCAGCCCGTAGTACCATTTATATCTCAGTCTGGGTTACCTGCAATTCAGGGCAATTATGCTGGCTATCATCCGTCTATACAAGAGCATCAATTGTCTACAAGCTATCAGCCATCGGCAAGCCAGGTGCCGATGAGTTACAGTCTTAATTGGTCAGGGAAAGCGCCAATTCAACAACCTGCTATTCAACCAAGCCACCAAGCAATAGGGACTCAACGGTATAGTCCACAGACAACTTTTCAGGAGCAAGCATCGGCAAAACAGCCGATGAACTTTACTCCGCAGATTGGTGCCGTGAATATGCCGATTTATCCAAGCCAAGTGCCACAGGGGTATGTAGAAGCATATCAGCCAACGCCTCCAGTAGAGATCCAGCCAGTGCATCGGCAAGATCAGGATGCACTCTTGATCGATAAGATTGCAGAAGTGATGAAAGAACAATTTGGGATTCAGCCCAAGATCGATACTTACTCTTATCGGACTCCATATCCTTCATCTTACGACTCAATTCCTTTCCCGAATCGGTACAAGGTGCCAGATTTCACTAAGTTTTCTAGACAAGATGACACGTCAACAATGGAGCACATCAACTGATTCATTATCCAGTGCGGGGAAGCAGCAAACAGGGATGAGCTGAGGATCCGTTTATTCTCGTCCTCTTTGTCTGGATCAGCCTTCGCGTGGTTTATATCATTGCCACCGAACTCTATTCTTACTTGGACCAATCTAGAAAGGCAATTTCATAAATACTTCTTTGCTGGTGTCCACGAGAAGAAGCTTACCGATTTAATGAAATTAAGACAGTGAAGCGACGAATCGGTAGAGAATTTTGTGCAAAGGGTATGAGACATGAAGAACAAGTGCTACAGCCTAGTGCTTGATGACCGTAAGTTAGCTGGTTTGGCTTTCCAGGGTTTGTTGCCGCATCTTAGGGAGAAATACGATGCTCAGGAGTTTGAAAGTTTAAGTCATATTGTGCAGAGGGTCTCTGATCAAAGAGCTCAAGCTCCAGAGCATAGAAAGAGCTGGAACAAGAAGGTGTCCTTTGTAGAGGCAGAGAAGTCAGATTCAGATGAAGAACAACTATCGGCCTAGCTGAGTGGGTAAAAGGTAAAAAACCTTTATCGTGTCCTTTTGGTCAAAAGGAGCCAGAGAAATTCACGTTTGACATCACAAAGGCCGATAGAATATTTGATCTGCTACTTCAAGAGGGCCAAATCAAGCTATCACCCAATCATGTGATTCCATCAGCAGATGAATTGAAGAAAATTAGGTACTGCAAATGGCATAATGCAACTTCGCACAGTACCAATGACTGCAAGGTTTTCAGGCAGCAGTTGCAATCGGCAATTGAATCTGGGAGGATCAAGTTTGACAATTCTAAAGCTCAGAGGCCGATGAAGATTGATCAGCATCCTTTCCCAGCAAACATAGTGGAGGCCGTAAACAAGACCAAAGTACTGACATCGGTAAGCAGGAAAGCATCGGTGGATCCTAGAAATCAAGCAACTACCGATGACTTGAAGGGGAAAGAGATAGTTGAAGAAAGTAGTAGTTCAAGAAGGCCTCCTAGACCAGCTCCGTATAGAATTCCAAGTAACCGCTATTGGCATCGGCAAGAAGAGTTGCGTTGGGGAGCGTGGCATCAGCACAAAGACCATTGGAGATGCCCCTTCTTCATCTATTGTTGGGAAGAAGGCATTAAATTGCCTACTGTTGATAGTTGCCCCGAGTGCAATGGTTATGATCGAATCAATCAGGCAGAAAGAAGGCTGCGCTATGGTGATCGGAGTAGATACAGCGGTAAGCCGATCAGAGAAGGGGTATTGGTACATGATCGGCTGGGGGGCAGGACCAGTGTACATGAAAGACTGGGCAGGCATGCTGACTGTTTGCTGATGAATCAAAAGGAGCTCGAGGAGATGACCAATGCAGGAGTCCATGATGAAACAGTACTCTGCAGGGATCCCAATACAAATTGCCCAGGTTCAAGTGCAAAAATTTATCAACCCGTCTGGAAGACGAAGCTTCCTCAATGGTGCCCTAAAGGTCTAACAAGGACTCAAAAGAGGAAAATGCAACGTGAGCACAAAGAGGAAAGTTCCCGTGGAGCAGAAACTCAAGAATGACAGCTGAAGCGCAAAAGTGAAGATCCATCAGCAGATATCAACATGGTTTTCCTATTGCCGATGGGATTCTTAGCACTTGCCAATAAAATATATGTATATAGATAAAGTGCTTGTTCAAAAAGAATGTATCGGCACTACATTAATGTGAAGTTTTACAAATTACCGATTCATCACATTGCCGATGAAAAGGGAGGTTTACAAGTTCAACAATGAGTGGATAGTTGATATCGCACGCAGGCAAATTTGGTCAGCTTCCTCTAGTATCTTTGCATCTTCATCGGCATTGCCTTCAACTGGCTTGATCTTCTTCTTGAGCGCCAGCGTCTTGAGGACTTGGTTGTCCCTTTCTTGCTAAAGAGTCTTGACAGCTTCGGGCATCTGGGCCTTCTCATGATTTGCTGCATCCAAGGCCCCTTCAATCTGTCTCAGCTCTGCTAGCAGGGTTTCTCTTCTTGCCAATAGTTGAGCAATCTTGTCCTCCAGATCTGCACAAAAGGTTTCTAACTTACCAATGTCTTTGTGCTTCTCATCGGCAAGTTGCTTATGCTTCATCATGTCCTTCTGGAGTTTTGCCTGAGTGGCTCTATCGGCAATCCGCTGGGCAGCCCTTTGATACTGCAACTGCTGGCTCTCCAGATGAGCAGCCTGAAAAAGTGCTTCCTCAACATCGGCAGGAATATGACCTCGAATTCCTTTAAAAGTTGCTCTTGCAGAGTCAGAATCTTGGATCAGTAGAAAGGTCTCCTGTTGCAGCAATGATAATAGTGTCTCCAGCTTTGACTTGGTCTCAGGTGATAGAACTCCAAGGGCTGGAGCAGAGCTTTCTTCAGAATCATCATCATCGGGAACAATCCCACTGATAGAGAAGGAGAATAGACTATCGGGGGAATCTTGCTCCTAAAAAGGAAAGAATGATGTCAGCAGAAGAGCCTAAAGTGTTAAAGGTTATCTAAGGGAGTTAACGCACCTGTTTCAAGGCAATCTCTCGCCTTTGGCTCGGAGAAACAACCTCAGGTACAATTACCGATGACGTTCCTTGTGTTGGTACCTCGATTGGTTGCTGCTGCGATACCGATGCCGATGAAGATCCTTGTATGGGTACAATGGCCGATGGAAGAGCAGGTGCCGATGGAGAGGTCCGCACAGATACGTCAGGCGATATCGGGCGAGGCGAGGACACCGACGGAGATGGTGTAAGTCTTGCCCGCTTGGATTGTGATTCTTCGTCCGATGAAGCCTTACGCTTGTACTGTAAGATATCGGCATCGGACAGCTTGGGGGCATCGGCAATGGATGGCTGAGGAATTGGTACACTTGGGACGGTTGCCGATGCAATCACTCAGTGCTGCAAGAGAGACAGATGAGTAAAAGTGCCGATCCCATGATTGAGGTTTGAATAAAGAATACCTCTGGAGAATCGTCAAGGACAACAAGGTGGGGCGACGAAGGTGCTGCAGGAGGAGACGAAGGGTGAATTGCCGATGAAGATTCTAAAGGTGTAGAACTCGCGCCCTAAAATATGAAATCGGTAAATCACAGCAATCGGCATCTGCAGAAGAAAGTGAGATGGTTACCTGAGATGAGTGTGCCAAAAATGTGACCGATTTGGTACTCCTCTTGGTACGACCATGGCCCACTGGAGCATCTAGCGAGGGAGCCTTGTGGCCGATGATGGATACCGGGGAAATCGGCTGCAGCCGTATGACCTTGCCACTTTTACTCAATGTTGGAACTGGGTGATCAACCTATTTAAAAAAAAGGGTTAGTTGCCGATGGATTAAAGGGGAGTTGAAAGAAGTATAGAGGGTCAGACTTACTGCATCGGCAGGGATGACGTGATCGGGATCAATGAGGTTCCAGTAAAAATGAGGAGAGGCAAAAAATAGCTGCTCTTTCCATTCTTGCCACCATAATTTGAAGGACTCGGTGACAAAAGAAGCCGGTACCCAATCAGTTAGATTGACATTTGAGGTTTTGGCATCGGGAAGGAGAGTGACAATCTTATGCCAATCCACACGGCTCGCAATAGCCTCTCTCGGTTTAATCACATCCGCAAAACATAGGTTGATGGGCAGTTGTCCAAAAGCTAGTTGTCTTGCTGCTGCCGATGGATAATAGAACTCGTATGTGGGATTAATGTTCTTCCCGCTTCCAAAAATGTTGACCGGGATAGCACGAGGAGTGATTATTGCCCTAAGAATGTCGGCATCCTGGTTCAGGGCCTCATCAGTAAGGTTGAAGGAAAGAGGGAATCTTGCTGCTTCATCAACATACGGGACCCAGGCCCGAAGCTCAGAGGGGATGCCGATGTAGAGGCTGTGGAAGAGATTGCCGATCTGGATTCTGTTTGCCTCTGCCCCTGGTAGTACTGCCAGTGCTTCTCCAAAGTTGATAGGGGGCGTGTTACCGATTCTTCTTCCCTGAGTTGATAATCTTTAGGAAGACTTCGAGGGAATTGCTAGGCGAACAGGTCAATATGGAAATACTTGTGCATATGGGCATTCAACCACATATTGATGAACCACCAGGGACCCCCCAGGTTGCTGATGGATTTACCTTGCAACAGCCTTTGTGATACTTGGTGGAGGAGATGGTAGACTGAGCCAAGAAGGTATCGGCCCAGTGGGAGTTGAACGCCACTAGCCAACAGCTCTGCTGCAGGAAGGTGCATGTTGGTCGGTCCAACTGTTCTGCCGCAGAAAATAAATTTCTCCAGCCACATATTCAAAAAAGCTGAATGTTCCCTGTGACTGACTGAACCAGATTTCTTATACTCGCTGATATAGCCAGTCCAGCCGCCAATGTTCCTGGTGGTCAGCCGATGTTCAGGTTTTCGCTGGAACAGTGAGTTGTCATCGACAGAAGAGATGTCTAAGCCAGTGAGCATGTACACATCGGCAAGGGTGGGAGAAGCTGGCCCATGTTTAAAGATAAAGGCATTCAGGGTATCCGACCAGAAATAGGAGGCGGCAATTAACAAAGACTCATTCCTCTCCATATCGGCAATAGATATTCTGATGCATTGTTCTAATTTGCGTTCCGCCCAATATAGCTCCATTGGCCTAGCGACCCTCAAATACCAATTTGTCCATCCGTTGGTGGTTTTTGGCCAGGAACGGAAGGTATCAGTCCAGAATCCCAAGTTAAAATTCTGAGCTCTGAAGGGGATTCGATTGGTTTCTGCGTTTATGATGTCGGTTGGGTCTGGATTTCCCATTGGGCCTAGGCAGATAAAGTGATTCTGATGCGTTGGAATAAGAAGATTATTGCAAAGTTCCTGAGATTAAAGATTGGGAACAAGGAAGAGTCATGAACTGCGCAGAAAAGGAGAAACGAAATGTCAGAGGACAGGCAAAAGAAAAAGACTAACCTTGGGGACGTCAAAACGAATAGCCATGGCCGCGACGGAGATGGAGAAGGCAAAGAATGCTAATGGAGGCTAAGGATCACCGTCAAGAGTGCCGATGATCGAGTTCGTCGAAGGATCGCCTGTTGATGTCGCCGCTGGAGAGAGAAAAGCTAGGGTTTGAATCGCAGATGAAAAATGGGCCGCGGCGGAGAAAACATTATATGGGCCTATTGGTACAAGATTTCCACTACCACGCGCGCAACTCTCGAGGAGAAGTTCAAGCGGTTTGGGCAATTATGACCTGGAGGAAATTTCGGCGCATAAAGTATTTTATACTCCGAAATTGAGGAGCATGTGTTGACACCATTTTTTGACACGTGTCAATATAAGCCAAAAATTGTGCCGATCGGCAAGGGAGTGGTTATTCTCCAGCATTGCTTCTGAATTGCCGATGGATGATTGCCGATGAAGCCAGAGGGCTGTTGCCGATGGAGAGAGAGGCATGGTTGCCAATAGAAAGTAGAGCTGAATGACGTGGAAAGCAGATCTGAGTCATTATCGATGGGTTTTGCCGATGGAATCTACAGAGATGAGGAGCGTGCCGATAGAGGTTTCATCGTAAAGCAATGGATAAGGAAACTGGCAATATTTATGCCATTATTTTAATAGTTTATTTTTGAGTCCGACCTTGGTACGAGTCGTTATTTTTATTCCTTAGAGATAAGACTTGTTTAGGTAATACTTTGTCGTGTCTGTTTAGGACTCATAGTACCAGGGTATAAATATATACCGAGAGACAATGTAAGATATACACAATCAAATACAACAAATCTATTACTTTTATCTACTTTTCAAGCAATCTACTTTTCGACGACTTCGTCACCAGTACCTTTTCCTTTTCAACGAGTTCTTTCAAGAATCGGCGGGCTGCATCAACTTGATCTCCGGCGACCTTGCAGGTTCCGCGTTTACCGAGCACGATTCAGGCTTTGACGTCCGGGCGTATCGCTGTCGTCTCGTCTGATCTGTTCAACAGTTATCGAATATCATCTGAGCTTTGACGTCCGGGCGTATCGCTGTCGTCTCGTTCGGATCTTATTCAAATTTATCATCCTTGTCGATTAACAGGTCAAATCGACTGGCACGCCTTGATATCGAACCAGGGTATTAGCCCGGTGTGTTTGCAGATCTAACGCGTTTTTGTATCAACACACTTTGATTTTTTTTGGTACATGCATTTTTTCATATACCTAGATAAATAATATGTCTAGATACATAGCGAAATGCATGTATCAAAAAAGTTAAAATAAACTATAATTTAAAACAGAGGGAGTAGAATGGAGAGAGTTGTCGTAATGACTAAAGAAATATCATGGAAAAAGCAAGGTCAGTGAAGGTGGCAAAAGGGGGCCAGAAATTGGCCGCCCCAACTGCCCCAACACACAGCTTACAAGAAAGAGAGCCCCCACACCACACAACACCACGCGGCGGGGCGCCCCCCCCCCCCCCCGCCTATGCCTATGAGCACGCGCTGGCACGATCCATGGCCCAAACGTTATTTGTTTTCCAGGGCTACCCCGGGCCGGCGCGACCCTAGCTCTCTCTAGCACACACAGCTGGCAAAGCGAGGAGCCAAGAGAAGCGAGCTGCGCTGTGCATGCAACCGTGCAGCAACGCACCAAAGTGTGGGCGCGCGCGAGCTACTGCTCAGGCCACTTGTTAAGGGCAGCCAGCAGGCCAAGCGGCACCACACTGTACCTGCACCTACCTGAGAGCGACCTCCCTCTTCCTCTCGCTCGTAGCTACCGCTCCAGGCAGCTCGGCACGGCACACACCCACACCGGCTGGCTGGCTGCTGCTGGTGCTGGCATCTCTTTGATATCACTCTCTCTTTCTCCTGGCCTCTCTTCCATTTCGGCACCTAGCCTGCCACCATCATATCTCGCCTTCCACATAAAGATCGATCGTCGTCGAGGATCGGTTAGTTGGCGCCGCAGAGCGCGAGGCTAACCGATCCATCGACGACGTCCACGGTTGCGCGCCATGGCGAAGCAGTCGTGCTGCCACAAGAAGAAGCTGAGGAGAGGGCTCTGGTCCCCCGAGGAGGACGAGAAGCTCATGAACCACATTGCCCAGTACGGCCATGGCTGCTGGAGCTCCGTGCCCAAGCTTGCAGGTATATTTACATGTGGACATATGCACAGAGTCACTAGCTAGCCATGTACCTTCTCTTGCTATTAGCAGCAGCAGAAGTTCAGTACTTGGTAGCATAACTATGGTGCATTACAGTGTTTTTTGGCTAATCGATCTCTGTTTATGTTCAGGCCTCGAGAGGTGTGGCAAGAGCTGCAGGCTGAGGTGGATAAACTACCTGAGGCCAGACCTCAAGAGGGGAACATTCTCACAAGAGGAGGAGGACCTTATCATACACCTCCATTCCTTGCTGGGAAACAAGTAAGCTTCTCTTCATGCATGTACATGCTTGTATGCATGGCGTGCAACAATGGAGCGAGAATCTAATAACTCTGCGTGCATGGTGATTCTGATTCACATGGCCAGGTGGTCTCAGATTGCGGCGCAGCTGCCTGGCCGGACGGACAACGAGGTCAAGAACTTCTGGAACTCGTACATCAAGAAGAGGCTCAGGGAGCGCGGCATCGATCCCGCCACCCACCAGCCCCTCGCCGAGCCTGCCGCGGCGCCGGCGGCGGCCACCACCACCACCACCGTCTGCCGCCGCGCGGTGTTTGGGGACGTCGATCTCATCCCGACAACTACACCAATCCAGGCGCCGTCGCCGTTCGAGGGGCCAATGCTGGACGGCGTGACGAAGCTCCCCGTGGACATGGACTGGCCGGTCGCCGGCGACGGGGTGCCGTCTTCGTCGCTGAATTTAAGGACATGCTACCTGCAGGCGTCCAGCTTCGGCATGGATGCTCTGATCCCGGCGCCGGTTGTCCCTTCGGCCTCCTGCTCCAGCACGCTGACCTCGATGCGGGAGGCCGAACACTGCAACGCCAACATCACCGGCGGCGGCCTCCCATGGTTGGAGCTCGGGGCAAACGCGGCAGTGGCTGACGCCGGCCACGTCGACAGCTGCTACGCCGGCGCGCTGGACGAGCTCAGGTGGTCGGAGTACTTCGACAGTGCCTTCCAGGCCGCCGTGAGCCAGCAAGGCGCCCTGCAGGCGGCGGCGGGGCAGTGTGTCTACGGCGGCAAGGATGACGTCCCGGTGCACTTCGACGTCCATGGGCTAAGCAACTGGTGCTAAATTGCTAATACTGGCTATAGCCTGAAGATGCAAATTATTACTGGCATTTCATCTGGTGTTATTTCCCCCCTTCTTGTTCTGATGTTGCTGTTGATGAGCAGCGGATAAGTTCGTGTGTGTGGTGATTATTACAGTTGAAAGTGTTTAGCACACATGTAAAGTACATAAACTGCAATGTTACAGTAGTAAATACTGCAGAGAGAGAGAGAGAGAGGGACAGAGAGATGGACGGGCCACGTGGTTAAATAAAAATGTGAATTATTATGTGATTAGCTCAGCACATGCATGTATTTGACTTTATCTTCGGGGCCCTTTGCCCCTGTTTCGTCGTTTCTGCTTTGTCCATTAATGGGATTTTGGTCCCATTTCTTGGGTTGATCCGTCGATCGATGCAACATGTAAGTACTTCCATTATTTAATATCTGTTCTATATTAAGCGAGCAGCTAGAAGGAACGGTTAGTTTTAGTTAGTTAGGATGGCAAATCATGCAGTTTTGGTGATAGTTAGTTAGGATGGCAAATCATGCAGTTTTGGTGACATAAACGACCTTAATACCATTATACATAGTACTCTTTTGCAACAAATAACTCTACATCAACCCTTTCCTATGCATATTTAGATGGTTATTTTTAATTTGTTTTTTCATAACAGAATCTATGGATAATTTATATTAAAAATATATCTAGTGGCTATTATTGTTGTCAAGTTTATTACAAACTTGATGGGCATACCTCCTCTTGTCACAAATAAAATTCCAAAAAATTCAACTTCCACATGTAGCATATATCAAAATATAAATTATATTAGTTAAGTTAACTTCATATTACAAACATTTTCTATAATAAAACTATTAGTGTCAATCTTGTTTTGTCAATCTATATGTAATTTTAGAATTTATGACCATAGATTTAAATAAATCGACTTGAGACAAACCTACTAGATGGATTTAGTTATATCCACGATCAGAGGAAGAATGCTTTGTTTTCAAAACATTTTAGTATTTGCTCTTCATCTTGCCATAGCTTCTTGTTGTCTCCTTGTTTGAAAACAAATTCGTCAAATGAGGAATTATAGAGTTAACTATAACATTTATTTAGTTTATGAGAGACAATGATGATACTACAATATAAGTAAGAAACTAAAAGAACATTAAAATAACTATTATAATTACATTATGTAAGACAACAATGCTAATGTTGAATTAGAAGCAGGTTACAACTCTAGTCTGGCAGCCTAACAATCTAAATTAAGATGCTAAGAAAATAACCAACCTTGATTGGGCAAACAATCCATGAGCAATGACGACATGTCTTTGGAAAAAAATAACAAAGATTTGATTTATGCAGGTTGTTTTTAGAGGAGCATGAAGATAGACGGTAGATGTTTCGATTTGCAAGCAAAGCGTTGGGGGCATGCCAAGAATGGATGGTAAAGTAATAATAGACTTTACTTATGATTTTCTTCTATTTAAGTATACTCTTTTTCTTTTTTTTTGGTTAGCAAATAAGCTGACAACATTGTAAGACTTGGTTGTGTGTGGTCATAGAGGACATAATTGTTCCATTTTCTCAAAAAAAAAAGAGAGAAAGAAATTGGAAGCCACGCAAAGGGGCCAAGGGATGAAGTCGTCGATCTTTTATCCCTCTGTGCTATACCAACTAGTAACTACGTGCAAGCTTTGAAGAGTTAAAGGCTTGCTCACTTGCATTGCTGCCGAGGGGCGTGGACAGTGGGTGATCAGGTGGCTGAGAAGGGTGCCACCAACAAATCAAATAATTCTGCATCGTTGGACTGTATATATAAAGTTATCCCCACTCGAAGGTTCCGGTGATACTACAGTCGTAGATATAGCTGTGGACTGTGGTGCCGGTTGGTGTACGTGTTGAAATTCTCGCAGAATCTATCCAAAACATGTGCATGTGCATGGGCGCGCGGGACCTCTCAGGAAAGCAGCAGCACCCGCGCCCTGCTACGTACTGTTCTTACTCGCTCGTACGCTAGTGTACGCGCGCGCACACCAGTAACAACGAAAATCCGGTGCAAGGAAAACAATAGTATTAGTTCTTGTTTCATCAAAAATAGTATTAGTTCTTATTTTAATGCACATATATTGTTTATCTTAATCTATTGTTGGAGTGGATTTGAGTGAAATTAAGTTCGGTGATAATCCGGCCACTCCAATACATATGGATTAAAGCTGTATACATGCTTGCATCCAAATAAGGCCTAGCGAGTTTAGAAAACACTAGTGCATAAAATGATATGTAAATCCTGATTAGGAAACCACTCCAATATATACACGTGGATTGAAGTTGTAGACATACTTACATCCAAATAAGACATAGCGAGTTGAGAAACCTGACTAAAGTTAATTCTTGGGAGAAATGAAATTCTAGAGACCTCTCTCTTTGCGTTATGTGAGATTCGAACCTAGGACCCTTTGCCTCGCGCGTAGATTGCTTGCCAATTCAACTGTGCACCACATGTGCGCTTCTCCTTTTAAATTGACCCATGGAAGGCCTTTAGTCTCGGGTCGGAGACCTTTAGTTCGGATTGGTGACAACAATCCGGACTCAAAAAGGTCACTTTTTAGTTCATGTCGATATTACCAACCGTGATTAAATGATGACTTTCAGTTCTAGTTGGTGTTATGAACCGGACTAAAAATCCTGTAGGCCCAAACAAAAAAAAATGTCGAGACTAAAGCCAAAATTCGAACTGAACCAAAAGAATGTTCTCTACTCGTGGAAACGTGATGAATCATGGCCGTTTCGTGAACGCTAGGCAAATACATCTCGTTGGAAACATGCAAGATCGAATGAAGCATTGCACGTACGTATACTACGCGTTTATGGGTTTCCAATTTCCATTAGATCACGCACGCGCCTACGCCTGTGCTTTGTCCAAATGCGTCGGGCAATGTTAAATCTCGCTCGCGGGTTGGAGCAGGCGGATCCGGGACCGGGATGATAAAGATAGTGATGAGCGATGTGATTGCGAAGCTACGCTCGATCGCTCGAGCCAGCTGGAAAGGTAGCGCAACGGACAACCCACTGATGCCCGTGGGCTCGACTTTCAGGTGTCCATGCTGCATATGCACGCACGCCCGATTGCATTGCCTGCCTGTTGCCAAATACAGTACTGCATAACTCGTGGTGTCTGCGGAACCACGAATAGGACAAAGCATGCATGCGTGATGCACGGTCGCGGCCTTGTGGGGGGACGTACTATATATGTGCTCTGGTGATAATTTCTTAGTTGGAGTGTTCAGACACAATTTGTTTAATTACTTACACCAAGGCTTTGTCAACCATCCTTTCAGTTTCAAACACCTCTGAGAATAAGAACGGAGGAAATTAAGTTGCCAACCCTCCTTTTGCGTCGTCCCTCTCCCTCACGAATCTATCGGCGAAGCCACCTCTGCGTGCTCTAGTTCTTTTGGAAAAGTCGTCGTGAACCGTTCCATGCATCCATGCAGAGATCGATATGCAGGCCGGCCGTTTATGCGCGAGCACGAGACTACACATAGAGCTAGCTACGTAGCTAGCTCGCTGGTGACGACGGGACACGGGCGCCGGGACCTGGTTTTCCACGTACGGATATGTGGGGGGTCTCTAGCTCGCCCTCCTCCACATGCACCGGCCGGGCTGATTGGCACCTGGTCCACGACGGCCGGACTCTCCGCCATGCATCTGAGGCTCAACCTCGCGCTTCTTCGTTCGTCGTCGTCGTCCCTAGCTCTGTGCCGCTTTAATTAATTCCATTCATGCAAGTAACCGAATGATCGATGTGTTTACCGTCACGTTCCGTTGCTTCTATAGGTACGTAGTGTGCTGTCGAGACAAACTCGTAGAGTCCTGGTCCGGCGGTCCCTATTTAGCAGGGACGACCACGAGCTAGGCCGTCTGCTAATGACTGGTACTATTGCGCCATGTCATCAAACCTCATCTACTAAAGTGAACGCCGAATCACGCAAAACCACACATCTACTCCGGGTGGGTCTGCGTCATCTGCCTTCGATCCGTCAGTCCTAACGTACTCCTAAGGGTGTCGCCAACAGTCCAGCTCAGCAATTTACCTATGCGAAGGAGAGAGAAGCCAGAAAACACAAGAGTCTATCTCCTCATAGCAAAGTATTAAGTATTGCAGGATGTAAGCGGCTAAATGTTGAGATGGATGAGAGAAGAAAAGAGAGAGAGGAGAAATGAGAGGTGGATGAGAGAAGAGAGGAGAGAGAGAGGAGAAACGGGCTGTACACTTACAGTCTTGTGAGAAACATGAGTGTGCCCTTTATTGAAGGTGAAGAATCAACCGCTATATGTGTTGGCAGTGACATGGAGAGAGGGAGAGGAGGCGAGTGGTGAATAAAAAAAACACTTACATGTGGGTCCCATGTAATGATGTGGCAGTGACATGGATCATATAAGCTAGCTGGTTGACTCGACCATTTAGACGCTCTAAGCACGTAGGATCGTTGTGTGTCTAGTGTAGCCAGAACTGTGTCACAGCTCCTTCATTCTGACGGTAAATTTTAGAAACACAATTTGCAAGGAATTTATTTCCAACTCAATCATGATCCAAACTGATCTAGCCACAAGATTATATTCCACGCGATGAATGGAACCAACCTCTCTGGTTGCACCACGCAAATTTCACAAATTAGGATTTAGGAATCAGTTTACGACACTTTTTTGATTGTAAGCATGACCCATCGATATATCGGTTTTTCACACTCTACAATGATTGCACATCAATGCAGTCATGTTTTCACTTTTACACTTCATATTTCTAATGTGAACAACATGTTAACATTACAAGCCCATTTTTTGATCTCTAGTCTAGCACACCTAATAAGGTTTCACCCTAATAGTGTGGTACCATATCACCACTGCAGCCTCCTATGCCAGTTGCCACATGCATGCAATTCTCCAACCATGAACCAAATTAGGTAGGTAATTAATTTGTAGGTCCAGAGCTATTATAGGCTCGTGGTTATGTGATTTATTAGGGTTGCATGCTCTATGAATCTATCTATAGAATCTGAGAACAAACTCCAAACACCATAACGGAACCAAAGAATCCAGCATAGCATTCTCATGCATCCTACTCAACTCATAACAATTTCACCAACTCATAACTAAGATCTTCTAGGTTTTCCAAAGTTCAATAGCATTGGCGAATTTTAATTGAATCACCCAGACCTAACTCTCGCTTGCAAGGCTAAGCATGAACCTTCCCAAACCAACGCTACATCAACATATTGGGAATTTGGGGTTGACCCCTTGACAATTTCATATATTAAGCCTATTTGAAAACTGTTTATTGATGATCTCTAAGTAAAGAATTAACATCAAGCATTTGTGGAGTAATGCTCTAAAAATCGAACCGTGAAAAATACATTACATGCGTGTAGGCAAACTGGATGACTGGCCTAATATTTATGTAGGAACTGTAATTCGCTGATACAATTTGGGATTTGAAAATGTTTCCGCAAGCATATGTTCCCTGCTGTATGTTGGGCTGAAACCTGAAAGAACTGTAACGGGCCGTGCTAATTATAGCAAACGTATATAGCTTCGGGCCCTTATTTAGCTGGGTCGTGTTCCTAGCTAGGCCATTCATACGGTCACCTTCATGGACAATTCGATTTCATTTTGAATGACACTGACGTTGTAACATGCAAAGTTTAGAAAGTTTTTTAAAAATGATATCAGAAACGAGAATATTTTCATATTCTGAAAAGAAAAAAAATCAAATACTAGAAGAGAAAAAGGCTGTCAGCAAGTATACGATTGTAACAACCTGACGAAACCATCTCAACCTGAACCATTTTCGCGCTGATCCACAAATCACATGCTGCTGAGCAGCCGCATGCCGAGCTATGGGTCTCTCTCCGACTCTCTTTCACATGCACAGCCTCGTCCTACCTAGGGGCCGGCCATCTACTGCGTGCAGCTGCAGATATAGTGCGCGCTGTCAGAAGGATATGCTTAATCGGTAACTGAACTGTACCTCAGCCGTGCTCTGCTCTTTAGTATGACTTTTCAAGCTCCTTTTTTCTCCAGGCAAGGTGAAGATTCCTCGGTCCTGATCGCAAGGACAAGTACTGTATCTGTGCACCGTCATCCATGTTCCATGAACGTGAAGATCATAAACAGCTAGCTCCTAATCCTGGCTGATGAGTGACGAGGTCACTTCACTTGTGCTGTTAGATGTTAGAGTCTTTCCTTTTTTTTTTTTTTTGTGAACAAGATGTTAGCGTCTATGTCTGTCTTTTCTTTTTCTTTTTTCTTTTTTTGAAGTGTTTATTACTTCAGTTGGCAGTTAGAGGCATATCGCACGCTCTAGAAACCAGAAAATGAGAAAAAGCAAGCAGACGAGACCATTAAGTTACTTTATATTACTAGGCGAAATTGCCGCCTGCAGGATGTGACGAACTGTACTGAACTGAAGCTGGCATGCCATGGCCTGGCCATGGGCCATAGCAGCCTCTCTGAGGCTCTCACGCCTCCTCCAGGCTCAAGGTGATGATGATTCTGCAGTAGCGAGGACTACTGATGGCAGTTGCAGGCCTGCAGAAGAGGTTGTGTGCAGTGCAGACAATGCCTCCTCGGCTCTCTCATCTGACCGCAGAGGGAAGAAAATTGCTGCACCGGCCGGCTGGCCAGCGAAGTCTGTGTACGCTTCGAGTGGCCGTTTCACGCTAGGAGACTTTTGGACGTTGGAGTGGGACCAGAGCACAGCGCAGACAGCAGGACGAAACGCACAGCGGGCGCGTCACCAAGGCAGTGGCCGATATCGCGAGGAATATTGCATTGTTGCCCATACACCTGCAATCTGCAGCAGTTCGATGTGGAGCATGGAAACTAATCGTACTATAGCTTTTCAGGAGAGGAAGATCTTTTGAGCTCCCTCTCCACTGCGCAGTGCAGGTGCTGCCTGCAGGCTGCAGCCTGCAGTCTGTGTGTGAGACTCTGTAGTACTTTACTGGTCACCTGATCATTGCTCTTGCAGCTTTGCTCCCGGCTCCAGCAGGTAATTATTAATAGAACAAGCAGGCGGCAGGAAACATGTTGAGAAAAAGCTGGATGCAGCACCAACACCGGAATTTGAGAGGAGCTGTACTGTACTGTGTACTCTCCTATACAGTACACCTGAATCAAAAGTTTTTCGAACTCCTCCGATACACGCATCCTGTGGCAACTGCGATGCGGGTGGAGATCGATGCTAGGCCGGTTCGTGCAGTGCATGCGTTGACTCCTCCGATCATATATCCCCACACCAAACGCTCTTGTTCTTGCCTGGCCAATTAATACCGGTATACTAACTGAAAATTAAGAGGCGCATCAAGCAGCTAGCGGCAGTTAAGGGTGTCTGTTCTGGATGCAATCAACAGCGCGCGGGTTAACTCTCGAATTTAGTCGTTATTGGAACGCAGCACATTCACATCACTGGCATGTTTCCAGACCGTTACAGAGAGACTGATCGAAAACAAAAATTAAACACACCACGCAGGTAGTAAAACAAAACACACGACAATCTAGGGTAGGGTAGCGGGCATGCAGCTGATAGAGCTGATGGCCAGTCAATTAAACCCGTGGTTCCGATACGTACGTGCGTACGTAAACGAAAGGCACTGGGTAATTAACAACGACGTACAGCACACACACACGTAGGTAGACTGATGGATGGATGGACCGGTCGATGATATGGATGATCTAGAGGTTGTGCGCGCCGAAGAAGGCCTCCATGTCGTCGCCGTTGTAGAAGCCGCGGCGCTGCTGCTGCGAGACGACTCCCTCGGGGGCCCTCCTCTTGCGGGGCGCGGCGGGGCAGTCCCCGCCCGCGCGCCTCCCGCTGTCAGGCGTCCTGCACCCGTCGCCGTCGCCGACGGCCTGCTGCTTCTTGCCGCCGCCGTCCGCCTGGCCGCCGGCGCCGCTCCACTGCTCCAGCGGGAGACCCATGCGGCTGATCGTCGGCGCTACTCAAACGCCAAGAGCCCGCCGCCGGGAAGAAACTGTCAGGATCGGAGGTAGACGGAGCACTGCTACTGATGGGTGCGAATGGACGCGGGGTTTTATAGAGGTAGCAAGCAAGCCCTGGCTCGATGATCAACCGCGCGTCCGAGTACGTGGGAGGGGAGAACGTGGGTGGATGGAGCGCTGACCGCCGGGCGGTTCGGCTAGCTTGGCTCCGCAGGGTACGTACGGTGCCGCCGATCGACCATGCCACGCAGGCATATCGATCGATCGGTCCAGGGGCGCGCGGCTACTACCTGGCTGTACGTGGCTTCATGATTCTTCGTTCGATCGGGCCGGCCGGGGCGGATGGTCAGATAGAATCGTGGCGTACGTGAGGGAACGTACGGAATGTATCCCTGCTGGCGGCTAGAAGCGTAGCGCTGCATGCCTTGTCCGGAACCGGAGGTTACTTTCGTACAGTGCGTGCGACCTGCATGCTGCGTTGACTCCGATCATATATATCCTGGTCGTACGGTTTCACAATTCACATCCTGTACAGGCTCGTGCAATGTAAAATTGTTCTTGCCCAAGGAGAACGTACAGTGAGTTTCAGTAACTGAAAAGGATTTAACACCGCGCGCACGTGCAACAATCAGAGCTAGCGGCAGTTAAGACTTGTAATAAGAGCGTCGTCAAAACATTGATCTCACAGTACCATGTTGCTTATCTCCCACAACTAAAAACACAAGCTGTGGACATTTTTTTTTTTTGGTGTGACATTGTACTGTGAGACCACTGCGATCCCACTCCCCTCCCCCTGTCGACCCGCGCTTGTGCGACAAAAGGAAACTCGCCCGTCGGCCGGGCGGTGGCGAAACTCACACGAAAAAAAATTAAGGCCGGCCTCCTGAAGTCACGGTACCTGCTGCTCAACCTTCTAAAAAACCTGGTCAAAACTAATCACGGCAGCTGCTCCTCCACCTTCTAAAAAAGCCCGTCAAAACAAAATTGCCTCGTCAAATCCCTCCCATAAAAGAAACTTGCCAAAACAAAACTGCCTCCTGCAGTCCTGCCCATCCGCCGCACGCCGCTGAGCTCTGCGCGCAGCCGCACGACCTCGCCAACCTGTAGACGCCCCGACGCCGCCGCCGTCGACTGCATGTCCTAGCCTGCAGCGTCCCTACACAGTCGCAGGCTTTGATCCATTTCCAAGGTGGCGGAGTCAAACCTCGCGTCCACGCCCGCCGGACTCGGATTTGCGAGCGAGTTTAGGGTTTACAACTGCGCCGGTCCTTGACGTACCGCCCCCAATCACCCTCGCCCTCCAGTTCGTCGACGCCTCCCTAGACGGGAGGAGCAAGGACGCGACGGGACAGCCGCGCCGGTCTCTGCACCGCCGCACCGCCCCCAATCACGCCAGTTCCGGGGACGCGCCGGCCAAGCCCTTCACTGCCGCCACAAAGGTCTTTGGCGCCGTCGTCCTCGCTCTCGCGCGGCTGGTAAGTCTGATTCTACTTACATGGCGGAGCATCAGCGCCCGCAGAGGTTTAGGGTTTAGAGCTGGATGCTTTACAGAACACATACGGTCCCTATGGTCGCGCGTGCGCCGAGCTCCAGCGATTGCATGGGAACAGGGACGGAGTAGTGTGGCGGCGCTTAGACCCAGGGGCACTATGTCGCCGTGATCATTGGGTGGTGCATGTCTGCATTGTGGGCAGTGGACTCGGTAGCGTCGCGATAGGCTGATGGCTGGAGCGATGGGATCGTGGACAACACCTGCCTACATGCTTGCTTGATGTCCTAGGCTTTGGTAGGCAGTTGCATTGAAGCAGTCTGTCGGGCTGCTTGCGGCCAATGCGACTGAACGACTTCTTTCAGTCACGATGCTACATCTGTCTCTCCCTGGTTCTCTCAATTTCTGTATAAAAGTTGGATCGGTGATAAATTGTGCTACTAAACCTGTTCAAGAACACCAAGACAAAATCTTAATGTTTTCATAAGTGATACATGATGCTGCCTGTTTAACTGCATATACCTATGTATTTTACTGAATTTTTTTGAAGCTTCACAATATCTAAATTCAGATGAACTTGCAGTTATATTTTTTTCGTAAGAGTGTTCAGTAGCAATTATGTCACACTGAGTTCGCTGACTGGTGACCAGATCGGGGTTGGCGAGGCTTGGTGTCGAGATTGTGGTAAATGATCCGTTCAAGTACATTTACAAGTTTGGATTAGTAATGAGGATATATTTTTACCGGAACACTGTATTTCAGTATTGGAGTTGATAGAAATTTCACTGCTATCTCACTTAACCCATTTGAGTTTCTAGCTAGGAACTTCCACTGCTCTCTAGCTCACTGAACTAATTTCAGTGTTGGCGTTTGTACTTCACTGATGAGCCCTGTTTCTTTTTTTTTTAAATGTCATCACTGCATTGTCCGATATCTTTCAGAACTGCAAACTGATTCTATCGTCTAACCAACATGACTTATGGACAGTGTAGAACTTGATATTTAGAGTACAGCCATGGTTAATTTGCAATACTGCATATGCCTGAACTGAGAATAATTTTCAATTGTTCCATATAGTTCTGCAATACATCATGTTAGTTTGTCTTGGTACTTAAAGATGACTGATTGTTAGACAATGTTGCGGTTAGGAAAGAATGCACTGACTATTATTTGGCCAGTGCAATGAAATAGCAATTTAATTTAGAGAGGCTTTGTCCTTCATCTTGCATCAATCTGTTGTTTATATTTTATTATGCACAATGACATTTTATTTTGTACTTCAGGCCATCAGACGTTCTCGAATGAGGTGAAGGTTCTTCTGAACAAGCTGAGTGCCTGATCTGGAAGTTGCTACTTCCATAACATTTACTACTGTACGCACATTTAGGGTTGAACTACCGGATCCAAATACTCCACTGAAATTGCTGCCCCGGAATAAGGATAGCGCTCGGATTATTGTGAGCTTATAACTTCATCATCACTTAATTTAGGAGTACTTGCATAACATTATTAACCAGAACATTTTGGTTAAATGCCACCAGTTTCAGTTAACATAGAAAATATCATTATATGATGTCCTGCTACTTAACCCTTGTGATATGCTCCTTATAAACCAATTCTATAAAGTCCACCAGAAATACTTCATTCAAAAATCATGGTCATGTCTCTATGATCATTATCTAGAACAGTGGTGACTGAGGCCAATTGATCAAATGATTCGTATAAAAATCATGGCCATACCTTTGTCATTCATCCAACGTATTGTACTTGGCTAGATTCTTCTGGTCGAAATAATTGCAGTTACACTCAAATAAAATAATTGCAACTAATGCCTTTTGTTCAGATTTCATTGTGGTATTTTGTCTGATTCTACTCCGCACTTATGCAGAACAAATTCCTGCAGCACTCAGTTGCGCTCACTAGCCTCACTCTCAAGGCCGATAAGCACGTTCAGGTGCACAATGATCTTTTCACTCTCCTCAGTAGGCACGTTTTATTATTAATCTGATCGTCGCTCGATCTCCAATGTTGTTGCTTAGGTTCTTGCACTGAATGTACATAAATAAATAGCAGCAAAACGATAGGAGGGGGAGCCCATTCAGGTAGAAAATAGTATTAGCATTTATGTCAAACTTCATTTTTCTAGACGGATGGAGTATTTCGCTATTTCACTATTCCTAATAAGATTCAAAACGTTAGAAGTTTTTATTTTTCCCGCCGCCACACACACAGAACTTCCATATTCATTTTCGTTTCCACTAAAATAGTGTGAATTTAAAGTTGGCGCCAATGAGAGTACAATATACTTTGTTTTAAGGTTTTGTGATATTTTGCAAGATAAAGTATTGTGCATGTTATAGGCACTAATATTCACATATATATTCATGTGCACATGATGGTACCGAGATGCGTCGGAACTTATTTGTGGATTTATTGGCGCATAAAATAAATGGATATCTGATACATCTTTCTGAAGATATAAAATACTATCTTAGACGAATCACGGAAAAATCTATACAGTAGAGTTTATGAGTCTATGACACTGCGATCTATGTGACTATGTTATTTTCACAAACTTAATTTGCTTGTTTAGATTAAATATCACTTTAATACGTTATTTAATTTCATAATATTATGTTCTTATCATGCGATCCATTTGTTTTTATATAAAAGTTTGCCAACCCGTAGCAACGCACGGGCATGATACTAGTACATATAAATATATCAACATTTGCATATAAAAATGTTCATGCACATATTGTCGACAATTTGTTAAATTAGTATTAGGATTCACAAATAGTTGAATCAAGCTTAGAAAAATATTGACTTAGGATTTACAAATTGTTGAATTAAGGTTATGAAATGTTAAATTAGGATTCACAAATTGTTGAATCAATCTTAGAAAAATGCTAAGGAAAGTATAGATGAGTAAAATCAAAATCCAGTATAGAGAATTAGTTATAGAATATCGCTGCGGATAATCCAAATGAGGTCCTTGTATATGGGCCCTTGATACTCCCACTTACAAGGGAAAATTGCCCTGGATATACCCCGACCTATGTGTGATATATATGTTGACCACTAGTCAGACAAACAGATCCGCGACAGTCCTTTTTCAAGAGGAATCCGGAAAGAGGTTGCGTTCTCTAACTCAACTAAATAATGAACGACTGTGACTGTAACTCTTTAAATTAAACATATTATAGAAATGCAAACAATATTTTGTCACCCATGGAGGTTCTTGAAGATGAGAGGCATCCCACATTTGGGACTCAAGGAGACGACATACTTGGGCTTGTGAACATACGTCGGGGAGAGGGAGAAGGTGAACTTCCTGAGGATAACCGCCATGACGATCTGTGCTTCTATGACGCCGAAGCTCCTGCCGGTGCAGGCCCTCGGGCCAAGCGAGAAAGACAGCAGCGCGTGTGGGTCCGTGGCGGCTCTGGTGACGCCATTGCTGAACCTCAAGGGGTTGAACTCGTCGGCGTCGGCACCCCACACCTCCCTGTCCCGCTGCAGCAGGCCGATGGGGATCGATATCACCGTCCCCTCAGGCACCTCGATGCCCCTGAGCACGGCGTCCGAGGCCGTCGTCCGTTGTATGTACACGATCGGCGGGTACAGCCTCAGTGTCTCCAGGAGAACCATGTGAAGCTGCACGCAGGCACGTCATCTTGTAGAAGTCAATGCATGATTTTATTTGTGAGAACTGCCTAGTACACGTATGTACTGCACCTGCACGTACCAACTTGAGTCTGGAGAGGGTGTCGGAGTTGGGAACGTCGCCGTCGCCGCCGGGGAACTCGCGGAGGACCTCATCCCTGACCTTGTCCTGCCACTGTGGGTGCGTGCTGAGCAGGAACATGGTCCACACGAGGAGGGTGGCGGTGGTCTCCTGCCCGGCGCCGAAGAAGGTCTTGCACTCGTCGATCACCTCTCCGGTGGTCAGCGTCGACGCCGCCGTCCCTTCGTCGTCGCTTGCAGCATGTCGCTCGGCCGACTCCGGCGACCACGCCTCCAGCAGGAGGCCGAGCAGGTCGTCGCCGTAGCCACTGCCGCAATTGGCGGCGGCCACCCGCGCGGCCATCATCGCCGTGATCTTGGTCCTCAACAGCTTGTCCAAACGTCGTACCGTCAGGTTGCGCCGAGTTGGCAGATGCCTAGAAAAGAGGCAGAAAATTTTAAAATTATTGGAACCGGCCGGAATCAAAACTTTGCCATGAGCTTGCATTGTTTATTACCAGAGTATGGGGCCATCCAACATGGCAGCGGCGCCCATCTTCTGCATCTCGTGCAGCAGTGCGAGGACCTCGCCGGCTTCCCGGTGGCTAGTGCCGAAAGCTGCGCGGCCGATGATTTCTGCGGTCAGGTCGCAGATGGCGCGGTCCACTCGTATCTCCGCTGCATGAAAGGCACCGGCCTGCAGTATTTGCTCACACCATCGCTGCGCCATCTGTTCGGTAGCTTCTGCTGTCACTGCCGACATGCTCTGTAACATGACCAAAGTCAGCTATTGCTAAACAAGCTAGCCTATATATATTGTGCAAAAAATAGATACAAAAATATGGTGCACATGTGCCTAAAATTTAATCTTTGTGATGATGACGATCGACCTTGATCCTCTCGTGGTTGAAGGCTGGGAGGACAACTTTCCTGTGCCGTTTCCAGTCGTCGCCGTTTGCTAGTATGAGCCCGTTGCCCAACAGGATTTTGAAGACGGGGATCATGAAGTCCTTGGCAAACAGGCCCGTCCTGTCTGTAAGCACTTCCTTAATCAGCTCTAAATCAACAGAGAAGATCGCAGGGGTTGGCCCGATCCAGTACAGGAATGTCCTCCCTGAATGACCAAGTTAAAGAAATAATCTCAATTCTCATGAGGACCTTTTCTGTTCAAACTTCAAGCATGTATGTGCGATCGTCGCCGATACATGTCATTTAACAACGTACGTAATGCTACTTCTGCTCTGTACATGTTTTTTTTTTGAGAAATTTCTGCTCTGCACATGTATTTTTTTTTCAGAGGATATCGTGCTATATAGTATTCTTAGGCCCAAGTTCTGTTTTTTTCCTTTTCTTTGACAAACTAAGCCCAAATTCTGGTTGATGCCATGCATGGCGCTGGTCTTGCTGTGCATGTTGGCCCATACGATTCCTGATTCCTGGTGGGCCTTCTCAGGATGCTGCTGGGGAAAAATCATTTTACCTCCCTAAACTATTCTCTAAGTCTCCACTCAAAACGAAAAAAAAAAAAAAACTATTCTCGAAGTCTAGTTTTTTCCCCTAAACTCTAGAACCGGTTAAATGACCTTCTTCAATTTTTAAAACTGTTCAATTTACCTCCCTGATCTGGTTATAGGTGATTTTCAAAGGAGGGCTTGTCTACTTGTCAAAAAAGGCAGTTTATCTTTTTAGTTTTAAAAATAAATCCAATAAATAATGAGGTTTTTAAACCAGGAAAAATATCTCTAAGATTCTAAAAAACTCTAAGAAAAATAGTAAAGATAGATGAAGACATGGGAAACCTAAATAATATCGTGAAACATATCTCTAGGATCTTCTAAATTTTTTTAGATCTAGGAAAATTAGAAAAAAAAATATCCATAAAACTGGAAAGCTACCAAAATATTTCAGATTTATAAGACATTTTGATATTTTTAAATACATAACTTTTGTTGTGCAACCAGATATACGCTATGCCTACCTTAAAAAGCCAAAAAAATGTCGTATAGTTTAGAACAGAGGGATATTGTTTTTTAAATTAATCATTAAATAAATGAAACTATACAGTTAGCATGATTTATTACGTACCATGGAAACTAATGTCGCGGAGATCCTTTTTAGCTAGGCATAATTTGTACTTAGTTTTAGCATGGTTTTGTCAACCTATAGTAATAATATTCGTGTAGTTAAGTCATGACAACTGCGCACATCTCCTAATTAATGTCGAGGCCAGAATACGTTTTACTAGTCGTTATCAAAATAAGTAAATCACACAAAAATATGTACGGAGGAGTGTTTGGGTTTTACCATACTCGACGACCCATCGCTGGAACGGCGGCAACAGGAGGGGCATGATGTCATGGCAACCAACGTCGAGGTGCGCAACCCTTCTCCGGCTGGCACGCGCCTGCCGCCTCACCTCCGGCAAAGACCCGGCCAGGAAAGTGTAGGGCGGCCCCCGGATGCCCTGCCTCGCGAACGAGCGCGCCACGGCCCGCGGTTGCCACACGAGGCGCCGCCACAGCTCGAGCAGCAGCACCAACAGAAGTACTGCAGCCAGTACAAGGGGCGGCGGCGGCGCCGCCCACGGCCACGGCCACTGGTCGGCACCCATATATGCTAGAGCCACAAGGCGGGCTATTCATTCATCAGCTCGATCGGATCGTCGTCCTCTCCTAGCTCTAGTACATTGTTGCTGACCTCAAGAGAATTGCAGGGGCGCCCACACGTTCGCCGTGATCGATGGTTTCTCTTGCAGAAACTCCGTCCACGTACTTGTGGGTTGTTGTGTGTGTGGAGCACTTCGGTGCTGTACGCCCGCGCATATCGTGTGATGTGACAAGTTTGAGAGTCGCTACATACACTTGTGCGTCAGCGTTTTTGCTAATTCGTCATTTAGTACTAGGTGAGTGTGTCATTGCGTTGAAAAAGAAAATCTAGTGGATAGGGTGCCAAATTGCTAAAGGGGCAGTCGTCGGATCTCTGAAATCACAGGTATGGTTTTCATAGATGCCACATCATCGTCAAGACACTGCACCAAGAAACTTCATCGTGCAATGCCTGGTTCCATCAGTAGAGGTCTAATAATAATTTGTTGCCATTCTTCTTGGACACACCTTCTCATTCACCGGCCTATCCACTTCTACCTTCACCGCCTTCTTGGTCTCCTCTCTCCTGACTCCACGACAAGAGGCCTACTATAGTTTTGTATGGGCAAAATTTTGAAATATGATAATATTTTTTGTTTCAAAAAATTTACTTAAATTTTTTTTGGGGGGGGCGGGAATATGTACTATGTTAGCGACTAAAATTAGTAGGGTAAATCAGCTTAATCGATTTCAAAAGGTGTCAAATCATGCTTTTGACTTCACCATTTGTAGCCCTTGATAAGATGGTACAAAATACTCTTTTTAGATTAAGAAATAAACACATTTCAACCTGCACATTTACATAACCGCATGCACGATAACATGTATTTGGACCAAGTTCCTTTAGACGGACATGAAAGAGCCCAAAGTTCAAACCACTTTCAACAAAGAAAGCAATACACCAAAAAAAAAAAGAAACCCTAGGAGCTATTCTCCTATCCTCCTCTGGTTTCTCCAAAGCATGGCCTCCAAAAAATTGCATCACCACTACTTCTAGCTTCTAACATCCTTCTTTCAACACCCCTTTTGCTTTCTCTTTAGACAACATGTACCTTTGCTTGATCCAATAAGTTCTCCCGAAGATGACTATAAGCAAGAGTTAGTATTTGTCATTTGAAACACTACATTATTTTTGTTCAACGACAAGACCCAACACATAGCAGCTATCCCCATTTTACTTGAAATTCGGATGAGATAGTTATTGTAACACCCTAGCTGATTGTAAGCATGTATTAGTTGTGTTGTTACCCATGTGGCATGTGTGTTTATTATGGTTGGTCAATTTAGTACCACCTTGAAAATTTAGGAATATGAGGACACCTTATAACCCTTGTCACTCTAAATGCAGCATCTTCGGGTTAATCCTTTTAGACGAATCGTGGTTGATAGTGTAAGATATAGGTGATACGTGTATGCAGTCCCATTCCACATGTGGAGCTAGGCGCCATTTAAGCAGATTATGGACGCATGGTATTATAGATATGGCCTTAGAAGATCCAAGCTTGTAGAAACCAATTTAACCAATTTTTGAAATCCAACTTAACTTGGAGCCGGCGCCATTTAAGTAGATTATGGATGCATGGTATTATGGTTTTGGCCATTAGAAGATTCAAGCTTGTAGAAACCAGCTTAACCAATTTTGAAATCCAGCTTAGCTTGTTTGGTAGCTAATCTGAGTTAAAAGCTACACTATTTTTACACGGGAATTGGAATCTAGCTTAGCTTGTTTGGTAGACTAATCTGAGTTAAACGTTAGACTTTTACACTCGGATGTAAGGAGTTTCAACTCTATTTTAAGCCAAGAGACCTCCCCAGTCCCCACCATGTAAATATAAAGGTCTACGAGCAATTGATACACAAATTGAACAATCTATTTATTCTTCTTTTTTTTGTATTGTTTTCTCCTTATCCTTGTGTTGCCAAACCCTACTCTCGATGTACATATTTTCATGTTACGATTAGAGGTGGCATCCTAGACTTGCTGGCTTGTAAGGCAATCCAATGATGCCCATGCCCGAGTTCCCTCTCATTTGAGAAGTTTTGATGATTTATTACTAGTTTGCTTAGAATCTAAGTCATTCATCTTGAATTATGGGTGATAGATATCCATTATTGGTTACTTGGTTTAGTCATGACTTGTTCTCCATGAAGGCATGATAATTACCCTCTCTTAGGCGATACTTGTGAATTCTTGCTTGAGCAGTTTCTACAGATTTGTAGCGAGTTGACCCGACCGTGGTCCACACAAGCTAGTGCTTTCTTTCATTTAATTAAAAAAAGAGGCCAGACTCCCCGACCGGTTCGATCGAAAAAACACAAGCTAGTGGTTTGGTGTTTGACCAAACTCAGTCGTGAACTAACGCCCTTAGACAGTGACACAACAGAAGAATTGTCATTGTGCTTCAGCTCTACGACTCATGCATCAATGTCTCATTTTTTCCTCGATAATGTCTTATCCTCCAGTGAGGAAGATGAGCTAGCTTAGTTGGTTGAGAATGTGGATCAGATCATCTAGGTAAGTCCTCTTACCTCAATGGAGCAAATTTAGGTGCCTATTATTTCCTTAATATAAGATTCCACCCAAAACTGATTTTTTGTCTTAACTTCATGTGTGACTTTGGTAACCATTTTCATGTTCTAAAGGCCCTATGACCGGCGAATCATGATGCCAAGAGTAAATTTATTGGAATATAAGTGAATTGCCCATCTCTTCCCATCAGCCTAAACTTTTGTGTTGAACTGGTTGGTGCATGCAACTCAATTTGATATTAGAGCAGAGGTCTCAAGTTCGAATCCTAATTAGCATAATTAAATAAAAATAATTGCTGCTTGCTCTTATTCCACGTTTGAGGCTTGCCCGTCGCTAAGATCTCTCGCCAGAGCCTCGACGTGAGGGGGAGTGTTGAAATATAAGTGAATTAGCCACCTCTTCCCATCAGTTTAAGCTTTTGAGTTGAACTGGTTGGTCAATAAAATTACACTGTCGGTCACTAAACTAGCACACAAACATCATCTAGGTCCCAAAATTATGAAATTGCATATATAGGTTCCCAAACTGTGTAAGTACATACCATCCCGGCCTAAAACAACTATGTACTGCAAACTCTTCACGCAGAATTAATCGATCAAAGTATAAATTTACTCATCTAGGTCCCTAATTAATCGATCAAAGTACTGCAAATCCAGTCCAAAGCAACCTCTTCACGCAGAATTGTAACGTACCATTTGTCACACACTGAAACTAGTCATATATTCATTTTTCACACACAAGAACGAGCTTTTACAATCTTTCTCAGCCATCCACATTCCTGACGATGAGAGGCATCCCAAGCTTGGGTGTCAAGGACAGGAGATACTTGGGCTTGTGAACATAGTCTGGGGAGAGGGAGAAGGAGAACCTCCTGAGGATCATCGCCATGACGACCTGTGCTTCCACGATGCCGAAGTTCTGGCCGGTGCACACTCTCGGGCCCATGGAGAAAGCCAGCAGTGCCTTGGGGTCCTTGGCGGCCTTTGTGAGACCGTGCTCGAACCTCATGGGGTTGAACTCGTCGGCGTCGTCGCCCCAGACCTGCTTGTCCCGGTGCAGCATGGCGATGGGGATCGAGATGACGGTGCCCTGGGGCACCTTGATATCTCCCAGGACGGCGTCCGAGGCAGCCCGCCGCTGTATGTACACGATCGGAGGGTAGAGGCGCGATGTCTCCAGCACCACCATGTATAGCTGCAACAATGCCATGCAATGGGTGAGTAGTGCGTGTTTACATATTATGTGATGCACTGCTAGCAGCACTACGTACCAGCTTGAGCTTGGCGAGTACATCGGCGTGGGGAACGTCGTCGCCGTCGGCGGTGGAGAGTTCCCTGACGACCTCCTCCCTGACTCTGTCCTGCCACTCCGGGTGCACGGCGAGCAGGAACATGGCCCAGATCAGGAGGGTAGCCGTGGTTTCCTGCCCTGCGGCGAAGAAGGTCTTGCACTCGTCGATCACCTCGTCGGTTGTCAGCGTCTCGCCGTTGCTGCCATGCTGCCGCTGCTTCGGCGTCCACGCCTCTAGCAACAGCCCGAGTAGGTCGCCCCCGCCGGCGCCGGCGCCGGCGCCGCCGCGCCCATCACACTTCTTACCTCCGTCGGCGGCCAGCCGTGCCTGCATTATGGACATGATCTTCCTACTCAGCTGTTTGTTGAGACGTCGGACGTGCAGGTTACGCCGAGTTGGCAGGTACCTAGCAAACAGAGAACAAAATTACTCGGTTGTTGGTGCTGCATATGCATAATAAGGGAATACAGAACACACCACCAGTGTAACATGTACCAGAGTATTGGAGCATCCAGCGTAGCCGCGGTGGCGAGCTTCTGCATCTCCCGCATCAGGACGGTGACCTCCTCGATATCCCGGTGGCTCGTGCCGAACGCGACGCGGACGTTGACCTTTGCAGTCAGGTCGTTGAAGGCGTGGATCATGTCTACCTCTGCTGATTCCTTGTCGCCGCCTCCGTGAATCTGCTCGCGCCATTGCTGCATCATCTGCTTCGTTACCTCTGCCGTCACCGCCGACATGCTCTGATGAACACGCACAGCAGGGAAAATGAAATAAATCACCAGTCAGTTGCTATGTTATATACTACTTCTAGTAATGTTTCAAAGCAGTAAAGAAGGATGGCTCATGTAGTCATGTTCCATCTCATGACGACATAACCTTGATCGTCTCATGGTTGAACGCAGGAAGAACCACTTTGCGGTGCCGCTTCCAATCGTCTCCGTTTATGAGTATGACACTGTTGCCGAAGAGGAACTTGAGCACGGGGATCAAGAAGTCCTTCTGATACAGGCCCGTCCTGTCCGTCAGCACTTGCTTAATCAGCTGTAGATCAGTAGAGAAGAGAGCGGGGATCGGCCCGATCCAAAACAGAAACGTTCTCCCTGTAAGAATCATGGAACATATGTGTATTATTATTGATTGATGATGAGGTTCAGTTTAATCAGAATCTTTTTTTTGAAAGGTAGTTTAATCAAAATCTTAAAGATAATTCTCGCAAAAATGAAAAATCTTCAAGATAATTCACGAGTACCAACCGCCAGTTTTACCTACCGTAGTCTGCGACCCATCTGTGGAACTGCGGCAGGAGCACGGGCATGATGTCGTGGCAGGCGGCGTCCAAGGGCGGCACCCCTCTCCGGCCGGCAATCAGCAGCTGCTTCGCCTCCGGCAGGGACCCTGCCAGGAACGTGTAGAGTGGGCCTCGGACGCCTTGCCTCGCGAACGACCGCGCCACGGCGTGCGGACGCCATGCGAGACGCCACAGCACGAGCAGCAGCGCCATGAGCGCGGCCAGCTGCACGGCGGCCACCACCATGTCCGCCGAGGATGCGTGAGGCTTGTTGATCGGAGCAGAGGTCCTTTCTGTTTTCCCCACCCACTCACTCACTGAAACCCAGGCGTGCGGCTACCATGTGGGTGTGGAGCGTCTTGCTTGTATTCACAATAATATCCTATATAGTTCCTCGCAAAAAAAAAAATGCTACATAGCATGCAGGCTGGTTAGCAGGATGTGTGTAGTATGCGATTGTCAGCGTCGGTGCCATACTGCCATGTCCAGTTGAGATGCTCACAATGATGAATCCGAGACGAATAAATAAACACCTTTGGTATTGTGCTTTCTTTTTAAATTCTAAACATATTGGCTAGTCTCAGTGGTGAGTTTCAAAATCGTACCTCAGTTTTTATGTTGCTAACTGTGATAACAGCGTGAAGTCATCAAATCTGCTAATGTGTCACAGACATAGTATTACATGCACACTTATTCCTAGAGATCTAAAGCCAACCTCTTTGTATTTAATATAATTAAGCTATCACATAAGGCATTTTTTATGATGCGGCAACGTTTTAAGGACTCCAAAGTCTAAAGTGCGTCTTGTGCTCATACGAAGCAATCCAAGGAAAGTCCAAACGTTAAGAATCTCACTCTGCCTCAGCTTTAGTATCCAGACAAGGTGGACAATTCAAAGATATAGGTTGTGAGGTCACGAGCACTTATTGTTTGAGTGAAGTCACGAATACTTATTCGCGTGGTTTGTGGCTAACACTATCATTTCTAACCATTAGCTGCGCGGTAAACTTACTTAAGACAAATGAGTGTTCATGGTGTCTTATCTGTGGCTTATATGTCAGTGTGTATATGTATCATCTTCATTGCTATTTTTTATGTGTGATGCCCATTATATTTTGTCTTCTTTTCCAAAGCAAGTTTGGACCATTTTATTTGGCCTTTCCTGAAGGGATGGTGACCGCGATTCATGATGCCTCAGCTGAAATAATTCAACTAATGTGAGAGTCCATATAGGTACATTATGTGCATAAAAATTTGCACTTTATCTTGCATTCCTTAAAATATCTAACATGGTGTGCCATACCGTTAGCAGCTTTACATTATAAGGAATTAGAGCACTATGATTTATTAAAAAAACATATGTAAATCATAGCGCCTTAATTAGGGCGCTATGTTTCTTTTGGCATGGTCAAAGGAGGAGAGAAGATCGTCCAACCTGAATATTGCTCCTTCCATTCTAAGTTATAAGAGATATAGTGTCCTCTTTTTTGTGAAACATAAGAGACATAGTGTATATCTCAATACACTGTGAATAAAAAATCCAAAACATCTTATAACTTGGAATGGTGGAAATATTTGGAAGGAGCGCAATATATATGAACGCTTAATTTCATATGGAGTTGCATTAGTCTAGAGAATTAGTTCATGGCTTTCCAGAGCTGCGCAGCTTTGCATGCTGTAACCGAGCGGCGGCGGCGGCTGATTGTGGCAGATCATCTTTTCAAAAATAAAAAAGAAAAAAATATGAAAAGAGCAGCTTGGGCGTCTTAATCATGGGGCATGGTTATGTCTGAAAATTTGCTTGCTAGACACATATTGCCACACCGTGCATTTGTGGGGGCAGAGAAGAGAGCTGCGCTCCTCACACACATCATCAATCACTGTGAAGATCTTGACTTTAATCGATCGTGATCCCTAGAAGATGTATTGTCTGATAACCACAGGAACACAGCTTCTATGGAACTCTCAGCAGATGAGCTTGTGGCATCGCAGCAGTACAAGTACCATTGAATTCACTGAATCTATGTGTACGTCCGTCCTCGCCAAAGCTTAATTGCCTTGAAAGGCTTGGAGAGAGAGGACAATTCGTGCGTGCAAGTTTTTCTCATCCACATTCGTCAGGTGTCATGGCTAACTGTTATGGTCAGACAAGAAGGGTAGGCATTTATAATATATACGCAAAATTAGATGCTTAAATAAATAAATCAATCAATCAAAAGACATGAAGAAGAAATATCCTCATTGGGATCGTTCACAGCCACACACAGGTGCGCTATATAGTGTGCTGGTTCCAGTGCTGGTGATTAGGAAAGTCAACGTCAAGCCGTACGGCGTACACTAGATACTGCTAATGCTAAAACAAAGACAAATGATCCAGCTAGCCACATACAACAATAATGCGTTGCATACAGAGGTTAACTAGACACTAGTTTGTGTGCAGAAATGAAGGGTGAAAGGAAGACGACGGAAAAGAGAAGCACGCGTCGATGTCGATCTTTGGGAGTACTCTCTCAGGTCGGTAGAGGAAACAATCAGATAGTCACAGGCGGACGGAAGGCTCGCATGGCAGCTACAGCTCGTCCTGTCATGTGCAAGTGTACAAGCAAGAAAACCCGGCCCTGTGGTCCATCCATCTTTGTGTGTGCAATGGCCACCATTTGAAGCAACAGAGTAGTGATGTCGAGGCTAGCTTAGCTAGAAGGATGAAAGAGATGGTGCAAGTGATTTCTTCAGAGTAGCTAAGAATGGCGTAAACTGTAGTTGCACTGTCATCCGACCCAGTAAGTAGCGCTCTTGCGCCGATCCAGAAAGTTAGAGAAGCTAATGGTACAAGTACAACAGGTTTAATCTAATTTGTTGCAGAGGAGAGAGCTTAGGAAAACTGGTAGGGAAATTTAATTAGAAAGAAATCCACAAGAAAGTTGTAATCTAAGGCAAGCAACTAAGCAAGCGACTGTACGAAAGAAGGGTTCGCAGGTTGTGTTGTTGGTTTCCATGAGCCTAGTCCATTAAAATTCAGATTTCAGAAGCGCAATATTTTTGTTAAATTTTCATTTCCTGTGTCAATGGTCCCGAGGTGCAATTATTTCCTCTCTGCTCGTGCATTTTCCAACTGCTAGTGCTGCTACAAAGTATGGCGGATGTTTTGTCGCCATTTATGTTAGACGAAGAAAGGAAAACAAAAAGACAAATGCCCGCACATATTTTTAATTGAAACTGGGTCTAAAAGTCATACAACCGCCAAGGAGGGTGCTCCACTTATTTTACATAACTTTGGTACAATTGACAACTATAAAAAATCATGCCACTATTTTGTTTAACTTTGTTGAATTGACAAAACTAACAACTAATATGGACTAAAGAAATACGATGACCTAGGGCGACACCAAACAACACTGGCAAGGAGCAACCATGGAACTTGGAAAGCCTAGCAATGCCTTCAATCAAGGAGGAAACACCGCTAAAAGTGTTGACAAGGTAGTCCGCCAAGAGAAGGTTTTCACTAGCAACATCCAGCACGCTAGGAGGAGAGGTAGGAAATGATGTCTCCAAAAATAGAAAGACCGCAGACGTCGTCGTCCATCTTTCATCCTGACATCAAGCAACCTCCGCATTGTCGCCACCTGAGATTGAACCCTACCGGGGAGGTAAGGTACCAACGATGGATCAGTAGAAGCTCCTCCCGGCTACCATCCCTTGTGATGCCTAACAGGAAAAGCACCAGGAGTCCAGGATAAGTCCATTGGAGAGTCTGTCCTTCGTCAAACAAGCAAAGCTAGCCTAGAACAGGAAAATCCGACCAGCTCTCCCACAGAAAGCTATAGTCTAACCTATCAGGCTAGTCTTTTGGGTTAAGTAAGGCCCATGGCCTTATAGGTTGTCAATTCTGGTAGACCTAGGACCTATTGGGAGCGAAGGCCTCATGGTAATATCAAAGCTTCCCAAGGTTAGAAAAGTTAAACCTGATAAAAATCTCGAGCGCCGCATCATGGCGGGGGCACCCCGATATGTGACTACGGGGGAGATTGGTTGGGGGTTTAGTCCTACACCGGGGCGCCCCGATGTGTGACTATGGGGATATTGGTTGGGGTTTTGGTCCTACATCGGATATCAATGGTGGGGTAGTATGCCATATAAAGTGGGGGCAGTTCAACGTACACTACAAGAAATCCTACTTTTTATGATAAAATTCTTGGTGACGGTGCCTTATATCGTCATATAATGTATCATAACATGACAAAAAAATTTGTGTCGTCACAAATAGGGGAGAGCCAGTTTTTTTATAACGACTTTGATTCTTTGTCACATAAAGTCATCAAATGTCGTCACAAATTGTGTGTCACCATGAGACATTCGTCTATTTACTTTTTGTGACGCTCGGACCTATCCTTTTATGATTGATATGCGTTGTCACGTTTAATTACTTCTATAATTTACCTTTCCCAGTGTTACTATACCCCTGCAGGTGGACCCGTTGACCCGAGCCTTGACCATTTCATTCCCCATCGCCACCGTCCCCTATCTGCTATCTGAACAAGGCCAGACGCGGAGGGGCAAAGTGCGGCGGCGCGGAGGGCGGCGGTTGGAGGGCGCTGCGTGGCGGCACGAAGGGCACTGTGTGGTGGAGCAGAGGACGGTGAGCATGCGGCGGTGGTGTCCGGCGGGCTAGACGGAGGCAGCTTCCCATCTCCCCCAACCGATGGCGCGGCGGATGTACCCTAGCTCGGACTCTGGCTGGGCAGAGGGAGCGTGACGGCCGGCCGATCAGCACGGTTCTCCGGTGAACACCGCGACACCATCTCGCTTGAACTCAGGTGCTCATGGTCTGTGCCGCTGCCATTGCACTCTCCTTCCCTCCTCCATTTGTTCTGCAATGGCGCCCTCCTCCCCTCCCTGTTTCTCTTTGCTATTGAATCCGAGTAAGAGGCTATAATGTAGAAGAAGTTAAAGGAAATTAGCCATTGATTTGATTGAGGCCAAGCTCGATTTACTCTGAATTAGTCCTCCCTGTTTCTTTTTTGAAGTACCTGAGCTCATAGTATGAATATGTCTGAGCATATGTTGTTAGTATGAATATGTCTAAGCATATGTCTCTCAATCAGGCCTCATGTCACAGGCGTCGTCATCTACTGCTAGCAATCGGCGGTCAGCTAGGGATGTCCACCAACCCAGAACCCTTGCTGTTGTTCATGATGCAACACCTCTAGCTGCAGCTGTTGATCTGGATCCGGTGATCGATGAGTGTCCAAGTTGCCATTGATAATGTGCCCAGAATGTAGGGATGTGAGAGTGTTTGCTGCCACTACGACACAATCTCAGTATAACAATGGAAAGAGATTCTTCAAGTGCCCTAGGAAGAACTTTGTGAGTGTAGTGGTTCAATTTGAATACCCCAAATTTCATTCTTGTGGTTGTAATTTGGATGCAGGGGAAATGTCATAACTATTGGTTTGAGGAAGAATATGTGGTCTTCCTTCATGACAATGGATATCTTCCCTCAGCTTTGACGATGTCTGAAGTTCCTGAGGCTATGGAAAAAAACTCAAAGCTTGGAGCAAAACCTGAACAAGCTGAAGGAAATGGTAGGCACGAACAGGGATGACCTGGGAAGCTGCATTTGTCTTGTGTGTGGATGTTTGAATGTAACATTATTTCTGTTATTGGCCATAGTCTTGGTTGTAGCTGTAGTGTTCAAGTAGGTAATGCTCATGAAATATGGGCTTTTGTGTTGAAACTGTAGTGTTGAAGATGATGAAGAAGATGTTATGCTGAACCTGTTGTGGTGGATGTGTGTGGACTTTGTATGAAATGTAGGCCTGTGTGCTATTGGACATCTTTTTTGCATTGCTGCTTTATGTTGTAAATGAAGGGCACTTCTGCTTATGATGTTTGACTATTGTTGGAACAATTGGCAGCATGTATACATATAAACTCCAGCCTATACATTTTGTGACTGTTTTTATTCAATTTGTGATGGTGTTTGTTTGTTTTGTGATGGTTTTTGAACCTTTTATGACAAAATCGTAGAAAACAATACATGGTTCATGTGAAATAAATCTGGACAGAACAACTTGCTTCATGTCAATGGAATATGGACACTGTAACTTGCATCACACATCAAGTATCCACTAAAAATAGACTCATTGCATATAAGGTCTTACAAGTTTATAGTTGAGATGCAAATCTAGTAGCATAATTCAAATACAGCAAAATCAAGTTCATGGTTCATAAATCTCTAGAAAAGCAAAGTTCAGTCATCATCATCACTGTCTTGTCCTGAAGCATTCCCGTCTTCTGCTGGATTGTGGTACTCAAGAAAGGTGTCATCTTCATCTTCTCGTTGTCCGTCTTCTTCATCATCTTGAGTTGTTTGTTTTTGTCGTCGGATGCTCTCCACGAGGTCACTACTAATGGGGCTGCCTGGTTCATTATCCATGTGCAACAAATCCAAATCCTGATCAATGTCTCCCACTTACACCTTCTGTCGATGAAATATGCTCCTCTTGGTATGCCTCCTGACATCTCATTTGTACCTGTTCTTGAATTGGCTGGTTTGTTTTAGACTTTTCAACATCAAATATATGTCAGTGGCCAAATTCTTGTAGCACTCTCCAACTTGGACCTAACTTTGTATCTTCCAAGAAAAATACTTGTGAAGCATCTGTCGCTATAATGAAAGGATCATCCTTGTACCATCGGCCATGGATGTTTATGCTCTTGAAGTAACCATCATATTTCATCCGGTATGTCCTTCCCTCTAGATTGTACCATTCACACCGTAATAAGACAACAGTTCTATAGCCATTGTTGTTCCTATTGTAACTCAACTCAATAATGTCTCTGATTGTCCCATAGAAATCTATTGTGTCATCACCATGAGTACCTGCAGCTTTGATGGTGGAGTTCTATGTCTTCTTGTGTTCATCACGAGCCAAAGTGTGGTACCGTACCCCATTGATTATACAAGTTGTGTATGAACGCACTCATGGAAGCGGCCGGCATGCTAGTGAGTACAGGTCTTCATCAACATGTGTTGTGCCTTCGTATTTCATTTTGGTAATCTGCAGGTTGAAAACATATAGAATAAGTGAGTTTCAAAATGGACTGTATCATAAATTAATAAGTCATGTTGTATAAGTTGCACACACATGATCCTCGAACCATGCAGCGAATTGTGTTGACATTACTTTTTCAACATCATTCACCCCTTGTTCTAATTCTGCCCTATACATGCTGCAAAAGGAAGATGATAATTAGTTACTTTGTGACAGTAGTATTGAATAAAGATGGGTGAAATGAAATGACTGGAATTACTCACTCTTTGTATTCATCAACCTCTTAGCAGTTATTTAGAAGAAACCAAACCATAGAGTCATACACTCATAGGCAGTGTATGCCTCTGCAATACATCCTTCAGGCCTAGCTTGATTGCGGATGAAACGCTTAAAGGTGCCCAACCTTCTCTCAATGGGATACATCCACCCATACTGCACAGGTCCCCTAAGTACTGCCTCATCAGGTAAGTGAACAGCTAGGTGAACCATAACATCGAAGAATGCTGGAGGATAAATCTTCTTTAGCTTGCAAAGGATCAACACAATATCTTCCTTCATCTTGTGTAGTGCATCAACCTTTAGAGTTTTGGAGCAAAGCTATCTAAAAAACCTACCCAATTCAGCAATCACTTCGTATATGTCTTTGTGCACCAAACCATGAAGGTCAGCTGGTAAGATACATTGTAGCATTATATGGCAGTCATGTGTTTTCAGCCCATTCATTGTGCCTACTCCCTCTAGATTGACACGTCTTGATATATTTGAGGCATAGCCATTTGGAAACTTAACATTGCTCACAAACTACAAAAACTTCTTCTTGTCTTCTGGTTTTAGGACATAACAAGCTCTTTGCTTTGATGATGAACTACCACTATTATCTAGCAAATGAAGCTCTTTTCTGATACCTCTGTCCTCCAAATCTAGACTAGCATTGATCATGTCCTTTGTCTTGTTTGGAATATTAAGTAGAGTTGCCAAAATATTTTCACATATGTTTTTCTCTATGTGCATAACATCAAGGTTGTGTTGTAGCTTCAATTTTGGCCAGCATTCTAAATCATACAAGCTAACCTTTAGATGCCATACAGGTTCATCTCCATCATTATAGCGTCGTTTTCTTGGTTTTGGCTTATTTGGATTCTTGCCTGGAACATAGGAAACTTCATTCAACCTTGACATAACCTCATCTGCACTAAATTTCCTTGGCTTCTCTCATTTTTCCTCCTTGCCAAAAGATATGTTTGTCCTCCAATTATGGTCTTCAGAGAGGAAACATCTATGGTCTATGAAACCAATTTTGTTTCTAAGATTGCAGGAGCATGGATTCTCATCACAGTGCACACATGCAAAGTAACCCCTATTGGTTTTGCCTGACATGGTGCCTAATGCAGGGTAGTCAAGGATTCCCCACAGAATCACTGCATGCAAGTCGAAGTCTTTGCCTTCAACTGCATCATAAGTTTTTACACCCTTCCAAAGCTTTACCATGTCTGCCATCAAAGATTGCATGAAAACATGGAAATCTTTGCCTAGTGATTTTTTGCCTGGAATTAGTAAAGTAAGCATATAATTGGATTGGTCCATACACATCCATGGTGGAAAATTGTATGGTACCACTATCACTGGCCATATGCTATTTGAATTGCTCATTTGACCAAATGGATTAAATTCATCAGTAGCAATGCCTAACCTCAAACTATGGGGATCATCTATAAAAGACTTGAAAGTCTCATCAAAATCTTTCCAAGCTTCCCCATCAGCAGGATGTCTCATTTCATTTGCAACTGGTACTCTCTTTTCCTTGTGCCATCTTGCATGTTGTCCCTCTGCTTTGACATGAAAATTCTTTGAAGCCGTGGAATTATTGTAAAGTACCGAAGGACCTTGTGAGGAACTTTCTTTTTTCCCTCCTTGTTCACTTTCCATCTTGTGAAGCCACAAACTGGGCAATGATTATCTCTTTCATGGTCGTCCTAAAACAAGGCACAATCATACTTGCACACATCAATCTTAACATAACCAAAACCAAGCTTCTGGAGTATAGCTTTCATCTCTCTATAAGACTTAGGAAGTCCAGGCACATTCTTCAAATATCCAGAAAGCAACTCAAGCATAGCATCGAACCCAGATGTTGTTATCCGATTATACACTTTGATATGTAGCAGTTTAATAATAAAAGATAGCCTGGACTCCTCGGTGCATCCTGGATAAAGTTCATGCTTTTCCTCTTCCATGATTTGTTTATATAATTTACCACCAAAGCCATGGTTTGCTGCGTCGTGCAAATCTTGAATCAAGCCCTGAACTCCCCTTGCACCATCATCTAAGACATCTTCAGCTTTCCCTTCCCCATCAAGTGGATGTTGGTCATTTCCATTGTCCCATGACATGTGTTCCGGTACAACAACGAGTTCTCCATCATCATGTTGTCCAACCTCATTAGGTTCCTCTCCATGGTAAATCCACCTAGTATAGCACCTAGACATACCATTGATTTCGATATCCTCGTGTACATCATCCTGGATTTTCTTGATCTAGTTCAAGCATTTTCGGCATGGGCACTTGATCTTCTCATCTGCACTATCTACCTCTGACATGCTCCATGAATTGCTCAACACCAGATAAAAAGGCCAGCAAAAATAGTTCATTGTTATAAATCCAGCTTCTATCCATCTTGACCTGCACAAAATTAGAATTAGTCACTTCAATGCGGTAACTCTACACGCTGAACACCAATTCTATGTCCTAAAAATTTAAGATAGTGAACAATTGTCATCAAGATGCCGACCTTCAACAATGGCACATAGTAGCTCTTTCCAACAGCAGATCTGTCCATCGTCAACAATGGCAACAATGTAGCAGCTAGCCTGGCCAGCTACCCTGCACCTGCTGATGCCATCGCTATAGCCAGGGAAGAGTTTGAGAGGGAGGAGGTTACGAGAGGAGCACCTCTCCGGTGTGAGGGGATGGCTACGTGCAGAGGCCTCCCACGAGCAACTACTGATGGGCGTGGGGGGAGGACATCGGGAAGGGAGCAGCTGGGCGCGAGGGAGCTGCTGGGCACGAGGGAGTAGCCGGCCACGAGGGAGCAAGCAGCTGGGCGCGAGGGAGCTGCGCCAGTCCCTTGGCGTCGAGGATGACAGGTGGGGTGAGGAAGGAAGGGGAGCTGGCGGTGGGGAGTGGATCTGGCCCCGCGTGCCACCCTAGTCGCCGAGGTCGCCCGTCGCTGTGAGGCCGCCCGACGAGCAGGGGAAGGTGGCTAGCAGCCAGCACCCATGTCACACCCCAATTTTAAGGAAAAAATGGGATATAAATAAGCCTTATGTGCGCCCCTGGAAATCACACATAAGTCGACAAAGCGATAAACAATACCATCTCAATGTTTATTACATAGCGAACAAATACTGAATACATTGTCTCACATATTGCGGACACATGATTTTCCATATCATGGTGTAGCATCTTTTGGTGGTGTGATGAGCGATTGTCAACATGTCCAACACTTTGGTTGGTGGTCGGTCTTGGTGATTTCACTGATCCCCTGGCATAGGGTTATGTGTCAAAACATGTCTCTTGGCTTGTGATGTGCAGGTGTGGAGTCCAGAGGCGGTGGCAACGGTCGGTTGAAGGTCAAGTAGAGGCATGCCGTGCTGACGGACCAGGTGCGGTGAAGGGTGGATGCGAGGCTTGGACCGAGGGACCAGACGGCCGGGTGGTCGGCCGCGGTGGCTGGCACTTGGGACATCGACGAGCGCAAGTGTACACGGTGGTGGATGCGTATGGGCTACGCTACTCGCGAAGAGGTTTGGTGGTTTGTCCTCAAAACCATCGGCGGAGAATGCGTATGGCTATGCTACTCGTGGACGGTTTGGTGGTTTATCCTCAAAACCATCGGCAGCGGGTTTCGCGGGTTTGCGCCTCAAAACCTGGGTGATCCTAGTGTGGACGGACGGCACGTGGCGGCATCAGGAAGATTGCGTCGAGGCAAGTCTACCGGTGAGAAGGTGCGGTGATCGTCGGATCAGGAAATCCTGAGTTGGACCATAGTGCCCTTGGCTAGGTGGTTCGCTCTAATAATACCTAGGGGCAGAAGTGGTATTGTGCAAGGCATATAAATAGAAATGGGCAGCTTCCAGAAAACCTACCTCTTTCTACCTCTTGGCCGTACATTTCAGTCGCCACCGCCGCTGCTCTGCCTGTCCGTTAGGCTTTTCCTTTTTCGTTCATGTTCTTGTAGAGGTCCAAGAACAAAAATTTTACCCATGTATCTATGATATATTTTGTGAGGGAATGGAGGCCCAAATCATCCTCATGCCCTCTAGGCTTTCTCTGTTTGATCTATGATTTGTACTCTTTTCTGTGCGCCGTTGACCTTCTGTGGGCGAACTTCAATTCGTCAGTTTTAGAGCGTTTTGGCTCAATCTTTTTGCGTTTGATTGATGCCTTATTGAGTGATGTACTAGATCCTCAAGGGGATTGAACCAATTCCACTCTTGCATCAAGAAATTGAGCAGTTTGTGTTTTGGGAAGAAATTGAGTGCTCGGTCCTAGATTTGTGATTCCCGACGACTGTGTTCAAATTGGGTGTCAATTTTTTAGGGATAGCTCTCCGTCTTCCTCGTGAATACCTGTGCGAAATCTGGTGCAAATCTGTGCTCGTCAGCTTGAGTTTTTTCTTGATTTCTCCTCCCGTGTTCTCACTGGCCTGTCCCGTTTTCATGTGCACCTGAGCAGAGAGGTTGAGGGGTCGAGGAGTCGAGGGTTCGAGTGAACTCTATCGACCCGGATTGAGTGAACTCTGTCGAGCAGAGGTCGAGGGGTCGAGCGGTCGAGGGGCCGAGTGAACTCTATCGATCCAGGTCAAGAGAACTCTGTCAAGCAGAGGTCGAGGGGTCGAGGGTTCGAGTGAACTCTATCGAGGCAGGGTCTATCGAGGGGTCGAATGAACACTGTCAAGAAGGGGTCAAGTGAACTCTGTTGAGCCAAGGGTCAAGTGAACTCTATCGAGGAGGGGTCGTTCGAAGCAGAGTTCTGTCTGTCACCTGTAGTCGAGGCCTATCGAGGGAGGGGTCGTTCGAAGCGGAGTTCCGTGCGTCACCCGCTGTCGAGGCCTATCAAGGGAGGGGTCGTTCGAAGCGAAGTTCCGTGCATCACCCGTGTTCGAGGCCTATCGAGGGAGGGGTCATTCGAAGCGGAGTTCCATCCGTCACCCACGGTCGAGGCCTATCGAGGGAGGGGTCGTTCGAAGCGGAGTTTTGTCCGTCGAGGGCAAGGCTTCCGTGGCAGTCGAAGGCTCCCAACCAGTGTCTTTCTCTCGACCAGACCTCGACTGGGTTCTCTGCTTTTTCCTACTACTTTGCATTTGCTTCGAGGGTGCTCGGCTATGTTTCTTTCTGGTCAGGATTATTGAAGAATAGATTTAAGGCTCCCATTCACCCCCCTCTGGTCGCCTTTTTGGTCCTTCACATATATAGTCTGACAAATATAGAATAACTAGCACACTCGCGAAAGCTTCAACCACAGGGACGAAGTTGACTGGTGAACATCAAGCCTAATACTCATTACGGTAGTCCTCATTACAGCCTTGATCTGTTACCCATCCGGGATTTTCCAAAATTAAAAGTAAAGCAAGCGTAAGTACCCAACCGCACTCAGTAAGTATAACCAAGGGTTCATGAGGCATAAATAGCTGACATGGTTAACTGCATTTAGCTTTTAGTTATTTAACAAGTTTGGCAATTAGCATCAACAAGGTAGTTTCATCCCCATAACCACATGATCACAAAATATAGCTGAATAAATGAACTGCGCATAAACCATTAAATAAACACAATAGATTCCCTTAGTTTTCTAGGCCACCCATAACCGTGGGAATGGATAATATATTGATTTAAACTCTAATCAGAGGTGTACACTTTCACTGTGAGCCGTGATTTATCCTTTCGCCCGAGGTGATCAGCCTCTTAGCCCACTACCAAGGAAGACCGGTAGGGTTCACTATGAAGCCTTTCAAAGGTTCGTCTAACTAATTAGGACTGCCAGATCATTAGATGTAGGAACCCCCTTCCAATATGACACATTCCTTCCCGGCTATACTGATACAGACAGAGGCTGTCCTATACCCAACTCGGCAACCTTTAACAAGCTAGAAAAGATCCTTGTACTGAGCTAAAACCAGAGCCATGTAGCCCTCACAGTTGTACGAAAAGTCCTAGCTTTTTCTAAAGGATTACATTCATCTTATATGGTTATCACTTATTCATTACTCCAGCGTACATGCTCATGGTTAAAGATTTGCACTAGCAACATACTACCCAAATGCATATATCCCAAGGTTAACAAGGTAAAAGTATTCAAAACTAAGTAATCCTAACAGGATAGCAAAAATACACATGCATATGATTTTAGTGTTTACAGTGAATAGGCATCAAGGATGGTCCTTAGCTATACTGTAACACCTCTGGTGTTATATCAACTAAAATATGCCATGTCATCATATGCATTGCATAGCATTCATGATTAGGTAAACTTTGATGTGCATCAACTAAAACAAGTTTATATTTCATAGGTTGCTTGTGTTTATGAAACGTTGTGTTACATGAAATCATAAAATCTAATTTCAAATGTCATCCAAAATATTTAGTTTATACTCTGTGTACTTGAGGTGTAAACCATGTTAACCCTAGTGTCAAGCATAGTGTATAAATCTAAGTCCAACCCGTAAAAATAATTTCCATATTTGGAGTTGAATTTGGATTTCAAAGCTTATCCCCAAATTTTGCAATTCGAATTTAAATTCAAATTAGAAAGCTATAAAAAATATTTTTTAAAAGTCAACTTGGTCAACCAAGGTTGTCATTGGGTCATTGACCTAAAAATGTCCTTGGATGATGTTTGTGATCACTAATGACCAACCAATTAATTTAGAAACCAAATCGAGTTTGAATTTGGTTTGAAAAACCCTTTGTTTCAAAAGCTGGTTTTACCCCCTTTTGTATAATTCAAAATCTATGTAGAATTTGGAGATAATCTCAATATATAGTTTGTAGATGTTGACAAGATATACAAAGTTGGTATTCAAAGTTTTTCAAGTTTCCCAAAAGAATTTCAAATGAATTTGAAAATACAATTTTCCAACATTTATCCTCTTTTGATTTTAAATTCATAATTCAGAAATTATGCATTATTTGAGAAACTTTTGTATATGAAAAATGTTTGGTTTAAAATATTGAGCATTTCATAGATTCAAAGATTTTCAAGTTTTATTGAAAAATCAAAAGTAATTTCAAATAATTTTTTCTAGGGTTTTGCTCCCCTTTTGATTTTGAATACATATTTCAAAAACTAAGCAGAATTTCATAATGTTTGTTAAATAAAAATTGTAGCTCTTGAAAAATTGTGAAAATGATATTTTGGGATATTTTTAAGTTTATATATAAAATCTGGAGTAATGTACAAATTTTATGGAGTGACCTCACTGTCTACAGTACTGCTGACGTCATCATCGTCCTTCTCCCTCTCTATTCCTCGCCGCCGCCGTGGCCACCCTGCCCATGCCAGCGTTCCGCCACCGCCAGCTCACCGCCCGCATGTGAAGCTTCGCCGTAGGCATGTCGGCCGCTCCTTCCTCTCCTCCACGCTATAAATGGAGCCGGCCATTGCCATTTCGCCTCTTCTTTCTCCCTGCTCGCCATTGCCGTTGACCTCCGCCCGCTGCTCGAATTCGCCACCGTCGATCCACCACTGCTCAATTGCTCTTGCCAGAAGCTCCGCCCCATCCTTGTGCTCCGTTTGAGCCCGCTTGTGCCAGCTCTTGCCGCCAGAGTCGCCAGTGTGCCGTCGTCTTCTTCGCGCGCGGCAACAGCGCCACTGTGCGTCATCTATCGACGACCGTCGCCGCCGCTGGTTACTTTCTTGCATTTTGTTCATCAGCATGCTCTCCTTGTTATGCTCCCTCTCATGCGCTCCTTGGTTTGTCCATTGGCGCCAAGGACTCGCCGGAACACTCACCTTGCCGCCGGAGCACCGCCGCCGCCATCACCGCCGCCGACTACAGCTCGACTTAGCTCGCCTCCGAGCCAATTTTAATTCTTATGGAACACATTCATGGTTATTAGGAGTCTGTTTAGAAAATAATAATGCATGTGAGCCATATAATTTCGGAGGTTCTGCCACAGCTGGTATCGGAGCTAGGTTCATTATTAAAAAGAGTTGTTGTAGTATTCTTTTGTGAAAACTTTAAAAGTTTTGAGTCCAATAATTTTAACTTGATTATTTTAGGTCCAAAGTGCTTAATTCTTACCTATGATTTTTTCTATCTACCCTTATTATTATTTAAAAAAGTGTGGTGGTGGAATAGCATAATATAGTGCCCTATGTTATAAAAGTTACCTTTATGTATGTGTTGCTTTAAAAATCATTTATGTTTAGATCGTAAGTTTGATTCATGCATCATGTTTAATTAACCTATTTTAATTACTTTCCCCTTTAAGGAGGTTCGGGTTAAGTAGTATCAATCCTATTCATGCTAACCTTCAGATTTCTCCCTATCTAACCTTATCCTTTGACATATCTTTCTTCAGGATGGCCCTTACTAAACAGACTCCCCGTAAGAGCATTGCACCGAAGGGGGTAGCTCGACATCAACTAGCTCCCAGATACGAGATTAGCAAAAGCAGAAACAATCCCAATCCAGATCCACAGGCTGAAATAGCAAGACTTAGGGCCGAGTTGGAGAGGGCTGAAGCTGATAGGGTCAAAGAGGCCGCTGAGATTACTCAGTTGAGGTGATCCCGGAGGTATATGAAGCACCAGAGGAATGATGCTTGGGCACGAGAAGACGCAGCGAATGATCGTATCCAAGAACTTGAGGATTACGTGGAAGAGTTGGAGGAATATGCCGATGAAGCTGATGATGAGAATCAAAGGCTGAACAACTTGTTGGATCCTGAATACCAACGACAGGCAGCCCAAGATGATCTTGGCCTTGTAATGGGTTAGAATGAAGAAGAGGATGACCCTGAAGAAATAGTGTCCACTGATGAGGATGTCATTGATGAGGAAGAAGAAAACCAGATGGATATAGAGAATGAAAATGAAGAGGATCTTATGGAAGAAGAAGATCTAGAGATAGTGGAGAAAGAGCCTGAAGAGGAAGAAGATCCTGAAGAGGAAGAGGATCCCAAAGAGGAGGATGTAATTCTCGTGGATACCAGTGAGGAGGAGGAGTAACGAGTTGGATAGTGAGATGTGTAATATATCTTTCCCCTGCTTTTTGAAACTTAGTAGGTGTGGGAAGTCTTGCTAGTATGCGGACTATTATAACAAAAATAATATATCATAAGTGTGTTGCACGTTTAGAGTATCTGCTTATGAAATCCAATAAAGTTTTGTGAATAAAGTATAGTTTGTTTATCAATAGATGCCTGCTCATACTCGATCCCATGATGCTGCTGGTACTTCTCATGATGGAGGTGATATCCCAAACCCTCCACCAGTTCCACCAACCCTAGCCGACGCAGTTGCGGCCTTGGTCAATGCAACCACTATGATGGCCTAGAATCAGAATCAGAATACACGTCAGGGGAATCATGGTCGGAATAATAGGAATGAAACCACATATGTGGATTTTACAGACACACATCCTCCAATCTTCACCAGAGTAGATGAACCAATGGAGGCAGATGATTGGCTCCGCACTATAGAGCAAAAGTTTGGGCTAATTGAGTGCACTGAATATTAGAAGCCCATGTTTATAGCCCAGCAGTTGAGAGGCACTGCAGGAGCCTGGTGGGCTAACTTTGTTGCTGCTCAGCCTGAGGGTCATCGTATTACTTGGGCTGAATTTCATGAAGGTTTTCATGCACACTTTATTCCTGAGGGAATTATGTTCATAAAACTTGAAGAGTTTCTTTCTTTGCGACAAGGTGATATGTCAGTTATGTAGTATTTTGGCAAATTCAATCACTTGTCTCAATATGCCCCTGACCATGTTAGTACTGACCGTAAGAAGGAGTGTTTCCTTAGGGGTCTGAATAGCAAGATTCAGAGGATGATGACTGGAAACCCAAATGCTACCTTCCATGAGACAGTAAATATTGTCATATCTTATGAAGAAAAGAACCGTCAACACCTAGAAGCTAAGAAGAAGAAAATTATAACATCAGGATTTTCCGGTGGCCATCAAAAGTGCCAGAAAATAATCTATCATCCCCAAAACCATTTCCGTCCTTCTTACTGTCCACCACAATACCAAGCCCAGCAACAAACATTTGTTCATCCTGCTGCTGCTCTTTCTTATCCACAACAGCCGAATGTCCCAGGTATTCGAAACCCTAATTTCCGGCCACAAAGTCTCTCATGCTTCAATTGTGGTAATCCTGGTCACTTTGCAAAATACTGCCCGCATCCGAGGCAGAATAATCCTTATGCTCCCAGGGCTTTTGCACCACAACACCAACCACAAAATCAGAATAAGGTAGGAAATCAGAAGATGCAGAACAGTAAGAATTAGAAGAAGTCTGGAAGGGTGTTCTACACTCAAGTTGGGAAACTTCTAGAAGGAGAACCCGTCATGATGGGTATGTTCCCTGTTGCTGATCATCCTATAATTCTGGTTTTCGATTCTTGTGCATCCCATACATTCATCAATGGTACATTTGTTAAAACACATGAAATACCAACAATGGGGACAAAAGAACAATTCTTTATACAATCGCCTGGGGGGGTGTATGTGTACTAAAGAAATGGTACATGATGTGCCTATAAGTTTGGGTGGGTATATTTTTCCCACTGATATGATAATATTAAAGGATCAAGATATAGATATGATCCTAGGTATGAATTGGATGAAACGGCATGGTGCTGTGATAGACATCCTGAATAGAATTGTGAGAGTGAACATACCTAATTGCAAATCTACATCCTGAATAGAATTGTGAGAGTGAACATACCTAATTGCAAATCTCAACTTCTTATCCAACTTTCAACATTAAGAGGACTATTGAAAAGGTATGTGCAACTTCTGTGAAAGAGATTAAAGATATACCAGTGGTCTGTGAGTTTCCTAATGTGTTTCCTGATGAGTTACCGGGTTTACCTCCTAATAGAAAGGTGGAGTTTAGAATTGATTTGAAGCCTGGTACCGCTCCAATATCTAGAAGAGCTTATTGAATGGCACCACCTGAGTTAGCAGAGCTCAAGACTCAATTGTAAGAGTTATGGGATAAAGGTTTTATTCGACCTAGTTCGTCACCTTGGGGATGTCCTGCAATTTTTGTGAAAAAGAAAGATAAAAGTTTGAGGTTATGTGTGGATTATCGTCCCTTGAATGAGGTAACAATCAAGAATAAGTATCCTCTACCCTACATTGATCTGTTTTCCAAGATTGATCTTCGATCCGGTATCATCAAATCAAGATTCGCCCGGAAGATATTCCAAAGACTGCCTTTACCACTCGGTATGGTCTATATGAGTATTTGGTCATGTCTTTTGGACTCACCAATGCACCAGCTTATTTTATGTACTTGATGAACTCAGTGTTCATGCCAGAACTTGATAAGTTTGTGGTTGTCTTCATTGATGATATTTTGATATATTCCAAGAATGAAGAAGAACATGCTGAACACCTCAGAACTGTTCTGCAGTGTCTGACAGAACATCAATTATATGCTAAGTTTAGTAAGTGTGAATTTTGGCTGAAAGAAGTGAAATTTCTTGGACATATTTTATCAAACAAGGGTATTGTTGTTGACCCTAGCAAGGTACAAGATATACTTGATTGGGAACCACCAAAAATAGTGCATCAAGTTCGTAGTTTTCTGGGAATGGCAGGTTATTACCGTTGTTTCATACCTAATTTCTCAAAAATATCAAAGCCCATAATTGAGTTATTGAAGAATGATGTTAAGTTTGTTTGGTCACCCGAATGTGAAGAGGCATTTTAGAAATTAAAGAAATTAATGACTACTACCCCTATCCTAGCGCAGCCAAACATTGAGAAGCCATTTGATGTTTATTGTGATGCTTCTGGTATTGGTATTGGATGTGTATTGATGCAAGAAGGGAGAGTTATTGCTTATGCTTTCCCACAGTTGAAGAAACATGAGGAGCATTATCCAACACATGATTTAGAGTTAGCAGCTGTTGTCCATGCATTGAAAATATGGCGACATTATCTGTGGGGTAATAAATGTAATATCAATAGTGATCACAAGAGTTTGAAATACATTTTTACTCAAGATGAGTTGAATATGAGGCAAAGAAGGTGGTTAGAACTAATCAATGATTATGATTTGGAAATATATTACCATCCTGGTAAAGCAAATGTAGTTGCTGATGCACTTAGCCGAAAAAGTCATTGTCATTGCTTAACAGTGAAGCCTTTGGATATTTCTATATGTCATGAGATAGAAAAGTTGGGTATAGAGATGGTGCAACAAGGAAGTTTGTCTAACATTGCTATTGAGTCAACCCTCAGAGATCAAATTCTTACTGCTCAGAAAAGTAATAAGGGAATTAAACATACCAAGAAGAAAGTTAGAAAAGAAAAGGTTTCTTGTTTTACCATTGATGAAGCAGATGTCTTATGGTATAAGAATCATCTAGTCATACCAAAAGTTCCTAAGCTACGTCAAAAGATCCTCGATGAAGCACATCTCTCAAAATTTTCTATTCATCCAGGAAGTAATAAGATGTATCATGACTTAAAACAGAGATTTTGGTGGACCAAGATGAAAATTGAAATTGCTAAGTATGTGGCTTAGTGTGATACCTGTCAGAAAGTCAAAGCTGTGCATTTGAGGTCAGCAGGAGAACTTCAGCCATTACCAATTCTAGCATGGAAGTGGAAAGATATTAGTATGGATTTTATAGTGGGTCTACCCAGGACAGTTAGAGGTTTTGATTCAATCTGGGTCATAGTGGATCGACTCACAAAATTCGCATATTTCCTTCCAGTTTAAAGTATAAATTCAGCCTCATAATATACCAAACTGTATTTTGAATGTATTATTAGTCTTCATAGTGTACCAAAGACTATTGTGTTTGACAGAGGCACACAGTTCATCAATAAATTCTGGAAGCACTTACATGATTCATTAGGTACTGATCTTTAGGTACTAATCTTTTACACAGTACAGCCTATCATCCTCAGATAAGTGGTTAGACTGAAAGAGTGAATCAGACACTTGAAGATATATTGAGAGCATGTGTTCTTAATTTTTCAGAAAAATGGGACGAGTGTTTGCCTTTAGCAAAGTTTTCTTACAACAATAGTTTTCAAGAAAGCATCAAAATGGCACCATTTGAAGCACTGCATGGTCGCAGAAGTTGGTCTGAACCTAGAGAAAGAAGATTATTTGGAGTTGATCTTGTAAAAGAAACAGAAGAAAAAGTTAAGCAGATACAGCAAAACTTGAAGGTGGCACAGTCTCATCAGAAGAGTTATGCGGACAAAAGACGTCGACCATTGTGGTTCAATAAGGGAGATTATGTATATCTAAAGGTGTCACCAATGAAAGGAGTTACTCGGTTTGGAGTCAAAGGCAAGTTAGCACCTCGTTATATTGGACCATTTCAAATTATAGAAAGGTGTGGACAATTAGCATATCATCTGCAATTGCCTGAACAGTTGTCGGCCATACACAATGTGCTCCAAAAATTCTGAAATTTTTTTTGTGTATTCTCTTTATGATATCCTCTACCTAGGAAAAATATAAAATGCCAAATTTGAGTACTTTTTGCATAAGTTAAAATTAGCTCTTTTAATTAAAAAATGCATCTTCTATGTTTTTTAATAAATAAAATAAATGGTTTTTATTTCTCAAATTTTTTTTGCCATCTAATTAGACCAAGATCTATCCAAAATAAAATTTTGAGCTCAATTAGATAAATTTAATTTTATGCCTTTATTTAAACTTTTTAATTAATTAATTAACCCCTTTAATCATGATTAATCTTATTAGGGTTGTTTGACTTTGGGATTAATTGATGACCTTGGGTCATTAACCTTAATGACCCTTGGCACTTTAATTAATTGTTCGCGCTTACCTAGATCATGCCATTAGGGTTTAATCAACGTTATTTTGTGTTTAATGAACTCTTTTATTAATTAGTTAACGTGCCTTGGGTCATTAACCTTAATGACCCTTGGCACTTTAATTAATTTTTCGCGCTTACCTGGATCATGCCATTAGGGTTTAATCAATGTTATTTTGTGTTTAATGAACTCTTTTATTAATTAGTTAACCCTAACGAACTTAGTAAGTAAGTTTTGTTGGTTGCAACTTTATCGTCAAGGAAAGTTGTACTCAAGCCCTTAATCTGATCATGTATCCATCAAGCATCATGTTTACTATTACATCATGTTGATACATATCATTTTATCGTATATTTCCGTTAATGGAGAGTTTAATGTTGTCGCACCAGATCCCAAGGAAAGAAGACTCAGGAGTTAGGAATTGATCCAGAACTCGAGACCGTCTACCCCGAATACCAAGGCAAGCCCCGGATACATTTAAACCCTTCCTTGATTTTATAAAAGTTTTATCGCTTCAGTTATGTTATGTTGCATTAAGTACTAGGAGTTGAGTGATAACCTACCAATTGCATTACCTTTCTTATTTCAATATTCTTGTTACCTATTTTTGGAAAATGCGTAGTTATGCTTATTCATGCTTAATTAGTAGATTCTCAAAAAAGAAAAAAGAATGAAAAAGATGAGTTTGGCTTTACTTGTTGGAATCATGATAATAGTTAATAAATCGAGTCCGAACGGGTAACTTGCATTGGGAAAGGAGTCCCTCTATAGTATTTTCGTCTGTTGATGCCCTAGGTACTGTCCGATGTTGAACTGGTGATATCGAGAAACTAGAAAATCCACATACAATGGTGTGGTATACTGTGGGTTTGAGTCCCACGTATATCGATACACTGTGGGTCAAAAGTCCCATGTGTATCGTGTTGTCGGTATACATGTTGGTTGGAGCCTCACGTATATCGTATGGTCTGGGATGCATGTTGGTTGGAGCCTCATGTATATCGAGATCTAGGTCCCAGCTGGGTATATAAATGGATTCGAATTGCCATTGCTTCTCGGAGAACAAGACTCGTCGATGTTCATTATCGTAGTAACAACTTGAATGATGTTTAAGGTTTAAGAATGAAGTTGGTTGGTAATCTTGATCTAGAGCAAGACAACTTTACTTTCTGCTAAGCTTTTCTACAAAAATTCTTATCTCCTGCAAGCCTTACCTTGTCCCTCTCGCCTGCATTTCCTGAGTCTTCACCCCTCTTTTTTGTCGGGCTAGTCTTGTTGAGTACTTTTGTACTCAGGGTTTGTTGAACCCTTGTTGCAGGTGAGTCCCATGGACAGGAGTGCTTTGCACCTTGTTGCATGACAGTCATTGCGGAGAGTGACGACGAGTAGGATGTTTAGCTCTTGGGCAGAGCACACTGACTGAGTTTTGTAAATAAGTTATCTATCACTACTCCACTACTACTATGGTTTGTAGTATTTAAACTTATGGTTTGTAAGATGAGAAACTAAAGGGTTTGTAAACTTACGTTATTGTAACTCTTCTGCTGTTTTACTTTGATGTATATTATTTATATAAAACTATTGTAATACTACAATGTCTCTTTGTAATGATTGATCCTGCTTGGAGAATCATGGATGATTCGGGATTTACCCGACAGACCTTTTAAGTCTTATGGAACACATTCATGGTTATTAGGAGTCTGTTTAGACAATAATAATGCATATGGGCCATATGATTTAGGAGGTTCTACCACAGCTATACTTGCCTTGATCCTTAAAATATCCCTGCTAATCCTGCTGATCTTCAAAATGTCCTTGATCCTCAACGAATTCCTCACCGTCTGAACTTGATTAACATTAACAAGCAGCACCAAGCAAACCAACCAAACACACATACACAAAGCAAACAAAGAGCTATTAGGAGACAGTACACCAAAACATCATAACAGTAGCAAACAATAGCATAAATCTGTTCTACTCGTCAAGACAATTCTAAAAGTATAAGTTTGCTAAAAACAGAGTTAAAACATGAAAGCTATGGCCTGTACAAGACTAAGGACTAAACTGCAGAAAACAAGACTAAAATCTAAATACTTTGGAACTGCGAATGACTAGATCATAATTAAATAAAAAGGCGAGGACTTTTCTTCAAAAGTGTCGATGGCGACCGGGCGTTGACGCCATGTGGCGGCACGAGAGCGGCCGGGTCTGTGGATCGGCCGTGGACCATGGTCATGGACCACGTCCACTGGTCCACTGTGGACCGGCGGCGGCGTGGACCGACCCAGGCGAAGCTGCCGGCGGCGGTGGCTTATCGACGAGCGGCAGCGCGATGCCCATGGTGCACGGCGAGCTACACGGAGGGGATGGAGAGGCGCGGTGCGACCTCGCAGACCTGAATATGGGGTTCGTGGCAAGGACGGGTGGCCGAAAGCGGGACCGGGCGACGGCGGCGCCATTGCCAGCGACTGGTGCTTCTATGTCGGCGCACAGAGAGGGCGAGAGCAGCCACTGAGGGCATCTACGTGACCCTTGCGGTCAAGCAGAGCTCGACGCATGCTCAACTTGGTGACGGACGGTGACACAGGCGAGGTCGACGGCGGCGGAGGCGAAGTCGACGACGATGAGCTCGGTGACACGGCAGCTAGGGTTTCATGACGCGGGAGCTAGGGCACCGGGTGACGGCGGCTCGAGGTAGGTTTTCGAAGGGGCGAGGAGCACTAGGGCAACCCCTTTATAGGCGGCGGTGGACCTCGGGTCGCACGCGCGGCACGCGGGGCCGAACCAAGCTCGACTCGACGCCGTTTCCCCGGAGGGGATGACCCTGTAGCATGGGCCCCATGATGGCGGGCCCCGCCGGTCGACGACACAGGAGGAGGAGAGGCACGCGGTGGTGCTATAGCGGGCTTGCTGGGCCTCGGCCGCTCGGCCCAAGAAGAAGGCAGGCACGCGCGGCCGCTTTTGGCGGCTGGCTGGTTGCTCAGCTTGGCCTGGCTGCTGTGGCCGTTGGTGGCCAGAGCTGGCCACTATGGCCGGCTGCTGGTGCCGCTGCCTTGGCCATGGCTGGCCAGTGTTGGCCATGACCGGCTAGCCCTGGCCATACTTGGCCAGTAGGAGCTGGGGTTGGCCAGGGCCTACTCGGGACAGGTTAGAGCATGTTAGTAACTAAAAAGCAAAACAAAGGTTAGACAACAAGCTCAAACAAGTCAACAATAACTTATGCAGCAGCATGAATGCATCAACCATTGCATAAATAAATCAATTTGACTATTTGAAAGCAATACAAATTTTCGGGCATGACAACCCAATAGAAGCATGTGGCCAGCTAAGTGACCAATTGATTCAATGACATGTGGGGTCAACCTTCAATGACATGTTCATTACTGGTCCAATGACATGTGGGCCCTACCTACCGTTTAGTCTCAATTACACTGAGTTCATCGTGAAGTCATCGTTTCTCTTTTAAATCTATGGCAAAAGACTGTAATAAGGAGTAATCCCACGTACTCGGTCCAAATTCGATCATTTTTTTCTAAAATTTTCTAAAATCATGAGGTATGCAAATATTGCGTTATTTTTGGTCCTGTATTGATGAGACAAAATTTGAAGAACCCAAAATTTAGAATTCAAAAATATAACAATTTAAGCCCATATTTTCACACTCATAATGATTTCGGGCAAAATGGCCATGAATACAAAAAGTTTATAACTCTTTGAGATCTACATTTGTTATTAAGACCATTTTGTCATCCGAAAAGGTGACAACAACATTATTTAGTAACAAATGTCCATTTGAGAACAATGTTGTTACCACTTCTCCGGATGACAAAATGGTCT
>CM041628.1:74623172-74796753 GCA_023333625.1 Bothriochloa decipiens
CCCACCACACCGCCGCCCACCACGCCACGTCGACTACGCCCACCACTGTTCCCGCAGAGCATGGAGTCCTCGGTTGACGGGATCCCTCAAGCATAGGTCACACCGTCTGGATCCCGGTCTTCCTCAAGCCTCCCGGACGCCAACCACTCGCATCCACCACCTCACAGGAGGCCTGAGCTCGAGCTCACACCGCTGGTAGCAAGGTCTCTCGGGCGCCAATCACTCGGCCAGCGCCCTACCACTGTGGCTTTCCTTCACAGTAGCAGGTAAAATCTGGTCAACCTAATCTCCTCCCTTCGGTTTCAGCTTGTGAAGCATGTTGGTAGGGTCTAGTTGCTCTGTGATTTGTGGCTTTGTGATCTGTGGCTTGTGAAGCATATAGTTGCTCTGTGATCTGTGGCTCTGTGATCTGTGGCTTGTGAAGCATGTAGTTGCTCTGTGATCTATTCCCGTAGAGCATGGAAACCATACAGTAGTATCTAGCAAGAGTAATTTCTCCACTGCCTATATACTTGTGGGTTTAAGTGGCAAATTGGCCCCCTCTATGTTTTGTTTCCAGCTCTGTGATCAATGGCTTGTGAAGCCTGTAACTTGTGCATCTATGGGTAGTTTCAGTTTTGAATGCCATTGTGTGATAGTAGTTGCTTGGAATGTTAATTCCTCATTCTGATAGATGTTGCTTGCATGACTGATTGAAATATGTACTGTGTCAAACATTTTTTCTCTGTTAGTTTGATGTTCAGTAATTCAAAAGCATGTAATGTGTGAAACATTTTTGCTCTGTTTACTATCTTCTGATTTGTTATTTGCCTATTATTAGCATGTTAAAAATTACTGATTTGTTAGTTTTTTTTGTGCAACTACTTTACAGAAACTGAATCTAGTTTCTACTCTGTGCGTTTCATCGTACTATGTATGACAAAAACAAAGTATGAGTAAGAGAGGGATGAAAATGTAAGGAATATCTAGGCACATTTTAAGTCTTTGGGTATTACCATATTAGCAAATGAAGTTACAGGTGCTTTCTCTAAAAAGGCAAAGGGCAATGGGAAGAAAGTAGTGTCTGACAAACCAGAATCTGACCTTGATTACGATCCTACCTCTGACATTGATAACCACTCTAAAACAGATGATGAATCTGATGATGACCTCAATAATGAGGTCAACAATGAGGTGAGAAGCATTACTTGGGCAATTAACATGTTTTGGGGCTGTCTATTTCAAACATATTGTGCACTGTAATCATCTAACCCACCTGACACTTCTTTCTTATATATGTAATAACATGCATGTTTCTCTTGATACGTAGAAGAGATGGTTCCAGGAATTCAGCCTAATAACAAAAAGCAAAAGGTGGCTGGCTGCCAGTAGCACTGCGCACGCCTTCTCCTGGCGGTCATCCACCACCTAGGTAGAGACACCCCTTGCCTCCTAAGACAACTCCCAAAGCCACCTTCAAACCTAATGCAATTCACAGTGCCACCCAACTGCCAGGCCACCTCACTACAAGCTGCAGCCAAACCATAGACACAACTAGTACAGTGCCTACTATTCAAAACAACCCCAACACCAGTCTAGCCATGTCTGCTCCTCTTCCAAACACAATGCCTACTACTACTCCTAGATTTTCCAAGTTAACTATAGCCAGGTCTACATCAAGTGCAAACCCATTCTATTCATCTCCTACATTCAACAGGACTAATGAAGCCATGTCCGAGCCTGAGGAACACAATGAAAATTCTACTCCCATTCCTACATTGACTCAGCAGCATAGTACCACAAGTAGTGGTAACCAAGGAGTTCCTACAGACACCTCGCCAGGTGCATAGAGCTCTAGGCAAAGCAATGACCCCCATGAGTTAGCTGAACAATTTGATGTTGCAAATTCAGAGATTAATGCCAATGAAGGAGAGCCGGTTGGTCAGTTAGTTCCTGGTAAACAATACATGTTACCTAGCAATATTTGCACCATTCAATATCTATAATTGTTACTGTTGTATTAACATAGTTTGCTTGTTATTTGCCAATGCAGGGCCACAAAAGGAAGTCTGCAAGAGAGCCATGGGTCATGGCTTAGAGAAGATGATAAAAAAGGAAACAAGTTGCCTATCCAAGTGACTGCAGGAAAGAAAAGGCCTCATGTACCACTTCAGGCAGCAAAGCTGGCATCAGAAACTAGTGTTACCCTTAGAGACCAATTGCCTATCTACACATCATGGAAGACTTATGAAGATGAGGGGGAAGGCAGAAGTACAAAAAGTACTTGACAAAGTGGCGGTGAGACAGCTATTTCACTCCAAATACTTTCTTGAATTACTAGCTCAACTCCCATGTAAAAAATGTTGTCTAATGAAACTTTTATGTGGTGGCAGTCAAGGTTGGATGGATGTTGCAAATGAGGGACCAAGCAAAGCAGCATGCACTGATATTGTCAAGAGGGGAGTAAGGCAACGAGGTATCATCTAAAGACCAAGTACTATGACGAGTCACTGATACTTGAACAGATGTTGGCCAAACCAACTCCACCTAAGATGAAGAGAGAAGATTGGGTCAAACCGGTAGAGTACTGGTGTGATAAAAAGAATAAGGTCCATGCCTTAATTATCTCCTTTTCTTAGTATGAAATGAAACATGTGCATGTAAATGAAAACTCTATTATATTTCTGGTGTAGGAAAAAAGTTCTAAGAATAAAGTGAACTGTTCCCAAGTGCAGCTTCATCAAAGGACTGGATCTAGGTCCTACATTGCCCGTCGACATAGCATAGTAAGGATACTATGTCTTTTGCATAGTTACCTTGAAAGATGGGACATTTATAGCATATATAGTAATTACCATGTGCTTTGGAACTACCAACTTATCACATTCTACAATTATTTATGGGATTACATGATTTATAAGCCCAATGTGAGTTTGGCCAATGTTTTGTAAGATTGGCTAGCATGTTAAGTTTAGCCTCTTGGGGCTAGCTTCTTGGACAATTAGGATGAGCCTAGTCTAGCAAATTTTAACTATCTGATCAGTTGTATTCTACAATGCATTCTAATTTTGGTATCTTGCTATTACTATGCACAAATAACCTTATGTTTGTCCACCACTCTGTTTACTTTCATTCAAATCATTATAAATCATTTATTCACTCTGCAGAGGACTAAGTACAACAACAGTGAACCTAATGCTGTTGAATTCTTTGGTGAATGCATGACTAGTCCAAAAAATGGTTGTACTCCTCTTGCAGATGAAATATATGTAAGTGAACTAAATGTTGCATACAAGTATTGTACTCCAATTCAGTCCTGGTAAAACACTACTGTATGGCCTTCTTATCAATGGCATGCATTCTATGTAGGCACATATGGTGGCAGAGAAGGAAAAAAGAAGCAGAAGGAGAAGCACCAAAGTCTCCTACCAAGATTGTGGCTGAGAGTCTAAGCCACATCAGTAATAGATCAACCTTCCTTCTGAACCTTGGTATAACTAGAAACACATAGGAAGGGTCCACATCAGCGGCATCAGAAGCACGCATGCAAGCTCAGTTTGAGGAAACACTAACAGCAGAACAAGAGGAAGCTGCTAGGAAGAAGGAGGAGTTGCAAGCATAGCTTCGAGCTTAGCAGGCCGCACTCGAAGAAAACAAAACTTGCTACACGAGACCCAAGAAGAAGTGAAGGTGATCAACAGCAGGTTTGAAGAGACTAATGCGCTACTGCGGGCAGTGCTAAAACTTCAGAAAGATTGAGGTAGGCCGCAATGCACTCTATGCTTCGTAATGCCTGTGTGGGAACTTTGTGGAACCCCGAACTTCTCTGCTACCAACTTTAGTTCAATGTGTTGCCAGAACTATGTGTCATTGTGTTGCCAGAACAATTTGAACTAGTTTGTAAACTTGTGCTTGATGGAACCTATAATGTTGGAACTTGCAAAACTGTGTTATCAGTTTGAATGTTTCTAGGCTCATATGTGTATGATGAGCTCTGATAATAATGTTGAGGTTGATGGCTTCTTTTGATGATGGGTTCCATTATGTGTGCATGGTGGCATGTGTGTGTGTGTATATATGAATATCTGTATTCTGTTATGTGTGGATGAACAATTATGGCATCTGCTGGAATAACCAGTGATGCAATGGGCGCAACAACATGAAGTCGTCACAAAATGTATCAGACACGGTGGCAAACGAGATGCCTCATGGTCTAACATGACGGCACAGGTCATCATAAAACGTTGGCGCCATGACTCAGTCCATGTTAAATAATGACAGGGAAAACCGTCACATAATAATGCACAACGGCACATGTCGTCACAAAATAACCTTGATAGGACCATCCTGGCTGGTCATTTGTGATGACTCTCAGACAATATGTGACGTGTTGACTGAACAATATGTGACATCTGTAGTTGTCAGAAAAGATAACATAATATGACAATGGTGGATCAACAGTCACAAAATGTCTTGACATAATGTGATGGTTTTTTTGGCTGTCGTCATAAAAATTTTTGTGACGCTCATTATATGACGACAACCATGACGGCAAAAAAGTCATCACAAAGGTTTTTTATGATGGTTAGCACTTTACATGACGAAATGTTGTTGTAGTGCTATAAGGATCAAGGATGTGTGGAAAAAGAAGCCTCATGGTAATGAGCAAGCTAGTTCCAAGACCAAGAACTCAGTGGTCACAACCTGTTCCAACAGCGACCACTGCTTCCCTAGCAATGCCAACACGATTGGATGTGGATCGTTGTTCAAGAAGTGTGCAAACTTGTTTGAAAGAATCTGCCCATCCAATTCATAATCAAATAAGCAAATGTGAAACCAGTATACAAGTGGTTCACCTAGACAATTGGCATATGGAATTATATATTGCTTTGCCAATGAATCAGTAATGATCTAGCATTGTATTACAAATTCATGATGGTGGTGGGCTAGTTGTTAAGAAGATGGCAAAGGAACTACTTGGTTCAATTAATGTTGATGAAGCAAATTACAAAAATACAAACAATTGCTACATCTTATCATTCATCTTCGATCTTATTGTATGTGAGTTTTGCAAGCATTCATTTTTCTATATGTACCAGCTCCTATAAAAACCAAACTGTTGTTTTTACTTGTTCTTTTCACAACAAATTCCAATGTTGATCAAAATCAGGTGAAAACTAGAACTATTGGTTATTTTTATTTTAAACACTTGCAAGGCATATTTGAAGAATCATTTGTTGTAAATCACTTAATATACAAAACTTAGAACTATGTTATTGCCAGCAGAACATCATACAACATATAGTGCCAAAAGGAAATATTGTTGAAATTGATGGATCAACTAAGAAAGAAGAAAGGGATGCAATCATTAAGGTTATCATTTTGCGATGAGTTTCTATCTTGTCTTACTTCATTAAGGGTCAACTAAGGACTATGTTATGTAGAATTTTGATTCTATTAAAAACTAGCATTTCCAAATAGGTTTACAAGGGGAGAGGAGAGACACCCTAGAGTTTGTAAGTGAGAGAAATCATTGCCCTCGTGCTCTTGGTATTATATATAGCCAATGATAATTTAGAGGCACCACCACACTCCGAGGGCACTAGTTGGGCCTCTTCTAGGGGCTTTGGCGCATATGAATATGGGTTCCCCTAATAGTGGCCCCTCAACTACTAGGTTATCACATAGTAGATACTCATACAAGAAGCGGCACGATACAACTCGGGCCTACATGACCTAATAGATACTCGTACAAGAAGAGGCATGATACAACTTGGGCCTTAGTTGTGAGGATCACCCTTCATAGTCTTCACATACGCACCTAACTAAAACTCCATACCAAAAACCCCATGGAAAAAAGGGCACAGAGAAAAGTGCTCGCACATATGCTCTAACTTCAAAGACTTTTAGCTCTAAGTGCCTTGATGTTGAGTTTCCCGATGTCTTCATTGTCAGGCTTTAGCTCCTTTTGCTGCTTCTGTGATATGGTTCATCAACTTCGCCTGACCTATAGGTCTTCATTTCTAGGACCTCCTTGATGCATTGGTATTCATCCTGAGGCCTTCAAATCTTTGGTCACAGCGCTAGCCAAAATATTTCACGTTATAGAGTGGCTAGCCCTTTCTGTGCTCCCCTAGCCCTCTTTTTGGCCTCATGACTGAATCTTCAGCCACACTTGGTGTAGTAGAAGCACTCATAGCAGTGGAAGTAGATGTGTCCAAACCAGAGTTGTTGATGAGGCCGTATCACCAAAGTGCTTTGTTGGAGGTGTAGTAGGCCTCGGGGTTGAAGAAGTTGACAACGTAGCCCTTCGATCTTGGTGAAAACAACATGTCGTCATAGGTGTTGATGTCAAAGGTGTTGGTTGAGGCTCTCAAGATATAGCAGTGAGAGAGGATGATGGTGAAGGCCTTCTAAAAAAGGTGTTAAGTGGAGGCGATGTTGGTGTTGATGCCAATGGTGTTAGCAAAGCTCCCTCGTGCCGACATGGTTGGCAAAGGTGAGTCACCATAGTTTTGCCAAAGGTTCTAACAAAGCCCTAGAGCATGAAACAACATGAACCTCAGCATGGTCACCGTTATATTGTCCATGGCAAAAGTAGTGTTGATTACTCTACAATGCTACACACCTAGTATGTGCCTTCTACCAAACAAACCCTTCCCAAGCAACCAATAAATGGAGGTAGTGAAATTGAGTATCCATGCTCCTATCAATACATGTCATTTTTATTAGTATTGTTGGCAACTTGCCTTCCTTGCATCTGTTGCGCAAAGAGTGGCACATAGATTATATATGATTCCAGATTATTTTGATGTGTGTAACAAACGTGTCATATGTAAATGCCAAGTCATTTCTTCTAGCCACTTTATTATTAGTTGGTGTTGATGGTCCTTAACATCAACATTATACCTCCAATTAATGCACAACATAATGGTAAAAGAGTTAGTGCATAGCTGTAGGGTTTGGAACTAACAAGTTCCACGAGTTGTGTTTTTTCTCACTTGTTTTACAGAATATTAATATTTTACTATAGAAAAGTACCTCAAGTGATGAAACAGAGCATACCATTATGAAGAGCTCGTCGAGACGATCGAAATGGACATATCATTTGCTATATTTGAAGTTCTGACGAGAGAGTCCCCCATCAATACGACAAGATCCTTCTAGAAGATCCTGGAATCATCACCAAGCAAGAGTTTTATGGACTAACATGACAATTTCCATAGCTTTGGTGAATTGTGAATTTTTAGGGACAAAAACAGAATAATCCGAGGAAGAGTAGGAGTCAAGGAACCAAACCAAATCAAGTCAGATTTCCGCAAGATTTGACGGGAAGGATCTAGAAGACACTAGAGGACGCGAGAGCAAGATGGGAGCACGACAGCTGCCAGGTGGGACCGGCTGGCCTCACATGCCAGGCCGGTCGGCCTAGGCCCACATGGAAGTGAGCTCCGCTTCGCGTGATAGATTCCAACCGACCTCTACGATGTATCTTGACCCTTGTTTCAAGTCGGTTTGATCCGAAGGTTGCGGTTCATCCCACCGGACTATATAAGCAGGGGCAGACCCCCCTGAGGCATCAATCAATGTAATTCATTAGTTGATCTCTCATTCAGAAGGCTAGAGAGAAAAGCTAGGGTTTCCAATTAGAAGATTAGAGCTCTACTTCAAGTTTAGGGTTAGATCTAGCTAGATACAAGATTAGTTGAGCGCGGCTCAGGATTTTGGATCATCGTGAGAAGATTTGGTAATTCTACCTTTGTATCTCCTAATTAAGACTTTTTGCTACTTCAATATCATTATGTTCTTGTTTATCATCTTCTTGGTTTGTTCTAGTTCTATCTTTGATATAGTTGTGATTGATAATAAGTTTATGCATATGTTCGTAAAGAACTTAGTTCAACTCCAGACTGAATTAGGTGGTAGAGATAATGTAGACATGGTGTTTAGATTATATTTACCTGTGAATGCACCCTATTTTCAGGGCCATATGGTAGATCGCGAAGGTGACTTTTATAGCTTCGTTGAGTCCTCTGTAGTCTACTCCCCGAATCTAGGCCAAGTAGAACCCGGTTACTTGGGGAAGGATTGCTATGTTCATGAATTTCCTAAAGTAATGTTCCTTATGTTTAGATGGAAGATTGATTATGCTATAGAGGATAGGAAAAGGATTAGAACACTCTTAGAATTTTTAGATAGATCATAACTTATGAATTAAATCTCTAACCGTGTCGCTTTATTCTGTATCCTACTTGAATAGATGAGTTCTTTCTAATTATGGATTCCCTATCATTACCTCTTATTTATCAACATTATTATTATCTATCTTACCCCTATTGAGATAGAGTTGGTTAATTGATTCATATCTAGAGAGTATGTATTTGTAATTCTTATAGCCATATTGATTTTCTCCTTTTCATTCCCTGAATAAATGCTCCTAGTGGTAAATTATAAATAACGATACCTGAAACTTTTTTGGGTGACATGCTATAACGGGAGTATTCTATATATGCGCCTGCAGATAACTCTTTTTATTTATTTTTATATTAATTTTCTAGACATTAAGTATAACTACATTTCTTACATTGTGTTAGGCATGACAACTTAACATATGCGGTGTAAGAGATGCCAACATGTGGCTTCCATTACCTTTGCATACTATTAGATAGAATCTTGCACATGAAGTGTAGCACAACAAATCAAACCAAGCACAAGAACACACAAAAAGTTGAGCAAACTTTAGAAGAACATATATACCATACTGATTCCTCCATTAGTGTGGTGCAAACTTTAGAAGAACATATACATAGAAAGTTGAACAGATATTTGAGGTAGTGTGGTGCAATCCTTGGGAGGTGTTGTGATCGTGAACATCCAGCACTAAACCATGTGCCTTCTCCTTCATTCGCTTGATGTCCTCATTGCAACCTTTGAAAAACTTGTAGGGAGGTCCATGGATCCCTTGTTCTATGAGCTTCTTGGCAATGATGTAAGGCCTCCATATGAGGTGCACATTGTTTGTATGACCGAAAACCATTGATGGAGAAGGTGGTCAAAAGGATATCCAAAACTACCCATGTGACGCAAAAGAAAATTTTGAAAATGACTTCTTTCATGTAGAAAAAAGTAACTATTTTTAATGGAAAACGCACTGATGAGATGTGAATTGCTAATCACATACTGAGACTGACATCTATTTGTTTGTGTGACTAAAAAACATATCCAAAACTAGCTATATGATGGAAATAAAAATTTGGAGATGACTTCTCTCATTTAGGAAAACTAAAATCGCTTTTCATATTGAGCATAACTCTGTCTGTGGACTGCTGAACAACTACTCAGATATCAAGCAAATGACATCAATGGAGTGATGACAGAGAGATCTACTTAGTGGTAAATAAATCAACAGCGATAGTAAAGGAGCAGGCTACATGATAAATCCATCGCTAACACATCCAGATGGCACATGGTGATACTAACTTTTTCCCCTGCAGTTTTTGAACAGTGAGAAACACTATGAATTGACTGTGTCAGTCATTGAGCGGTGAGCTTTACTGATCATAACTCTTCTTGAACAATTTGGAATGGAAAGTGTAGCATCAAATGACAACTATTAGTCTTGAACACTATATAAGATATAAATAAAACTTATACTATAAGACCCACACCTTCAAATTTTTTCACTAAATTTACTTAGCTGATACACCTTCTCATTTTACATGGCAATGGTACAAACCTTCCACATTGGTCTCTGGTACTCAGTTTAGAGTATCAAACCCATGAAACTTAAGGATAGTTCTCATTCTCTTGTGTAAGGTGGTACTTCCTTCTGGGTAACTAATCAATCTCCTAATGTTGCATTTTCTTGTCATTATTCTTCAATATTATCTTCTAGAAGGATCAATCTGATAGGCACGTTGGATTTACTATGTGTCTGTTACAGAATATGTGTACGAGTACATCATGCATTTTTTTTTGCTTGCCAGTGTTAAAGATATTATTGTTATGAGTCATGTACTCAGGTTGTTAGGCTGGTGATACACCGCATGAGCCAAGTTCTTCTTGGCGTGTAATCTAGGATAGGAGATAAGGTTGTTAGGATATTCTTGTACCACAATCTTGTTGTAATCTAACCTCTTGTACAAGCCACGTCATGGGGCTATTCCTGGCATATATTAACACGTACTGAGAACCTGAGAAGGTATCTCGTTCCTCCCATTTCTTCATGATATTCAGAGCCATAATCCTAGCAGACTCGATCCATGGCATTCCACGCCCTAACATCGTCCTCTACTGCATCGTCTACTCCATTGCTCATTTTTCCTGTCATCGAAAAACTGACCAAGAGCAACTACCCAACATGGCGCATGCAAGTTCTCTCAGCGCTGCACGGTGCCCAGATGGCCTCCTTTGTGGAGGGCAAGACGATGTTTCTGTCATCGTTCATGGCGCTGACCAAGGAGGAGGAAGAGCAGCAGAACAAACCCAAGCCAAACCCTGAGTTCGAGACTTCGGTCGCCAAGGACCAGACTGTTTTTAGCTTCCTGCTGAATTCGCTGTCCAAGGAAACTCTTGGGCAAATTCCGACGACAGTCCAAATCACCAAGGATGTGTGGACTAAGATCGAGGCTATGTACGCCTCTGCTTCGCGTGCTTGCGTGATAAGTACACGCATGGCGCTCACGACGGCGTCCAAGGGAGGTTCCTTCGTGAGGGACTACTTCACCAAGATGAAGGGCCTGGTGGACAAAATGGCGTCTGCCGGGAAGAAGATTGAAGATGACGAGCTCGTGTCATACATCCTGAGTGGGCTCGATCTTAGCTGGGATCCCATCATCACTGCCATCACCGCCAGGGCTGAACCCGTTTTGGTGAGCGAATGTCTGACCCAGCTTACGGCTTTTGAGCAATGTTTCGAAATGAGAATGGTGGCTCTGGTTCATCGGCCAACGTTGCAGCTCATGGAGGCCATGGAGGAGGTAACCCATCCCGTGGCCGCAATGGCGATGGCCACGGCTCCAACTTTCAAGCTGGTGTGTTTTACTAGATCTGTGGCAAGGAAGGGCACCTGGCGTTCCACTACTTCAAACGCTTCAACACAAACTTCACCGGGCCTCCGCAGAAGACTGCTGCATTGGCAACCAACTCCTATGGGGTTGATACAAATTGGTACATAGATACTAGAGCCATAGACCACGTGACTGGTGAACTCGAGAAGCTCACCACTCGGGAACACTACAGCGGGCAGGATCAAATCCACACTGCAAGTGGATCAGGTATGGAAATACGACATGTTGGATCTAGTACTTTGCATTCCCCTACAAGTACCTTACATATTAAGCAAATCCTTCATGTTCCTCAAGCCCATAAAAGCCTTGTATATGTTAATCTCCTTGCCCGAGATAATAATGTCTTTCTCGAAATTCATCCTGATGATTTTTCATAAAGGAGCGGGACACGAAGAGGATCATTCACCAAGAGGCGCTTAGCATTATGAAGGCGTACACTTCGCTATGGAATCATATATTAGGACATGCATCCCCTTGAGTAGTCCAGCAGATCTTGAATAGCCATAAGCTTCCTTTTGTTAGCAATTTGAATAAGCATGCGGTTTGTGATGCATGCCAACAGGGAAAGAGTCATCAACTTCTGTATCCTGTTTCAACTAGTTTGTTGTCAGGTCCTCTTGAACTTATTTATTCGGATGTTTAGGGTCCTACTCCTACATCGGTTGGTCGTTATGATTATTATGTCTCCTTTATTGATGATTACAACAAGTACACTTGGATTTACCTTTTACGCCATAAATCTGAAGTCTTTCAACATTTTCATGACTTCCAAAATCTAGTAGAAAGGCAATTTGATAAGAAAATACTAAGTATCCAGACTGATTGGGGGGAGATTTTCAAGCCTTGAACTCTTTCTTTCAATGTGTCGATATTACTTATCGAGTGTCTTGTCCTCACGCTCATCAAAAAAATGGTGCTGCGGAAAGAAAATATTGCCATATAGTTGAAGTAGGTCTCACCCTACTAGCTCACCTTCTATTCCTCTTAAGTTTTGGGATGAAGCTTTTAGTACTGCTGCATATCTGATCAACCAGTTGCCTTCAAAGGTTATCTCAAACACAACACCTCATGAACGCCTTTTTCATCAAGATCCAGGTTATACTTCTCTATGTGTTTTTGGGTGTGCATGCTGGCCAAACCTTCGGCCATATAACACTCGGAAACTTGCCTCCCATTCCAAGAGATGTGTTTTCCTCAGTTATAGTAATCAACACAAGGGTTTTAAATGCCTTGATCCCTATATCTCGAGATGTCGTGTTTGATGAACAAGTCTTTCCCTTTAGCACTCTTCAACCGAATGCAGGAGCACGGCTTCGTGCAGAAATTTCTCTTCTTCCAGAAGCTCTTTTAAATCCCACTAGTACTTCAGTAGGGGATGCAAACTTACATGATACTCATGTTGGGAATATGCCCCAGAGCTAATCATGTAGATGATGATATTCGATTGTATCCATGATTAATAAAGTGTTCATTGAATATCCATTATAGACAACTTGTATTGATTGACGATTGTGTGAATTGTTTGTGGAACTCAATTACTTGAATGGTTATTCTAAAGTTATCCTTGGTCGGCGTTCTTGTGAGAACACACTTGAATATTAGACCAGCACATGTATTAGTTGATGGCTATGTTTCACAAGTCATGGACATGAAGATGTCAAACTAATAATGTGGGCACATGTGAAACATGTAGGCTGGACTGACCCGATATGAGAAATTTACTATTCACATCATATACGTTATGTCCTTAGACCTAAGATTGTGGTATGTACTCAAGATGTGAAACGGCCTACTTAGGGACTATCAAACGCTGCTCCGTAACTGGGTAGTTATAAAGATGGTCTTCGGGTGGTCGGAAAGCATGCTTTGAGACATAGACAATCAAGATGGAATTTGCCCCTCTCTATGCAAGAGAGATATCACTGGATCACTCAAGTGATTGGATCAACAAATGCATAGCCATGCTTGGGTTAAGTGTTAACCTACGAGTTGAACCATATATCGAGTGGCAAAGGAAATAACTTGTATGTGGTCATAGTGGTTCATCTGATATGATCTTTGCGTGCACATAGGAGTTATCACGCCTTGCTAGAGGCCGCTGTCAACTATTGGGCGAGTAGGAGTACTCAGCCCATGTCAATGTGTGCGTGAACCCATAGGGTCGCACGCTTAAGGGGCTGAAAGCCTAATTCGGGTTGGACCCGATTAGATAAGGCTTGGGGTTACTAATGGGCCTCCAACTCGTGAGATCATTGGGGACGCCTATATAAGCAAGGGGTAGGGGCGCGATCAGGGTTACACACGCCTTTGGCAGCCGTCGTTGCCCTCCCCACGCTCGTGCCTTCTGCTCCTCGTGGACCTAGCAGTCCGGAGGTGCATCGCTTCTTCCCTGTACGTGTGGGATTCCTCGGAGGTGCTGCATCTGGAGCACTGGGATGAACCGCGTGAGGGGATTGAGGTGACGGACGACCACGCAACTGCACTGCCTGCTGCGACGCGTACGACTATATCGAGTCATCTTCAGCTACACCTGTGCGTCTAGTGGTAATCTCGTAACCTATAACTAGCAGTAGATCCTGGTTTATGAGGTCAAAAAGTTTTATTTTTTGGCTAGCGTAGCACCCTCATAACCCTACTACTCATGCATGTATTTCTGGTACTAATGATGCACTAAAGAATGGTGAAGAAAATGTTGACAGTTCTACAGAAATTACATGAGAAAACGGTGGTGAATCAGGTGATTTGGGGCATTATCACATGTGTCCCATTGGGGAGAGCAGCGGCAATCCCGAAACTGATCCACCTACGACAATAGACGACGCAGCTTCCTCGGGATCTGTCGCTGATTCACGTAGAGGATCTCTGCTGTCGCCCCGTCTTGGATCTTCTGTGGCCACTTCACCGATGCAACAGACTCCCACAGCGACGACGCAGCCGTAGACCAATCCGGGGCAGGGGAGCAAGCTGTCGCTAGTCATTCTTCGCCCTGGATCCTCTATGCCTCCTATCTCTGGTGCCACCAGTGGATCATCACCACTGTCGCAGCAGCGTCCGGTCACCCATCTTCAGCATGGTATACAAAAACCAAAAGTTTATACTGATGGTACAGTGCGTTGGGGACTTGGTGTTTCAGGTGCAGAAGAACTAGGTTCAGTACAGGAAGCTCTTTGTGATTCAAGATGGGTGGAAGCGATGAATGCTGAGTATAATGCCTTGTTAAATAACAAGACTTGGCATTTGGTACCTACACCAAAGGGAAAGAACATAATTGGATGTAAATGGGTTTATAAAGTAAAGAAGAAGGCTGATGGCTCAATCGATAGATACAAAGCACGGTTAGTCGCAAAAGGATATAAGCAAAGGTATGGTTTGGATTATGAAGATACATTTAGCCCAATGGTGAAGGCAGCTACAATCAGACTTATATTGTCAGTTGCCGTGTCAAAGGGATGGTCACTTAGACAACTTGATGTCCAAAATGCATTCTTGCATGGTATTTTGCAGGAAGAAGTTTATATGTACCAGCCACCGGGTTATAGGACAAAACCAAGCCAAATCTTGTGTGCAAGCTTGACAAGGCGTTGTATGGGCTAAAATAGGCTCCACGGGCCTGGTATGAAAGACTGTGCAGCAAGCTTCTATCGTTAGGCTTTCAAGCATCAAAAGCTGACTCCTCTCTTTTCTACTATAATAAGAACGGTCATACCATGTTTGTATTGGTTTATGTGGATGATATAATCGTTGCAAGTTCTTCACAGGAAGCCACAAGAGCTCTACTCAAGGATCTTGAGAAGGAATTTGCTCTGAAAGATTTGGGGAATCTTCACTATTTTCTCGGTATAGAAGTGAAGAGAACCGCTGATAGTCTTGTCATGACACAAGAGAGGTATGCAGCAGATGTGATCAAAAGAGCAGGAATGAGCCTCTATAAACCTTTCAGTACTCTGTTGTCAAGTGTTGAGAAGTTGAGTTTAACAGAAGGCACACTGCTTGGGCCAGAGGATGCTACTAAATATAGAAGCATAGTTGGAGCGTTATAATATCTAACCCTAACTCGGCATGATATTTGTTTTGCAGTGAATAAAGTTTGTCAGTTCCTGCATGCACCAACCATGTCACATTGGAGTGCAGTCAAGAGGATATTGAGATATGTACACGGTACTTCTAAACTTGGTCTAAAGATCAGTAAGTCTGGGTCTATGATGGTGAGTGCATTTTCAGATGCTGACTAGGCTGGCTTCGTTGATGATAGACGCTCAACAGGTGATTTTGCGGTATTCCTTAGTCCTAATCTCATTCCATGGAGTGCAAGGAAGCAAGCCACAGTTTCAAGATCAAGTACAGAGGCAGAGTACAAGGCATTGGCAGATGCGACCGCAGAGATGATGTGGATACAAAAATTATTGAATGAATTGAAGATTCGGCATCCTCCTGCAGCAAGGCTGTGGTGTGACAATCTAGGTGCAACTTACCTAACAGCTAATCCAGTGTTCCATGCTAGAACAAAACATATAGAGATTGATTTTTATTTTGTTAGGGAACAAGTTGCACAAGGTTTATTGGATGTCCGTTTTATAAATTCTGCTGACCAGGTTGTAGATGGATTCACTAAGGCAATCAGTCTTCCGAAGATGGTCCAATTCAGAAACAATCTGAACCTTGTGGCAGGTTAAGATTGTGGAGGAGTGTTAAAGATATTATTGTTATGAGTCATGTACTCAGGTTGTTAGGCTGGTGATACACCGCATGAGCCAAGTTCTTCTTGGCGTGTAATCTAGGATAGGAGATAAGGTTGTTAGGATATTCTTGTACCACAATCTTGTTGTAATCTAACCTCTTGTACAAGCCACGCCATGGGGTTGTTCATGACATATATTAACACGTACCGAGAACCTGAGAAGGTATCTCGTTCCTCTCATTTCTTCAGCCAGGCCAATTATTGTCTACCACAAGTATATCTATCATCTCTCTATATATGATGATGTCTGTGTGTACTTGAACGGATTTTCTTGTATCTACGTGGCATACACATGTACCCATATCCAAGAACATTCATCAAAAGCTGAGAGTAACAATTTTGTTTTCAATGACCGAGTAGAAGTACTACTTTCCTCAGAGAGAAAAAAACAAGTGACATTTGGGACTACAGTACGTAAATACCATACAATGGACATCCTGTGCTTCTCTACATGAGCAAGCCGAGCGCAGGCACCTGCCCACCTCCGCGCAGCACAAGCGCGGGCGCCGGCAGAGGCGATGTTGCGCGACCCGAGCACGCCTCGACAGGGCCGGCTTGACGCCGCTGCGGGCTCGAGCGCCCATTGCTGACTGCGTCGCAACACAGTCTGCGCTCGGCCACCTCCACCGTTGGCCGCGCCTCCACGTGCAACGCCGCCCGCGCCACCTCTCACACCTTTTGCACCGCTGCGAGAAGTGGCCTGGGGCGGCACTGCAGCACGATACTGAGGAAATCCCAGCTGGACAGCTGGTTGAGTAACGCCCCAATGTTGTTCGACGAAACGCCGTGGCCTACCTGCCACGCGCCGCTGGGCGTTGGATGAGGGCCGCCGAGATGGTGACGGCGCAGTCAGAGACAAAGCATGAGCTGGTGGGCCAGCGGACGGAGATGTTTGCCACTGCCGCCAGCCAGCCACCACAAGGAGGACGCCCAGCAGCTGTTGGACAAAATGACTCCAAGGCAAGCGCTCACTGAACACTGAACACGTGCATGTCCTTGGATGCACTTCCCTGTCTTAGACACACGGGCAGCAATAGCAGCACAGTCCTAGTCCTAGCCCCCCTCCTTAGCTTCCCTGTGCTGCCAATCTACTGGCTAAAGGAGGTGATGATAGAGGGGCTGGGGCATGGACTTGCTACAATCTCAGGGTTCACCGTCAAGTCACAAGTGGCTTAGCAGCACCTCTTGCTGTGCTCCCTCATCAACTGCGCTGTGCAATCCAAGGTTCTCAATTAATCCCCGTGGTTTGTTTCATTTTGCAGACAAAAGGGATGATTGCAAATCTGATGAACACATCCAGCGTCCACATGTGTCAGGAAAGGCCACAAGTATTTGATTGGAAAAATTAATCAGTTTGCTGAACCGTGGAGGGATCTTTGGTCTAAGAAGATACCATTTCACCCTCCTTCAGAAAAAAATTCGGATTCTTCAATGAGGACAGCTGGATCAGACATTTCAGGTATACAATTGGAACTGAAAACACTAAAAACTCTATTCATCTTCTGTACATGAGGTTGGTTGTTTGTAGTCGGATAACTATTAGGAGTGAGCACTCTACTGTGTCATCTCCAAAAACATATCTATGTATGCATTGTACTTTCAAGATTATTTGAAGCCTATTTCCATTGCCAGAAGACACGCATTAATTGATCACTTCACTACCAATCTCGATGCTTTGAGTATTGTTATTATTCCATTGCACATTTAATTTATGGAATTTTGAGAAACCGTTCTCACTGTGAGTTATGGGCCCTTTATTTCATCATGTATTGTTGGTTCGCTGAGATCATGACTAAGACTGTTTCATGCTTGCAGCTAGGCTTGTTTGCTAAGTTTGCACCATATAGGTTGCATGCCCACTTTTTTTTTTTTTTTTTTGACTGGACTGCATGCCCACTTGGAACTGGACATGTAGCGGCCCTTTCTTATGTGTCTTGACCAGAATTAATCCAAGTGTTTAAATTTCATTTCCATACTACATGATTAACTTCTATATATTGGACCTATGATTACCTGTAGAAACATATTTTATCCGTATTTGTAGTATTCAGTGAGAAACACAGTTGTATGAACTTTTACTTCATCTCGGCTGAGTTCTTTGATAGTGCAGAACTTGCATACATGACAAGGGTGACCACTAAATGCGATGTCTACAGCTCTGGCGTGGTTGTTCTTGAACTGTTCATGGGATTCCATCCTGATGATCTTTCCATTCTCTTGTACACAGGCAAGAAAAGCAAATCGCTGGAGGATCTATTAGATTCCTGGCTTCCGCCTGAAGCTGAGGTTGCAAGAGAAATCTTTGTGCTCCTCACGGTGGCTCTCTCAAGTAAGCTGGTGCTGGCATCGTCTGGAGCTCATTATTTAAAATGTTTAGTATGGTGTTCGTTGTTACTGTAAAATGTTCTTCAGGCTGAGTGCCCAAAAAAAAAAAAAAATCCACCAAAAGGATCAGTATCATTGTTGCATTATTTAATCTAATAACACATGCTAATTCTGCTTAATTATCATGAACTAGTATGATTAATATAACAACTTATCTTTGCTAGCACTAGTAATTTTCTCATGTGCTGGTGGACTATGAACTTTCTTATGTGTTGCATAGCCTCACGTGGCAGGTGGAATTGCTGTTTTCTTGCTAATATCTTCTAAAATAGAACGATGCAACTGTGACCAATGGTTTAGATGGTACTACGCTCAGTCAGTAACTTCATGGACAATGGGAACTTATTTTCCTTTTCCCCTTTGTTGCTAAGAGGCTAATACTTGGGCCACAGGAAAAACAAAAATACTACCGATACTTTTAACAGAATTGAGGCCTCATCCACATGATACTTTCCCTGTGCTGGTATAGAGGATATCTTACATTCATGGACATGATCTATATTAGCACTGGAATTACTGACAAATAGTTATGAAGCTTCATGCTACAAGTTAAATAAAAAAACATAGCAGTTGGGTTGGCATCCAAGATCACATTCACAGTAAAGTTTTTTGACTGGTCTAATGCAGGTGATGCTTGAATCAGCTTGTAATCCTTTGCCTAAAACACTAGAAATCAAGATCAAGTGCATGGAAGCCTCATTGCATATTTCAAATCTAGTAGGAAAAGAAGGTCAACAGAAAAAAATCAAAGCTGATGCACTTAAGGAGGGTGCAGCTTAGTTTCTAGGCAACTGTGAATACAAAGTTTTATGTAGCAGTATATATTATATAGATAGTATGGGCATATAATCCCAGAAAGTAACCCCTTTTCAACTAGTTTTGGTTTAGGTGTACTGTTTGCCAGATGAGACTAAGTCCCGAATATTGACATCGATCTTATGCATATTTAGAATAAAAATTCAGCCAGTAGGCTACATATATGCGACCATTTAACATCATACATCCAGTGGCCTCAAAACTATGGGAAGACCGAACTTAGGCTGAAGGGTTATATGATCTGCAGGTGCATGCACATAACTTGAGGAGAGTGTGAATGAGAATTTCTTCAGGATCATGGCCATTATTGACTTTGCTTCTAACATTGCAAAATTCTGACCGATGCATGATCTTGGTCCTATTGAGAATGACAAAAGAGCTTGTGGGGTCTTTGCTGCATTTGTGATCCCATTCTCAAATCTTAATGGATCAAAATCATTGGCATTGTCACCCCAAATCTCTTTGTCTCGGTGCAGAAATGGAATGGGTATGATAATTCCATTGCCTTTAGGTATGCTGAGGCTTCCCAATCTTATATCAGAGATAGGCTTTCTTAGCATGAGTATGACAGGACCATAGAGTCTTAGTGTCTCGAGGAGCACCATTGTCATCTGCAATGTCAATCTTGAATGTTAGCCAACAACTCAAGGTTATGGTCATATGTCACATTAGTCTAGTAAAGACATCAACACTATGAACATTACAATAGTCACATCAAGGTTCAAGAATATGAATATTGCAATAGGTACAGGTAGACAGAGTAATCCATGCAAAGTCTGTTGTTGATACCTCTTTCAATTTGTTAAGCATGTCTGCAGTAGGATTTGCCTTTCCACATTCTCTCAGGACCTCCTCTCTTAGCCGTTCCTGCCATTCTGGATACACACTGAGCAAGAACATTGTCCAGGTAAGCAAATGGGATGTGGTCTCATGGCCTGCAAAGAAGAATGACTTGCACTCATCTATGATCTCATCCATGGTCAGGGTCAACTCATCTTGTTTCTCTCCTGGTTCCGTTGTGAGGCAAGCCTCAAGCATCAGACCGAGCAGATCTTCTCCGTATCCACTTTCATTGGATACCAACCGGGGCTGTATGATTGCCATGAGCATCATCTTAATCTTCCTTTCTAGCATCCACTTCAATCGGTTGTTTTTAGTAGGAAGATACCTGGAATTAAAGAATTCGTTAACCAAACATTAGTACGATGTATAGAAGTAACATTACAACTGAGCGCTGACTAAGAAATATATTGACTTGCTTGAATCCTGGCAGTTGCACATTGAGGAGAGTTGCCATGGCAAGTGCCAGGAGCTGCCTCTGTGTATGGAAAACCTCTTTGCCCTCCTTGTAACTGCTTCCAAAACCTGTATGGGATATAACGTCTGCCGTCAAGTCCTGAGACTGTTTGCTGAATTCCACTTCCACTTCTCTGCTTTCGTTGCTGGATGCGAGTCGTTCCCACTCCTTGATCAATGGCTCAGCACAGCTGACCATCGCCGTCGTCATCATCTTCATTGTAGAACCACAAAGGCAGACATTTTTGAGAATGTGTCACCAGTGGAAAATTGGAAGTGAGCTGAAAACTAAGCAGATTGCCCATTATTATTATTACCTTGAGCTTGTCCATAGCAAAAGCTGGGTTGACCACCCTCCGGTGCCGCACCCAGTCCGTGCCTTCCACAAAAATCAGCCCTTTGCCGAGGATTGCCAGGATAGCGGGGTGTGCATCGTTCTTGAAGAAATGGCCTGACTTGTTGAAAAGAACCTGCCTTACTGACTCGTAATCGAGGAGGCAGATCCGGGGCTGTGGGCCGAACCAGTATAGGAATGGCCCTCCTGCACGTGGTTCGAAGGAAACCCTTCAGCTGTGTTCCAAATGGACATGGTTGATTCATTGTGTGACAAAGGCACAAGGGAGGTAGAGACAGATGTCTTCATCCCTACATATATACTAGAGAGTTAATCAATACTTATATGAAGCCATGGAAACTATGTATTATCACTGTCTCTAGATTTCAGTGGAGAGATCTTCTGTAATTCTGTCACTGTGGATAAGTTTTTGCCTTGTAGGAGTATTTTTCGTTTCAGTGTGTTGCACTGCACTGTATGGAGCCAAGGCAGTTTTCCCTGAGCAACACTGGAGTAGTACAGACAAGTAGTGCTAGCATGGAAGTAGTGAAAAAGATGTCAAGCAGAGCAGGAACAGCCGAAGTGCAGAACAGAGCACAAACATAAGTAAATAATAACATTAAACATCTGGAGACAGGAGACACATATAGATTGTATGCAGTATGATACTTTGATCTAGTCAGTGACTCAGTCGTCAGACAAATAGAGTACATATAATGTATGATTGACAGACAGACATACCATACTGCTGCTTCCAGGTGAGGAAGTGAGGCATGACCCTGGGGAGGTAATTGTGGTCGCGGAGGTCCAGCCGAAGCGTGTCGGCCTCCGCCTTCATCCTCCTCATGTCGTGGTTGTTGCCCCTGAGAAACCTGTAGGGCGGCCCGCGAAGCCCCTGCGCCCTGAACATGGCGGCCACGGCGCGGGGCCGCCATAGGAGGCGCACCACGGCGTAATCCCAGAGCCACGCCGCCGCCAGCGCCAGGAGCGCCGTCGCCGAGGCCACAAGCAGCACGGCCGCCATGGCCGTAGCCGGCAGCCGCGCACGGTTTGAGGAGATCTGGCCTGGGAAGAGAGTACTAGATGTAAGCTAGTAGCACGTACTCCTATTGTCGTCACCTCTGTTCCCGCGAGGTGGCGGTACCGTGCGGAAGAAAATCATCAGCGACGGTGCTGGGCCGTGTCGTGCCTTTGCCGTCTCTGGACTGAGACTAGTAGATTTGTTCAGACAGGACTGGCTATGACGAAAGCGTGCTCCTCTTTCCCTGCAGAAATCATCATCATCCTTATCTCAGTTATTTTTGCGAGTGGACAATGGATGCCCGGCAACGCAAATATATATGACACATTCAGCCAGCCAAATTTGACATCAGATACGTCACTCTGAGAGCTGCATTATTATTAGTTAAAGAAGTGGATGGAGCCTGCCGCAACCGCAAATCATCATTGATACCTCCCATTAGTTAGAAAAAATAGTAGTACATTAATTCAACAAAGACCAACTAAACAAGAACAGGTAACCAAAAGACCGAAATCCAACAACCCAAGCGCTAGAACAAGTCAGTTAGTGGCTTAATTAGTGTGTAACATGATACTACAACCAATTTCATGTCAAAAAAAAAAATGATACAACCAATTTGACTTGTACTTATCCGGAACCAACACTCATACTTGAAAAAAAATGACTTCAAATCTACACAGCCGTCCAAGCAAGAATTTGTAAACTCAGGGAATTCAACTCGGAATCAACCCTGAATACAAATTTTATGTTTTCATTGTTTTCAATGAGTTTTGGTTCTTTAGGCGTACTGTTTGGCAGACGAATTAAGTCCTGAATACTGACATCTTATGCATATTATTCATTAAAAAAACATCATATGCATATTTAGAGATAAAAGAAAATCCAGCTAGTAGACTACACATACACATATACAACCATTTAACATCATACATCCAGTGGCCTCAAAACTATGGGAAGACCGAACTTAGGCTGAAGCGTTATATGATCTACAGGTGCATGCACATAACTTGAGGAAAGTGCGAATGAGAATTTCTTCAGGATCATGGCCATTACTGACTTTGCTTCTAACATTGCGAAGTTCTGACCAATGCATGATCTTGGTCCTATTGAGAATGACAAAAGAGCTTGTGGGGTCTTTGCTGCATTTGTGATCCCATTCTCAAATCTCAATGGGTCAAAACCATTGGCATTGTCACCCCAAACCTCTTTGTCTCTGTGGAGAAATGGAATAGGTATGATAATTGCAGTGCCTTTAGGTATGCTGAGGCTTCCCAATCTTATATCAGAGATAGGCTTTCTTAGCATGAGCATGACAGGACCATAGAGTCTCAGTGTCTCAAGGAGCACCATCGTCATCTGCAATGTCAATATTCAATGTTAGCAACAGCTAAAGATTACATTCATATGTCATGTTAGACATGAAGAATATTGCAATAATCACAAATAGATAGGGCTCCCATATGAGGTCTGTTGTCAATACCTCTTTCAATTTGTTAAGCATGTCTGTAGTAGGATTTTCTTTTCCACATTCTTGCAGGACCTCCTCTCTTAGCCGTTCCTGCCATTCTGGATACACACTGAGCAAGAACATTGTCCAGGTAAGCAAATGGGATGTAGTCTCATGGCCAGCGAAGAAGAAAGTCTTGCACTCATCTATGATCTCATCCATGGTCAGGGTCAACTCATCTCGTTTCTCTCCTTGTCCCGTTCTCAGGCGAGCGTCAAGCATCAGACCAAGCAGATCATCGCCGTACCCACTTCCATTGGGTGTCAACCGGGGTTGTATGATTGCCATGAGCATCATCTTGATCTTCTTCTCTAGCATCCACTTCAGTCTGTTGTTTTTAGTAGGAAGATACCTGGAAGTAAAGAGTTCATTAACCAACCATTAGTAGGATGTGCAGAAAAAGCAAGATTACTGCTGAATAAGAAATAAATGTATTTATTGACTTGCTTGAATCCTGACAGTTGCACATTGAGGAGAGTTGCCAAGGCGAGTGCCAGGAGCTGCCTCTGCGTATGGAAAACCTCTTTGCCCTCCTTGTAACTGCTTCCAAAAGCGGTATGGGATATAACGTCTGCTGTCAACTCCTGAAACTGTTTGCTGAATTCCACTTCCACTTCTCTGCTTTCGTTGCTGGATGCGAGTCGTTCCCACTCCTTGATCAAGGGCTCAGCACAGTTGACCATCGTCGTCGTCATCATCTACATCGTAGAACCATAAATGTATTTTTGAGAATGTGTCACCAGTGGGAAATAAATTTTTTTGAGGGACAGTGGGAAGTTAATTGGAGCGGAGCTGAAAATCGAGCAGATTATCATTATCACCTTGAGCTTGTCCATAGCGAAAGCTGGGTTGACTACCCTCCGGTGCCGCACCCAGTCGGTGCCTTCCACCAAAACCAGCCCTTTGCCGATCATTGCCAGGATAGTGGGGTGTGCATCATTCTTGATGAAATGGCCGGACTTGTTGAAAAGAACCTGCCTTACCGACTCGTAATCGAGGAGGCAGATCCGGGGCCGCGGACCGAACCAGTACAGGAATGGCTCTCCTGCACGAGGATGGAATGGAAAACCTTCAGTTGTGTTCCATTTGGACATGGTTGATTAATTTTGAGACGAAAGCGCAAGAGAGGCACAGTAAGATGTGTTCATCCCTATACATACTACAGAGTTAGTGCTTGTTTCAAGCCATGACCATGGAAACTGTGCATTTTTTCAGTGGAGAGATCGTCTGTAACTCTGCCTCTTTGGCTAAGTTTTCCCTTGTAGGAGTATTTTTTTTTTCGCTTCAGGCCTTGTTTGGAGCATCAATCCACATGTGTTGAGGTGGATTGGAGTAGAACTAAAACTAAATTCCACACCAACACATGCGGATTGAGGTGAATTCCATAACAACCAAACAAGGCCAGTGTGTTGCACTGCCTCCCCGAGCAACTCTAGTAGATAGAAGTACTAGCATGAAAGTGGTGGAAATAATATCTCAAGCAGAGCAGGAAGAGACGAACAGAGCACACACAAGTACATAATCCATAAACTAACATCTGGATTCTGGAAGTAATAATGCTGTATGATTGAAGAACAGACAGGCAGGCATACCGTACTGTTGCTTCCATTTGAGGTAGTGGGGCATGACCCTAGGGAGGTAGTTGTGGTCACGGACGTCCAGCCGAAGCGCGTCGGCCTCCGCCTTCATCCTCCTCATCTCGTGGTTGGTGCCCCTGAGGAAGCTGTAGGGCGGCCCGCGGACCCCCTGCGCCCCGAACATGGCGGCCACGGCGCGGGGCCGCCACAGGAGGCGCACCACGGCGTAGTCCCAGAGCCACGCCGCCGCCAGCGCCAGGAGCGCCGTCGCCGAGCCCACGAGCAGCACGGCCGCCATGGAAATGGATCGGAGGAGCCGCCGGAAGGAGAGGAGAAACGGTGGCGATGCCGTGCCGTGTGTGGGGCTGCGACTGTGAGACTGACTATACGTGGATCTTGGTAGCTTCGGTTTGACACTTTGACTTGCAGCTCCTCCGTGCCGTACGGTGTTGAAGCGAAAACAAAAAGGAACTGACTGCTCCAAATAGCGAAGGACAACTGTTCTTCTAGACAGGACTGGCTATGATCTCTTTTCCTTGCAGAAATCATCCTTACGGTTGTTAATTTGCGAGTGGACATGGACGGTTGCCTTTGCCAATAGGAACAACCAGCACCACCCATTTGTCATCGTCGCTGATCGAGTGATGAGATGACTTGGATTTGCACCACTGCCAGTCAACACAGGACCTCTGACTCACCCCAGGCCCCCAGCGTGGTTTTGGTCGTCCCGCGTGGTGCGGAGCAGCATCACTGAAACAGAGCCTCGTCGACAGCACACCGGCAGAGCGCCGAGGCCTTCAGCATTGGTAGAAATTGGTTGAGAAGTGATTTATTTTCCCAATCTTCTCTTACATATTTGGGTATCACTGTTGGCTCATAATTTGGAGGACCTTAGAATTCTAAACCGGTGCTATACAATAAATGCAACGTTAGAACCCGGTATCATACATTGCAGCGTCGGTTCGATGAAGGACCGGGTCCTTCAGATGGAACCTGGGTATTGCGCTTTGCTTCCCAAATCCCTATGGCTCTCCTCGTCGCCCTCTGGGAGAGGAATCGAGGACGGGAAGGGGGCGTCGCACCATAGTGACGACAGAGAACATGGAGGAGAGGGCGGTGGAGAACATGGAGGAGGGGGCGCCGGCCGACCGGAGACACCCCTCCCTCCCCGGCGAGCAGTGGCGGCATGGCGCCCCTCCCTCTCCCAGCGGGCAGGGGCAGTGGCGCGGCACCCGTCTCTCTCCCTTGTGTGGGCGGCGCCCCTCCGTCGCCCGGATCCGTGGGTCCTCACTCCGGCGTCAGTCGGATGGGAGGGAGAAGAGGGGCCACCGTATCGACCCGGCCTTGGTGTGATACATTGCGGCCACGCTCACAGGCGACGTCTAATCCATCATGGGTCCTAGCTAAGACGCAACCTCGCGTCGATACACTGCGGATGCTTTTAGGAGCTCCACACTTGAACACACACAATATGAGCATGAACATGCTTGTGAGCAGAGAACACTATCGGAATAGGATTCAGCTGCTCGTTGTCACGGACGAAATCAAACTCGTGTAGGAGTCCAACCATGCGGTATTTGCTTCAGTTGGATCTTGTTTAGTGTATTCTAATCCACCCCATTCCACATATATTAAGAAAATTGACAGTTTTCCACCTCAGTTCATCTCAACCACGTTGATCGGAGTAGTTTAAAACTCCTTGCACGGGACAAATCATTGATGCGGTAGCCTATGAAGTGTCATCTCCAAGTCGCTTCCGAACTACTCCTTCCTAAAGAATATCGTTTTGGGTTTGTATATCAAGTCCAATATTTTAAACTTTGACTTTGACTACAATAAATGGTAGCAGATCAGGTGGAAACTATAACCTTCGTTAAACCCATGCAAACCACGATAAAATAGTCGTCTAAATTCACCTAAAAATTTACCTAAATTTAGACGACTCTTTAACTATAATTTGTACGAGTTTTCACAAAGGTTTTGGTTTCCACCCTGATCCGATGTCCAAATAAATTACTTTGTTTTGAGTTTGAAAATGTAAAAGTGATGTAAATAGATTCATCTAGAAATAAAGTTTTATGTAAGTATACTATATGCTATAAATATTTTATAGCAAAAGTAATAGTCAAAGTGGTTTCTGAAACCGTGTCAATGTCCATAACGACTCCTTTTAGGACATGGAGGGAGTATCAATTTAGACCCAGCCCTAGCTGAGACCCTTGATCTGGGATACAGATTTCTGCTCCTCACGTGCCCAACTTTTCACACCGCACGACGTCCTTACTCCGTCGTCCCATCCATCCATTCCAGCAGAGACGCGTAGGAGCCCTAGATCAGTTCGGAGTTGTCACAATCGTGGGAGAGGCGGCGTATGGTGATGGCCAGCCTGAGGTGCACGAAAGAAGATGAAGACAAGGCCTATTTTAGATCTTGCATCAAAAGGATGAGGGAAGAGGAGGAGGACACAAAGAGGTTGCCTCCGTTCAAGATTGTCAAGTATCATGATTTCCTGGAGAAATTATGGGGATGGGACAAGCTGGAGCCGATGGGGCATTCCGTGTCGTGGTCTGCCTACATCCATTACCTTGAAGCGTATTACGATAACACAAATTCAGCTGCTAAGAGTCTCAGCATAGCTGCTGTCGCCGAGACTTGTTGCAAGAAAGAGGAACAACTCGTGTCTGAGTGGAAGATCCGGAAGAAATCTAAAATGGAGATAACCTTACCAATGAGCAAATCAATCATCCTGAGTTGCCTTATCCAACAGTGTGCAAACTCAGCTACCGACGCAGCAAATTGCAAATCATCTGCTGTTTCCAGTGCCGCTTTGTGGTGTATTAACAATGAGGCTGTCTTGACGCATGGGTTGCTGAGGCGTGGTGCTCATCCTTGTGGTGATTACTTGATCAATCAAAGCAGCAAGATACGCATGTGTGCCTTGAGCCTCATGAATTGCACTTTGCAAAATTGAGGTGCTGCCTGCGCTGCTGCCATGTTGGGTATTGCAAAGGAGGCCCAAATGATGTGTGAGTGGATGGGTAAAAATAACACGCTTCTAGATTTATACGATGACCCCATACCTGAAGTGATGATCCAAAGCCGCATAGTGCGGTACCGAACCTTGGATGTTATGTACGACATGCTACCAAAGTCTGCTGCTTCTGCTGCTGCTGCTGCTGCTGCTGGTGGGCACAAGATTGATGTTGAAGCAAACACTGCTGGGAGTGGCATTTAAGATGTATGGAAGAATTCTCTCTATCAGAAGAGAGGTGGTAAGAAGAGTTACAAGAGGAAGAGGAATAAAGATGATGTTTTGAGTAATCTTCATTGGGAAAGGCTGCTACTACTCTACGGTTCTGTTGAGTGGTCCAAATACCAAATACAGCAATTACCTTGCAGATTACTACGACCAAAATTTTTATAACTTCCTTGCTGATGCAGTTTCCGAGCAAAATCTTGAGGATTCTGGCAGTAGCAGCTTGGCTGTTGTTGTTGCCAGTCATTGTCTCAAGACGGAGGAGGAACTCGTGCGCATGTGGATGGCTCGAGTGCCACGTCGCCGGGATAATCCTCCATCAATCAGCGCAATCATTCAGAGTAGCCTCGTCAAGGAGCGCGCACTTGCAATAATCTGTGGCACGGAGGGCGAGTTTCCTGCTTCATCTGCCATTGTTGCTTTTATCTGTATCTCCATGGAGGCTGATATGATGTGTGAGCTGCTGAAGCATGGTGCTAAGCCTATTGATCGCATCATTCAGCAGAGCAGTGTGATCCGCATGTGCGCCCTGGGCCTTGCGAATCTTAAAGGACAGCAAGCTATTGCTTGTGCTGCTGCAATGGTGGGTATTGCAAAGGAGACCAAAAGGATGTCTGACTGGGTGAAGAGACAGAACAAGCTTCTCACGGGTTTGGAGCTTGATTGTGGCCGTGCGATCCGGACTAGAACTTTGGATGTTATGACCAGCATACTACTAGCGTCTTCCTTTCAACCAGAGATCGATACAACAATGAAACAATAAACTAGGCGCTGCCTTTACCAGGACACTAAGATTTGACGATATGATCGTGTAGTTTAAAGTAGTAATACTTTAATTTGTGGTGGCTACTGCCACTGTAATCAAATTGTAGATGTGCCTTTTTCCAAAATAAAAATTAATTTAGAGCAATCACGGCGACATTGAGCTCTCAAGGCGCAGTAGAAATCGCTAGATAGATGAGAAGACAGTGAATAAAGAAAAGCAACGCGCTAGGGTGCTCTCTCAAGCAGGCAAGCTCGTATAATGTTTGCACACACGTCCTTAATTTTTCTTGAAGCTGGCCTCTGTGTACGCGTGGCCGTGGCTGCCTGGCAAACACAAACACCAAAGGAGGCAGCAGGCCCCTGATCGGAATGGGGTCGCATGCAGTTTTGTCCGTGCGTGCCTCAGCTCGCTCGTACCCTCTCCCCGACCCCGGCCACGACACGCTCCCAGCAGCACAAGGATCTCCGGTGCCGACGATCTCTCCTCCTCCGATCCATATATAGCAGCAGCGGCAGCAATGGCGGACGACACCACGGTGACGCTGTTCCGCCTCATCCTCGCCATCCTCCTCCCACCGCTCGGCGTCTTCCGCAAGCACGGCATCAAGGTTCGTTCGTCGACGATATGATCCGCCTTGTCGTCGTGGGAATAGACGAACAGGCCGGCATGTATGCATTACGCACGCACGCCGGAGGGAAATTCGATCACGTCGTGCTGATGAATAATCTTTTTTGTTTTTGTGGCATGCCCCGGCCGTATACGTCCAGTGGCAGTTCTGGGTCTGCCTCCTCCTGTCCTTCCTCGCCTACCTGCCGGGGATCATCTTCGACGTCTGGGTGATCATCAAGAAGCAGGAGGACCATCGCTAGGAGTCATTGATCAACGCCAAGGCATCATGCACGATTTGGTCCGTGCATTAGCAATTTAGCAGTAGGAACTAGTGTACACGATTTGGTTATTCCGGCTTGGAAACAGCATTTTCCTTTTTTTTTTCTTTTTTCTTATTGTAAGTGTAAGGAGGAGAAGGAGTGGCTATTAAAGGAGTCGTCCACCGCAGTTTTAGCTAGGCTTGTTTAATTTGGGGGTGGTGTATCATCTATCTACGTCTAAAAAATGTCCAATGGTTTCGTCTGATCACACCATCGTCCCTCGCATTTTTTTCCGGACCAAGTCCATCGTCTGTCTGTCTAGCTAGGTATTTACCTAGTTTTTTTTTTGTTTAAATGCAACTATTTCTCTATCTTATTAATATAAAAGATGTGTAAACCTTTTGTGTATTAATAATTTAATATTCGAGAAAAAGATGTAGAAGTACAAGGACAAGGTGTGACTAATAAACTAGTCGTCGGCGGCAAGTCTGAATCCCTGAAACCAGTGCTCCCTCTTCGTTGCGGCCTCTCTCCCCCAGCATGCAGCATCGTCGGCGGCGTGCTGTTCCAGTTGACCGACAAGCTCTTTTCCTTGTCCCGCGCGCGGTATAGGCAGGACAAGCGCAGGGAGTTACTACTAATCATCATCAGATGAATATTGTACCCCTTATTACTGAGTTAGCACTGTGGTATATATCGTGGTACGACATGACGACGCAGCTGGCCGGCTTTAAGTGTTCCAGACGCTGACGCAGCGTTGAGTGCAAGCAAAAGCTGACCTGACCTGTGTCGCATGGAAACGGGTCAAGCAGTCAGAGATGGAGCCTGCATTTTCCAAGGCTTTTGTTTGCGGATGACTGACGCATCCTCTTGGCCCGTCAGATAGTTTTTTATCGTTTCTTATTGAGTTCAATATGAAGATCCGTCGAGTGAAGAAGCTAGCAGCACACTTGAACTATTTGGACAAGAAAGCAACGATTTTGATCTTATTTAACAAGCCAGTTAAGAGGAGGGAGCATTATTTTGTTATCACCGTATCATCATTCGTCATCAGTCAATATACTCCAAACTGACCTGATAATAAATAAATTTTAAACCCAAATGAACAATCGGACACACACCACACCACCAAGCAAATAAATTAGACAATGCAAAGACACACGGTTTGCCTTCAGTCCCGCGACTCTTTTGAGACCCGGCGGCTAAACATTCGAATACAGATCGAGACCAGGGACACGCAAACCACCAAACGCCATGCCGGCTAGCTAGTATTTGTGCTGGAAGTCCTCGGTGGCGGTGGTGGGCTGGTACCCGACGCCATGCCGGTTATTCGGGAACACCATGAACACGTACCCCGCAACACCACCAACGACGGGCGGGAGCACGGCCATCATGGTGCGCTCGCCGACCTCCAGCGCCGGGTACAGGCACGCGACGGTGTCGGCGTCGAGGAGCGCGATGGTGGCGAACACGAGCAGCGCCAGGGCGGCGTGCACGAAGTCGCCCGCGCGGAGGCGGTACGCCGACAGGTCCCGGCCCGCGGCGTCCGGGTCGGGCGTGAAGGTGTGCAGGCCACGGCGCGTCACCACGCCGTAGTAGACGCGGCCGTCCGCGCCCACGTAGCTGTCGGTGAAGGACGAGAAGGCGCAGAAGGCGCCGCAGAGCGCCACGAGCGTGCCGCTCAGGACCTTGTTGAACGTCGCGCAGTGCCCGTTGTTGGTCACCAGTGGGCTCAGGAACTGGAAGAGGAAGACGGTGCCGCTTGGGAGCAGCTTGATCAGGTCCGCCACGCCGCGTAGCGCGCGGTCTGCGACGCTCAGGTTCCGTGGCGACGCCATGTGTATCCTCTTTTGTTTGATCGGCCGAGATCGATCTATATGGTCTATCTCGATGCCTAGCTGCTAGTTGCAGTTGCTGCTTGCGAGCTAATGTACTCTGGCTGTGTGTGACTGGCGCCGGTTGCAAATCAATTGCAATGTGTGCTCAGCTGGATTTATAATACTTGGCAAGAGATAGGAGGAATATGAAGCATATGATGCAATGCGACGATTTATAGGGACTGCAGGTACGTGCCCGCTACTTGCTGGCACTGGCAGCAGGGTATGATGCATCGTGTGGACGACGGGGGAGCGCGCGAGGAAATGGAACGGTTGCTTGGAAGGATCGTCGATCTGTTTACGTGGGAAAGAGAGCGTTGCTTGGTTTGCTTGAACTCCTTGGCAACATGGATCGGTCGGTCGGTGTTCTTTTTGCATGCATTAAGCAGCAGCAGGGATGACACGCACACTGCTATAGCTTGAGCTTCTTTCCCAACCGGTCTCTATCCAGTCTTACTCGAAAAAAAAAAAAAAGGTCTCTATCCAGTCTCTAATTCTACACAATCGGATATACACACGCACAGCTTGCTCTCGCTTTTGCTTGGCAGGCCAAGTGAAGAGAGGTCCGATAGATCGAATTTGCTTGCTTTGTTTGCATGCAAGATATAAAGATGATATACATAAGTATATCTTGGCAGCTTGGGTTGGACTTTGCATTAATTAACAAATTTAAAGAGTACATTGGTTGTGGCCAAAACGCGCAACGAGGGCATCCACGTCATCCGATTTGTTCATGACCGTCCGTTTTTGTGATGAACGGTTCAGCCGGCGTTGACCGCTGCAGACCGTTGCTGAGAAAGGTCGGAGGCGGGCCCGGTTGCAGGTGCCGCTATCGTCGCGCCATTGGCCGTCCCAGCTCGTTGTCGTGCGCTTATTGGCTGGGCAGGGGCTGGTCCCATCTGTCGGTTGCAGTTGAAAAAGCTAGACGACCGTGCCGGACGCGGCGGTGGCGGCAGAGCGCAGCGGCTTGACCTGTGTCCTGGCTTTTTTTGCGCTGTCGAGTGCGCGTTCGCTGAAGAGCTGGTTACTTCGGTGCTGGGTTTGCGTCGCGTGGAATAGGGGTGGAACAAGCCTGTGACGTTGCGGGTGGGATCGGTTTGGTCTCAAAATGGCAACGGGTATCCGATACCCGAGTGCCCGACGGGTTTTACCCGATAAGGAGGCGGGTATGGAAGTCATTTTATACCCGTGGGTATGTTATTGGGTGAAATATTATACCCATCGGGTATGACAGGTACGGGTGTGGAAGTATACTACCCATACCCGCATACCCGCGGGTAAAAAATACCTGCACAAATATATAGCCAGCCCTGCAATTTTAGCTCATATAAGCATGTAGCCCATGAATTTGGCCCATATAAACCCATGGTTTTTTTTATATGAATGTTAAACTCGGGTATATTGTCGGGTATGGAATACCCGTCGGGTACGGGTATGGAATTCCATACCTATCTGCTTTCGCGGGTAACCCGACGGAATAGATTTTGACCTGGCGGGTACGGGTATGGGTGGCCAATACCCGTCGGGTACGTACCCGTTGCCATCTTGAGTTTGGTCTGTGTGCCCGGGGGGTCCGCTGTGTTTTGTGGCACTTGACAAAGGTGAAATGTCCGTCCGCGGGTGCCCGGCCGCGGCAGAGCCCATGAATTTTCCGTGGGTCCCGCGACATGGCATGGGTGCTGCCTCTTCTGCGCTGTCGCGTGCTCGTTGGTTCGGCGTGGTCCTGGTTCGGTGCTGCGGTTGGGTCGCCTGGGACGGGGGTGGCACCAAGCTTGTGCGGCTACCAGTGGGGTCTCCTTGCTCTGTGTGGCGGTGGGGTCCGTGTGACAATGTGCGTTCCAGCGTCGGCGCTCGTCCGGTTGGTCAGGCGACCAACGGCGTAGATAAAAAGGCTTTTCTTCCTCTTCCCTCGGCCTCTGATTCCTTTCGCCTGCTTCCAACAGGTAGGCGGGCCCCGGTCAGGGCACGACAGCGACGCGGGCGGGCACCCTTCCCCGGCGTTATGGGGCCGGCGCGCACCCCCCTGGCGCGGCGGCAGCGCGAACGAGCGCCCCCCGGCGCGGCGGCTAGGACCTGCCCTGGTCACGAGGGCTCCCACGGGGCAACCGCACGGCGGCGGCGTGGCCGAGCGCCCCACCCCGGCGCAGTGGCGTGGGTGCACCCCTCTCCTCCGGTCCCGGCGCGGCGTTGCGGGCCCACAGGCCCAAAGATGTCTCATGGCCCCGCCCAATTCCGATCAGACACCTCACGAACCTGCCCAACTCAGGTCTCCCAATCAAAAGAGAGAAAAAAACCAACGGCGGCGGCAAGGTGCACGGCACATATGGCCTGGTCTGGGGATAAGCCAGGGAACCAATGCAGGTTAATTGGGTTTTTACCTGTTGTAAAAAAAGTGGATTTGTACCAAAATTGCAGAGCTTCCAAAATAAAACTGTCATTCTTTAAAAAAATACCATTGTTTCGGTGAACTCTTGCTTTCGCTTTTGCTTGGCATGCCAAGTGATGGAGAGGTCCCATGGATTTTACTTGCTTTGTTTGCATGCAAGATACAAAGATACACATATGCATATCTTGGCAACTTGGGTTGGACTTTGCATTAACAAATACAGTACCTATCATGTCTCCAGAGTTCAGACTAGATATAGCAGCTGCTTGCTTGTGTGAAGGAAACGATTCCTCCTACTACTGGAATGGACGGTCGAGTGCGTGGCAACGATCAATCGGTCGGCTCCTCTACCTGTACTTGATCCATCACATAAAAAGGTGTTTTTGTGGCTTAAGAGGGCTACTAATTGGGGAAAGATAGGACGACGCCTATGCCAAGTTCCCGACCCAATATTTGTGCGGCTCTCGTGACATGATCACTTCAAAATCCTCATGGTGCGCAACGCTGTTGCTGCTGCAGTGCTGGAGGACAACAGCAGGTTCACGGCACAAACATCCGGGCGGAGTTTCCGGATATTAGGCATTTTTTTTATGGCAAAGTATGATCAGTATTCAGTAGTCATGGCATCGGCAGGGTGATTCCGTTCCCCTTTCTCTCGCCGGCCGTCCTCTACTCAAAACGAGCGTTAGACTCTGGTCTTCCTCGGTTCCTTGATTTCCACGTTGCTCTTTTGAATATAGCGCACAAAAGACAAAAATATTGAGGCAAGGGGACATGAAAAAATTCACCATAATGTAAGGCTTCAAATTTCTGTAGACTCCAATCCGAGAATGACATGCACTATTCTTTATCTTAGGTCGTTCTCAAAACAGAACTATTTATCTTAGGTCAAACTATTATAAGTTTCCTCGAATTTATAGAGACAAGTGTTAACGGAATAATGACAACATGATTTCTGCTCCCTTCTTATTAATATAAAAGCCGGCCCAGCCGGATCCTTCAGGCAAAAAAAAAAAAGACAACATGATTTCTACAGTGACCATAAAGCACACTCCCCTCCACTCTCTTTTATAAAGAAACACCCTGTTTGTTTGAATTTGTCGGTCATGATACGGTGTCTTAATCTCATAGCATTATAAACCATAAACAATCAGGCGAACAACCCGAACATGAAGTAACACGGTCTTCCAAATTACACTTCGACTGTATATTTATTTGATTTTATATTTATTATTTATACTTATAAAGTTATTATAATGCTCACTCTTTCAAATCGTGATGTTGGTTTAGTCTAGCCCCAACTTTTTTACTATTTAGCCTTTCTTTGAAAAACAAATTATACTTGGCCCCCTGGCGATTATAAACTCATCTTTGGACCCTGCAGGTCGGCGCCATGAGTCATGGCGCCGAGGTAACACGTATCGGCACCACGGATCATGGCAACATACGTGTTACCTAATTTTTATTTTTAAAAGGACCAAATAGTAAAAAGTTGGGTCGTCTGGCTGAGTCTGGGCTGGCATTGTGAAGTGTCTAGTACAGTACTCGTCCTCATTGCTGCCAGGAGCCCAATAGAATGGCCCATTTTAGGAGTCTCGACAGCTTCGCAATTTCCGCCTCCATCTCTGGAAGATTGGCCCACCTCCAGTGGTGGTGCGGTGCAGCCAATTCAGGAGGACGCGGACGGGGCGTGGGAACAGGTTAGCTAGCCCCCGGGTCCAACCATACCGCGTAGGCTTTGGCTAACCCAACCAACCCAGTTCAGTCGCAAGCGCAGGCGGTCGAGCTCGAGCGAGCCCAATCCAGGCAGCGGAAACCCCACACCCAACCCTAGCTCCCCGACTCGAGCCGATCGACGCGCCCCCGATCCGATCTAATGTTCCCCACCGTCGACGACCCCTCCGCCGCCGGCACCATGGTCTCCTCCTCCTTCCCCGACGCCGACGCGTACGGCAACGGCGACTCCGACGACCTCGACTTCCCCGTCGACCCCAACCCCAACCCGGTCTTCTCCTCCTCCCCCGTCGCCGCCGCCGCCCCCGCGCCGGCAGCGGCCCCAGCTTCCGGCGAGCGGCGCCCGCTGTTCCAGCGCCTGTGGACGGACGAGGACGAGATCGTGATCCTGCGCGCCTTCGCCGAGTTCACGGCGCAGCGGGGCACCGCCTTCGCGTCGCACCAGTACGACACCACCCCCTTCTACGAGGACATGCGCCGCCGCCTCAACACCGGCTTCACCAAGAACCAGCTCGTCGAGAAGGTGCGCCGCCTCAAGCGCAAGTACCGCAACTGCGTCGAGCGCCTCCGCGTCGCCGGGGACGGGTTCACCTTCCGCTCCCCGCACGAGCAGGCCATCTTCGAGATCGCCCGCACCATCTGGCGACCCGCGTCCGACAAGCACGGACGCGACTCCGACGACGAGGGAGGAGGTGGTGGCGCCGCCGGTGGTGGGGCCAACGCCCACGACGCCGCCGCCTTCATCAACCCCTTCGCCATCGAGGCCGCCGCCGCCGCCGTCAACGGGGGAGAGGCCGCCAAGTCCCCGACCTCCTCGAGGCCACGCCGCGGCCGGCGCCGCCGCACGGGCGGCGACTTCGCCGCCGACACCGCGGTCCCCGAGACGCTCGCGCTGCCGCCGGCGCCCATGCATATGCCGGTGATGGCCGAGGACGCGCTCCCCTCGTTCCCGCCGCAGTCCATGACTGGGGCCGCGGTCATGGACGGCGGCCTCAGCATGGACCCAGCAGCCTCTGGGATGACGGCCACGCTGTCAGCGGCTGCGACGGCCGTTTCCGGCAGCAGCAGCGCGGAGAACCCCATCCTGGGGGCGCTGTTCAAGGAGATGGTCCGCGCGATGCTGACCGTCGGCGGCGGCGGCAGCACGGCGCTCCTGGGGCTGGAGCCGCCCCCTCTCGCGGGGGTGCCGATGGAAGGAGAGAAGTGGCGGCAGCAGCGGATCCGGGAGCTGGAGGTGTACCTGTGTCGGATCGACCTGCTGCAGGACCAGGCGAGGGCGGCGCTGGAGGAACTCAGGTCCGCGCCGCACGCCGGATAGAGCATCATCGGCCTTCTTGCAGATAGAGAGCATCGTCCATAACCAACCAGCCATAAGAAAGCATCATTTTTACTGGTAGAAGAATTTCTCTAGGCTCGAGCAGCTGCAGAACAAGGGGTTTATCGTCTGTAATTCTGATTTTCTGTCTGCACTGCAGACTAGCCGCGCCGTCTTTCTTATTATTTATATATAATAACTTATATAAAGATTGTCCTATCTATCCTTATTTAAAATTTACAAAAGAATGTAGTATGAGCTCAGCTGCTAATGTCAGTCTTTTCACTGCACATGGAACATCATCGCACCGCTTACTGTTGATGCAACCTGACAAGACAGATCATGGATACGATACGAGGAATCTATAAGTTTAGATCTTGAGCTGTGAGATACCAGAATTTTGGTAACGTATTATAGTATTTTGTTTGTATTTATAAATAATTATCTAAATATTAACTAATTATGTTCAAAACGTTTGTCTCGTGAAGTACCATCAAACCATATAATTAGTTTTTAATTTTATTTATATTTATTATTTTATACATATACCGGTATTTTGATGTGATAGAAAAAAAATTTTTACGTAGCGCTGAGAACTAAACAAGGCCAAAGAATTTCGCATCACTCTCGAAAAAGTGCAGCTGAGGTTGTACTTTGCAAATAGGTGTAACAGTCACATGACACTATCTGAAGAGTGACGAGAAGACGAAGGCATGCTTTGGTCTCCGAGTCGGAGCATCGTCGTGTTTAGTAACACAGACAGAAGTTCAATGCAACCTCAGGCACAATTGTGCCAGAGCCACTCAGGAGACACATCAAAGAGAGCTTTTTTGTATTCTACATCTTGCTCTTCTCAAAATAATGCTACGCAGATTGCAAAAATGCGTTGCTCCGGTAGCATTTGGGGCAAATTCAGCAGGGTATTCACGTGCTTTGATACAGACCTCCCTTGACTGACCTATCACTCTCACACAAACCTATCCGACAACTTTTAATATTATCATGACTAATCATTTCATCTTTTCTGGCTGCCACTCATCAGTGCATATCAAGATACCTATCCTGAGACAACCACAGGAAAAGAAGATTTAACTTTACCTGTAGCATCAGTAGTTGCAGTATCCGCTGTTGTGTTTAATGACAGCGGCTGCCAGCCTGAAGAATGAGGCACAATCCATTTCTTTCGAACAATAACGATATGCAGAACCTGGAGAATGTCACCCAGTGCGTACTGCTGCATGCACGATCTCTTCAAGATCATTGCAGCTTGGTACCTACCAGAAAATGAAATGCAAATACGTTGCTGGCATTTCAGAATAAAATGATGAAATGATTAGCACAAGAGAAGGTAAAAAATACTGACCTTGACTGAGAATTCATCATTGCAGAGTGGCCATCGGTGGATGAAATGTACTTATAAACTGTCTCTAGCTCCTCTGTGGGATTCTTTGCTTTGGTATTTGTTACATTCACACATTTCCAGAAGCTCTCGGCTTTTGCAACAAACAATGGCATGTCATTTAGTAATTTCTTCATAACGATAGCTTCATGTCTAATGGCAAGTTCAAGAGCCTTCTTAACATCAAAACCTGTTAAATTCAGCTCTCCATAACGTATACAGTCTGCAATGTTTGTTTCTGTTGGGAATATCTTTTCAGTCTTCAATATGCCCAAAGTTTGCAATATTATCCCTACTTCAGGCTCAGTAGAATTTGGCAGGTGTCTTGGCTTATCTCCAGAGTGTTCAGAGCTTTGCATATCACTGGACGGATTAGGTTGGTTCCCGACTCTGCAAGTATAGTTGCTGAAAGGAGGTTGGCCACTTTGAGGATCACTAGAGTGATTCAGATAGCAGCTCAAGTTAGAATCCAAGTGGAAAGATGATCCGTTCCTGTGAAAACCTACAGGATGTTCAGAATTATCTGGCATTCCTATTGAAGGACCATTAGTAGGTGGATCTTGAGGCCTGGTTGCAGTAGTTCCTTGAGGGCATTCAGAAATACTCAGTCTACTAAAACCATTGCAAATATAATCCAAACCTTCAAACGCTGAGCCACTGGACCATGTTTGTGTTTGTGCAAAAGGAACCCTATTATGCTCTACTGATGGCGAAGTAGAGCTGCCTCTATGTGAATTTATTGAGTCAGAACGACCATGGTCTATACTAGTACTTGAATTATGTTGCTGTGGTAGCAGAGAAGATTGGTTTTGCTTATATGTCTGATAGTTCTGGCCACTACTAGCACCAAAAACAAAAGTTCTACTTTCAGCTGTGCACTGAAATGATGTGCTATTCTTCTTACCAAAAATGGATGTTGCTGCATCCTGATGCAAATTATCAGTAAGTAAAGGTATCTGATCTGATAAGAACAGATTTGAGTCATTCACCTTTGCACTCTGAAGCGATTTGGAGCTTGACGATGCTGACGAAGATTGACTTGGATAGCCTGAAGTACTTCCGTTAGAATTATCAAAAGTTCTAGCAGAAGGATTTATTTCATTGCTTGCTGAAGCTGTGAAAATATTTATCCATTTTGCATAGGGTTGCTCTTCATTGGTCTTGTATTCATTTCCTAACTTCCCATTGCTATCACCCACATTAGAGCAAGAGTTAAGCTTATTCTGTGCTTCAGAAGATTTGCATTGCTGATATGTTGGATTATAATTGATAGCACAAACATCAGAATCATGTGTCCCATTTCTTGATGCATGCTCAGCTGATGTGCTCAGCCTTTTACTAAGGATGGACTCATGTGGTACTCTCACTAACTCGACCAATGTGCTAGGCTTCTCACCAAGGATGGCTTCATGTGGTGTTTTCACTTGATGCAACTCAAATGATGTGCTAGGCTTCTTACCAAGGATGGATTCATGTGGTGCTTTCACTTGATGCAAATGAGCAGAAGCTATAGGCCCTTGAGCTGATGAATGGGACTCAGTAGAAGTTGCCGATGCTGAAACAGAAGCTTGGTCTAGCTCAATTGTACTCTTTCCTACAGGACATTCAGGAACCCCAACTGAACCAACCGGCTTGTTAGCAGAACCAAATGTGATGTCTGTCTTCTTTACATACATCTGACGTGGCTTCGACACATGATTGACTGCCTTTCCTTTATAACTGCCTGTTGTAACCTCAGAATGAAGCTTACACTGTGCTTCAAAGGATCTGAAATGCTGAGACATTTGATTACATTGACCATTACTAGCACCAAAATTAAGAGTTGCATTTCTTGGCAAACACCCAGTTGATATGCCAGGCTTATCAGAAAGGGCGGGCCAGATTGTTGCTTCTGCTTGTGAATGAGTAGACAGGACATGTCTATGAGAGGACAAGTTGGACAAAGTACGAGTTTCCGGTGGAACTGAGGTATTCGCTTTTGCGCCTTTTGTTGAGTCAGAACTCGATGATGGTAAAACAGAATAATGGTCAATCTCACTCAGTGTCCTTCCTGTAGAACTTCGAGACACTCCACCAGCTGGCACTACATGATCTTGACTAATTTCAGTAGTAGATGAATCCCTTGCCTTCTTAACATACTTTTGAAGGGTTTTCACTGTAATTTGACCGCCCTCCTTTCCATTACAATCACTCTTACCATAATCGAAACGAACCTTACTATGTGAGTACTTCAGCGTAACTGAACTATTCATGTCCAGCTTGCAACCTAACACACTTCTTGCAGGCGGCGGCTCTGGTAGCAGCAGCTCTCCTGCTGTAAGGTTTTCCCAGAACCAAACTCTTTTAGCTGCAGCAGCAAGCACCTGAGATGATGCATTGGGAGGTCGTACTAGCAGTACATCATAGCGTTTCATTCTTAGCCTGTGAAAGACATCAGAGAGATCCTGATCGCCTGAGATAACCAAGTAGTTGCCCGGTGGGGGATTGTCGAATGCCCAGAACAACATGTCGACAAGCATCCTCTTCTCACTGGTGTCTTTGCTCCCTGCCATGTTGGAAATATGTCCTAGAGATAATTATAGAGATGATGATATTCTGATTGTATCTATGATATGCATTAAGTGTTCATTGAATATCTATTATAGACAACTTGTGTTGATTGGCAATTATATGAATTGTTTGTGGAACTCAATTACTTGTATGGTTATTCTAAAGTTGTCCCTAGTCTGCGCTCTTGTGAGAACACACTTGAATATTAGATCAGCGCATGTATTAGTTGATGGCTATGTTTCACAAGTCATGGACATGAAGATGTCGAACTAATAGTGTGGGCACACGTGAGACATATAGGCTGGACTGACCGGACTTGAGATTGTCTCTATTCACGTCATATACATTATGTCCTTAGACCTGAGATTGTGGTATGTACTCAAGATGTAAAACGGCCTACTTAGGGATTATCAAACATTGCTCCATAACTGGGTGGTTATAAAGGTGGTCTTCGGGTGGTCGGGAAGCATGCTATGAGACATAGACAGTCAAGATGGAATTTGCCCCTCTCTGCATGAGAGAGATATCACTGGATCGCTCAAGTGATTAGATCAACAAATGCATGGCCGTGCTTGGGTTAAGTGTTAACCCACGAGTTGAACCATATATTAATGGCAAAGGGAATAACTTGTATGTGGTCGTAGTGGTTCGTCTAATATGATCTTTGCGTATGCATAGGAGTTGTCATGCCTTGCTAGAGACCGTTGTCAACTATTGGACGAGTAGGAGTACTCGGCCCATGTCTAAGTGTGCGTGAACCCATAGGGTCGCACGCTTAAGGGTTGGAAGCCTAATTCGGGTTGGACCTGAATTAGACAAGGCTTAGGGATTCCCGATGGGCCTCCAGACAGGGTCGTATAGGGACGCCTATATAAGCAAGGGGTAGGGGCGAGGCAAAGGGGATCCGTTTTGATCTATTCAGCCGTCGTCGCCCACCCACGCTCACACCTTTGCTCCTCGCGGACCTAGCAGTCCGGTTGCGCATTGCTTCTTCCCGCAATCGAAGGGTGTACTTGACGGACGACGACGCAACTGCACGGCACTACTGCGCCGCGTTCGACTATATCGAGTCTTCCGATGCACCTGCGCGTCTAGTGGTAATCCCGTGACCTATATCTAGCAGTAGATCCTGGTTTGTGAGGTAGAAAAGTTTTATTTTCTGGCTAGCGTAGCACCCTCATAACCCTACATGTCAATCGTCAGGTGAAAGGGATTCGATTAGAAGCGCGAATTCAACTAGGCGGCAATGGGCTTGGAGCAGGAAGGGGGAGAGGCTGTACTGTACCTGCGGGGACGTGGTTGACGCAGATGCCCATGGCGGAGAGCGCTGCCAGGACAGGCGCGGGGACACGGGCGGCGTCGCCGTAGGCAGCGATCGAGACAGGGCCCACGTACCCCGCACCGGCGAGCGCGGCGATGAGGTTGGGGGCGATGCGGTGCGGGTAACACCGGCCGCGGGGCACCGTGCACTTGTTGATGTCCCACCACACTGATGTCTTGGCCGTCGTTGCCGCCGCCGCCGCCTTAGGCGTGCACTCTCCCATTGCATCCGCGGGTCCGATAGGCGGCCGGTACCAGGGCTGTCCTAGGGTTTCGCCGGCGGTGGTGCTCGGCGGCTCAGGGCAGGTGGAGTTGCTATTGGTGTGACGCCGGCGCCGTCTCCGCCAAGGAAAGGAGAAGGGAACCAGAGAGACCTAGGGTGACACAGTAAAATTGAATGGATCAAATCAATTCGGGCCCGTTTTGAGTTTCCGTGTAACGAGAACTTGATCTGTTTTACCTTGCGCAATTTCCACATTCAACCCTGTTTGGTTCGGGATTTCTTGGGTATAATTTTTGCTAAATACTCCGTCCATTGTAAAATAACTGCATATATCATTTTTATTCAGTTAACTTTTCTATTTAATTCGTAAATTTATTTTAAAATATTAACGTTTGTATCTTCGGACATGTTTATTATAAGATTTATTATCAATCTATAATAATATTTATTACACATCATAAATTTTGGTAATTTTTAATAATTTTTTTAAGTTTGGACTCGTTCAAAGATTAAGATATAGTAGAGAGGAAAGAGCGTTGTCTCAAGTAAAAAAATGTCATGCCCAAAGATTGTGAACAAGTTCATTGTCTTTTTCGAAAGATCGAACAAGTTCATTGTCAAACATAGACACATTCACAAGCTGAGTGTAGCTTAGCTGATTGAGTTTTTTGTGGTAGAAGGATGCCAGTAAAGTTGCATTCTGAGGCCGACATGGAGACAGATTGCCTGTGAGGCTGTGAGATGATACAGCTGAAATCAGCCTCCCTGGGAAAAACGAACAATCTCAAATCACACCCTCCGACCAATGATGTACCTTTTGGGAGGCGTTTGGTTCAACGAAAAGAAACAACACATTCTGGCACTCTGCATTGAGTCGTTCCATTTAAACAATACTGTTTAGCGAAAAATCATTCCTCATATACTCCCTCCGTTTTAAATTATAGTTCGTTTAACTTTTTTAGCCTCAAGTCCAAATTTAGGTCATTTTCGAAGATCTTTCGTTAATAAAGCAAGCCATAACAAAAAAAAATATCTTGAACAATTTTTTAGATAAGACGAGTGGTCAAACTTGAGGTAAAAAAATCAAACAAACTATAATTTAAAATAGACTAGTATTATACATCGAACACAACTACACAAGGTGGCGATTAACAAACTTAACATTACTGGGACTAAAGACCATGCTTTGGAGGCAATTGGAGTTACAGGCTTACTACGGTCTTATTCCGATTACTCAAAACTATAAACGCCTCCAGTGCTCGAGGGCAACTATATTTGGTGGGTTGACAGTACAAACAAGAAGCAAATTGATTCTGAGTTATGATCACATTCCATCGAGATGATGAATGAATAACAAATACAACAAGCAGGACACGAACAGCTGAACTATAGTGGCTGGCCTTCAGAACTATATCTGCATACCAGCACAGAAATTGAGAAAACAAGAGTCCTAATTACAGGAATGGATTCCTATGAATTGATTAAGGCAAGGGTTCCTCCGAATCTCCCAGCCGTGATAAGTGGAGGTAAGCATCAGTTCCTACATGAAAACAGAAAAAACACTAGTGATCAACTGAATGACAAGAATGTAGTTATGATGTATTTCTGTAAGATGGAAATTGGTGCAGAAATATAGTAAATGCGATCCTGATGCTAATGGAACATCTCAATTTCAGGAGTTACAATTTCCCATAGCAAATTAGGAAAGCTAAAATAATGTGGAAGAATTGGCATATATGCTTAACTTCCCAAGGTTTATGTGTCCATATTTTAATCTTCACTTGCACTTCACAAAATAAGAGTAATCAGCATTCAGAAAGTCTAAACTTCATACTGATTTATGAAAATCAAAGAGAAAGATGAATATAGCCACATTCTTCAGTATGCTCAATACATTAATATAAAAAGTTAAGTATGTGCATACCGTATCCTTCCATAGAGATGATCTGCAAGTCCCCACCGAAATATCTAGCATAAAGACGACTAATAGGGATCCCATAACCATATCCAGCCATAGTTACTCCTTCATTATGTCCATCCAGATCAGGAGGGTTTTCTGCTGTACTATAGAGATACGTAAAAATTCTTGAGAGGCCACTCCTTGGTATTCCACCACCTTCATCACTAATCTGCAAAAGTATGGCTTAGTGAAACAGTTCTTACCTCATACCAGATCATGAATCTAAACTATAGATTTTTGCTGATATAGGTGCAGAAGATACAAGTTTGTCGGCCTCGGCCACATATAACAATTAATGAGAGAAAATTCTAACAGAACGCTTTGGTCATATAGTTGGATTGGCTATCTGTTAGCATCATAAAGGGCGCTTGATTTATGTCTCTGCTAGTTGCATTTGGCTATAATCAGAGGGGGGGAAGTCAGCTGACATTGCTGGATCACTATTAATATGGGCCTTGTATCCTCAGGCCAGCAAGAAATAAATGGAATCAATTTCCCTTAAATCTCTTTTACTCCTTTGGCTACCACTACCACCATGGAACCATGCCAAGACAAAAAGAAGGTCCAGCATCAAGATCAAGGTCAGCTGCAAAAGCAAAACTGAAACTACTTCGCACGACAACAAATCTCACAAAGGTCAACATCACTCAGATTTAAAGACGACTCACAACTTTAGCTCTCTACAGATACCTTTGTTTTTTTCCCTACCATAAGTACTATGAAGGATACATTAAACATAAAAAATAATGAAAACTGCAAACTTGTGAATTTGGAAAAAATTGCAAACTTCCCAATAAGAAAAGGTAATGGGGGAATCTTAGGTAGAGTTACACCTTAATAGTTACATCCTCTGCTCCATCAGCAACTATGATCCGAACTGGAGGTGCAAGCTTATCAGAATCCATATACCGTTCTTGTACCGCGCGAAGGGAGTTCTTCACCAGCTCAAAAATCATGAGATGTAGATGTGGTGTAACATATCTGCGATCAAGAGTTCAAGAATAGCTCAGAATATCATTCAGAGAGACTCCACGGTTCATTTTTGTGTGGACAAAAGATCTTTTAGAGTTCCAGGGTCAACATGACCCCTGTCCATCATGCATTGCAAACAGGACATACTGGTGTTCACAGCAGTTACAGGCTCCAAGTAATTACAGTTCAGACAAAGATGGTTCTACAGAGGGTAAAGTACAAGTAGAATGGTTAACAGCACACAATAATAAGACATGAATATCAATTTAAAATGGTCAATTAAATGGATACAAACAAGCCAAGCAATATGTTTACAAAAACAGATGGGGAAGAAGAAAACGTAAATGTGCCCAGAGATACATTTGAATCCTGAACTAAAGTACGATGGCATCTAATTAGAGCAAATGCAGGGAGCAAGCCTTCAGTATAGGGACTTACAGAAATGTAAAATCTGGATCACCATATATGTCGACATCAGGGGATGAACCATACTCCCGCATGCAAATAGCACGTGCATCTTCACTAGCGATTCGGGCTACTGTCATGGGTGACATTTTTGTGTTTATAAGCCCTATCACACCAGGCTCTGGATCAGGGTCATGCAAAGCAACGTGCTGCCCTGAATCAAGCAAACCAGAATATGGTTACTCCATATCACGACAAAAGCAGAAGCACAACTGCTTCTTTTTTCCTTTTTCTTGAATTGACGTCATAAAAGTAACCATAACCATATGGCAACCGTTATTGTCTAAAATGAAGGAATAATATAATTGGTTATCCATTAACCACTAGATCTTGAGGAACATTAGAACAGTTACTTCTGGTATCCAGCCAAGAAATACAGTTTTTATTCCCTAACTATTATGACATAATTATGTCAAAAATTATGGTGCCTATATGTTTGCACCCATACTGAAGTTTCTAAATAAATGAGGGCTGAAACGTCATCTAGAAATCTATCAGACAGTGTGACAGGTTCAGATGTTCTTGTTTGGACAAGAAAGAAAGCAGTAGCGGCAAGGTTAACTTTCATAGGTAACAGATAGCTAAATTTGGGCTGTAGACATATTGCTTTCCATTTATCAAATGTGTGTTAATACCTAAAGTGTTATTCTTACCAAGATTGACCAAACACCGTTCTGAGAACTCGACATGAGAGAGATGGGAGAGCTAAGCTCACTAACCTATCAGCATCCGGATCCCAATCCTTGACATGTAGAAACGATCAAGGAACTGATGGATCTCCTGGATTCCAGGGGGGAACGCCTTTGGACCGCCCAAGTCCTTCTTCATCTGCTGCACACCCAATGCAATCGCAGGCACCACATTGGTGTGTCGCACCCTGATCATTTTGATCATCTCGGTGAAGGCGAGCTCATCTTCCCGGTTCCTCACCTCTGGGAAGGACCGGATGTCACGGAATGACTCCACATACCAATCTCTCACCTTAGCAGAGGCAAATAGACCAAATTAGTCCTGTAAATGGATGCTCTCACATGCAAGAATTTGCTAGCTTGTTCAACTCTGTGAAGTGTGAATTCCACTTTAAAAAACTTGCAACATGCGAGTTTAGGTGCTTCTGATTCTGATTCTCGAAGCAAAACGTTCAAGAAGGAGTAGATAAAGATTCAAATGAAATTTTGAGGAATTTGGGAGGAAAGAATGTTCCAAAGTTCCTCATTATACAAAGATATACTAGAATTAATTTTCAAAAGAAGCTGGTTGGGATTGAAAATAATAATGATTTGATGGTGTATTTTAGTGAAACGGAGAGATTGAAATGACATGGCAACTACCATGCTAACCGGGACTAATACAATCCTTTATAGGAGTATACTCATCGTCAGGCTCAAAAAGTTGCAAATGGCAGGTAATTCTGGATAACCAATAGGCTACCTATAGGAACGGGGCCATCTCACAATAATAGCGGTTATCGACTCATCGTCCATGTTATTCTTCCCAAAAAGGCAAAAACTGGCAACAGATATAAAATGGAACAAGCACATTATTGTATTATAAAAAAAATAAGTGCAGAGCACTGTATCATAAAAGAACTATTATAATAAGTGGCGTATTACTTGGGAAAAACGAAATAGCCTTGGTTCGCAAAAAACTAGATGTGCAGATGACGCAAATTAAACGGAAGCGAAACTTCCTCGAACCCCAAATTTCAATCAAGCGGAAGAGACGAGGAAGGAAACCGCTCCCCGCACAAATTGAGCGCAGGAGGAATACACAGGAACAAAGTGCGCGTAGAATTAAATAACCGCCCGCCCAAGCACTGAATTCACTGACAGAGATGGCGAGGAAGCAGGAGGCGGGAACCGAAAACAACCTTGAGGATGGCGGGCTTAGTGGACAGGCCGAAGGGGAGCGAGTCGAGGTCAAGCGCCCGGCGCGCGATGCGGATGGGGAGCTCCTTGTGCAGGAACTGCGCGGCGAGGAGGAGGGTCCGCTCCGTGGGGCGCGCCCCGAACTCCATCATGTAGCGCAGGCTGACCCCGGTCTGGCGCATCGCGCCCCAGCGCGCCACCTCCTCCGCCACCGCCCGCGCCACCGGCTCCGACGCCATCCCTCCTTTCCTTCTTCCTCCCCCTCGCCGCGCGCGAGGTTGCGGCAAGGGAATTGGGATGATTTATGAAAAAAAAAAATGGCAGGCCGTCGTCTACGGCGGCGCGACGGCGATGGCGATGCCAGCGGAGCGGCGCATCGACGTGGCGGTATATATAGTGGGCCGCAGCCGCAGGCGGGGGAGAAGGAGGCCTTGAGGAGGCAGGAGGGAGGAGGTGTGACGCAAGAGGAGAGCAAAAATGCGATTGCCGATGGGTGGATGCTGTGGGCACCGTGGAAGTGTGGAGACGGCAACAACGATGACAGATGAGAGAGAGGGATGTGGGCCACGCATGTCAGCTTCCCGCTGGAGCGTGGCGCGACGAGGAGTGGCCAAGCCGGGCGGTGCGGGGGCAACGGGGGAGGGACTTGTTGCTGACAGGTTGAACCGTAGTCCTGATTATGGAGGCGTTTTCGGAAGGCATGTCAGCAACCAAACTGATTACATACATGACTCGAGAGGGGTAAGTCCAGACATAGTCCTTCTACAAGAAACTTGAAACCAAACATAGAGTCGTTAACTAAAAATGAGATAGATTCATCCCATCTCAAAAAGCTGGGTTGGGTCCAATTTATCTCTAGTAGTCCCAAAACCAAACACATAAAAACTACCATCTCACTTTTTCCTAATGGAGAGACTACATCTCTCTCTAAGTTCGATATATAGTAGTTCTATCATGATTTTTTTCACACAAGAAAAATTATAATAAACCATTGCAGTGTAGCGAACAAATTTTAGAGAGTTTTTCAAGACATGAAATATATATGAAGAAATAGAATGACAACTCTCCAAACAGATATATAGAGATGGTTTAATTTTGACGGAATTTTTTTAGAGGTTTGAGCTATAACTTTTGTTTTGTAGTTTCTTGGATGGATGGAATCCTGCCAAACGCTAATTTCGTGAGATAAACTCTAAAATGCAGAGGCCGTTTTTCGTATTAAAAAAGTGTTTCATCTAAACATGGCTTTGGTTTTTGGGTGAAACCAGAGCAAATCCAACAGTTCGTAAAATGAGGTTGCTATCCTTGAAAATTTGCAAAACTAAAAAATTTACTATCCAACGGTTTGTCAAATAAACTTGTCAATTTTATCAGCCTGTTATTCCTCCCCTCCGCGTACGTAAAGATACGCACGCGTACTCAGCTTGCCATTGGTCTTTCTCGAAGCGAAACCGGTGAAATCAAGGGGTATTACTTGAAAAAATAGAATAAATGAGTGGGGTGGAGCCGGTCGTGACGCTCGACCAGGTCCCGCGCTGGAGCAACCCGGACCAGTGCATCTCTCCGCTGTCCCCCACCGCCGCAGGATCTGAGACCCCGCCCCCGTCTTTCCTCTCCTTCTCCGGCCCGCTCACCAGCGACGACGCGGCCGCGGGGCCTGTGGCGTGTCGCGGTTCCCCGTTGACCACGAGATCAACTCAAAGATCTACCTCTGACGAGGCCACCTGTGGAATCTCGAGGTCAACGCCATCACCAACTCCACCCACGTTGTGGCTCCGTCGCCGCCCACGAAGGTTGCTAGTGGGGCTCTTCATTCGTTAGAGGGGCTCCTCGTTTCATTAGCGAGGCTCTTTGTTTTTTTGCGGGACTCTTCGTTTCGTTAACGGGGTTCTTCGTTTCGTTAACAGGGCTCTTCATTCACTTAGCGAGGCTCTTCGTTCGCTTAGCGGGCCTCTACGTTTTATTTGCGGGGCTTTTTTATTTTACAAGTCCAAATAGCAAACTTTTAGAGAAAGTCCATTTTTTTATGGAAAAAGTCTAAATACCCCCTGAACTATTGACCCTGGAACACATAGCCCTTCAACCTATGAAACAGTTTAATTTATCCCCTGAACTATCCAAAACCGTCTATTTTACCCCTTGGGCTGTTTTGGACAGCGGTTTTGCTACAGTAAAACCACTTTTGTAATTTTATTTATTTCTGCCAAGTGTTTGAATAATCATAGTAAATCATAAAAATCCTAAAATAAAAAATTCAACTCTGTTGGACTCCACATGAGTAGATTTACATAGTAAAAATATAATATAGTATACTTTAGTATAAAGTTTTTACTGTAAACAATTTAGATTTGTTCACTGTAAAGCTACAACACAAACTTTATACTAAAATATATTATATTATATGTTCACGGTGTAAATCTGCTCATGTGTTAGGGGTTATATGTTTCAGGGTCAATAGTTGAGGAGTGTATTTAGACTTTTTTTTTCATTTGCCATATAATTTAACAAATTGTTAAATCATGATATTTATTAAGTGATTTTTGTCAAACTATTTAAGATGTTCCAAAGAAACTCTCTTGAAAATGTGGCTTTTGGTGGTTGTTTCGGTCTGTTAGTATACCTCCAAATTTAGCCATTGCACGCTCAAGCGAAACGGTGGATGCAGTCGCTTGTTTTCGGTTAAACTAGGTGCGCGCGCTGTAGCTGCAACGAAGACAGCACGTCACATCACAGAAAAAGGTGCACCGGCAACCGGTGCTGATTGTGCCTGTAACTGCCCATCCGATACGATGGTTTCATGCATCCGACGCGGTTCATTCTGAAAAACTGATCCGATGAATCGTTTTTTTGAAAGTGTGCCTCAGCGTTAGCACGTGTTTTGTTAAGTGGAAATTAGAAGTTTCACATGTTTCGAAAATGATCACGGCGAGAAGTCATATACATCTTGGAAAAACACTAAATACAAATCACCAATTAATGGTGAGGAAATAAGGTTGTTCTAACTAAGTAACTAATTTCGCGACAAAGACGGCTTGACGCGCAGCGATAGCTCAGGACGTCATCTCGCTGGCTGCGTTCCAGCGCTGTGCAAGCAAAGGCATGAGCTCGCCCATCACTTCTCACTTCCAAGGGGATACTGGCTCGGCAAACGCCTCATAAAACTTGACGGCAATGGTGTCATCTGCATCAGTAAGGTCGTTGTTCCGCCCGCGCTCCCACTTGTTCACCAAGACACGTTTAGCTTGCTTCTCCGGGTCAGGGTCGCGAAAAGCAGCTTTTGCCGCGAGCCTGTCACTACGGCGAGGGACCAAGTTAGCGGGCCCCCGGCGCGCGGCGCGTGGTGCTGGCGGTGCTTGTAGGAGACTTTCTTGTAACGGCAGCTGAATGGAGTTGATGAAGAGGGCCCCGACGTCGATGTCGTCCGTGGCTACTACCACGACGTCAAGGGGGCCATGGACATTGTCCTGCATGGCTAGTGCCCTATTGATGGCCGCAGGAGGAATGCCATCGTCATCCAGTTCCCGGGCCGCTATTGCAGCATCGATGGAGGGAACCACACCATCCGCCCTTGGCGCCTCAGCATCCGTGAGGCTAAGCACAGCCATCCAAGGCAGCGAGTGGTCCTCCGCTACCACGGCGTCGACATTGTCAGTGGCTACAACCGCGTCGTCGATAGGGCGGTCATCACCGTCCGCCCCCAACACCTCAGCATCCGCGAAGTTGAGCTCAACCATCCTTGGCGGCGAACGGGTGTCCGTCGGGGCCTCCACAAAGACGGTTGTCGGAGTGAACGGGTGGAGCACAAGAGCACCCGTTGAACGACTTGCAAGAAGGGAGGCAGTGATCTCGTCGAGCATCGGGTCGACCCATACGGGACGCGTAGCAGCCACGCACAGCTCTACCTCGAGCAGGTTGATAGAAGTAGTGGCACTGTCAGCGTTGTCCGAGGTGACAATGATGTTGATTTCCCTTGGTGGCCGGATCCGACGCCGTCGGCGTTTGCGGTTGGTGCCATTGGCATCCCCCACAGTCCCCTGCGTGGCTTCGCCTGGGCCGTCACGTGGCAAGTGTAAGGAGGGTTGTGAACCACCACCCACAACCGCTGATGTGGAAGGACGAGTGTGAGCCGGATAGAGGATTTGTCCGACGATGACATGTGTCGCTTGCTAGGAACATTGATTGCGCCCAGGCACAACATCACCCTTGTCGTCGCCGCCGCTATCATCATGATGGAGGTGGTGCGGGCGCAAACCAGCGCAACTGTGGCTGCCTCCTGCAGCACCCCGCCTTGGAGGACCCTGCACTCGGTCTGAGGAAAAGCGTCGGTGTGGGAGACCAAGCTTGCAGCTCCTCGCACGATGCTCCGTGCTGAGGCAGTAGAGGCAACGGGGCGAGGAGGTACACTGAGCGGCGATGTGGTCCACTGCCAGACAGTTAAAGCAGAAACCGACGAGTGAAGGAGGCACTAGGCGTTGGCGACGAGGGTGAAGGCGACGACGGTGCCTATGTCGATGACTTTGAACAAGCATGAAGCCGTCAGCGTCAACAGTCGCAGCTGCATGAGTGGTGTGGAGTCGAGGAGGCGCCGGCTTGCCATGTGACAGACGACGGTGGCGGCCGCCAGGCGCCGACTCCCGACACCACGGGCCGAGGCGTTGGTGCACGGGCAAACGCACTACCAGCTACGCGTCGACACGCTGGTGCACAGACACCCTAGCGTCCTGGTGTGTGGGTGCTGCTGGAGGACCAGAATCGGCTTCCCTGGTCCTTCCTTGTCTACGACGGTGACGGCGCTTCGCGGTGATGACGACCGGATGTGCGGCCGAGGTTTCCCCCACACACGGCTCTGCAGGCATGGGTGTAGATGTCACCCCGATGGCCCGACGAGCAGCCACTAGGTAGGTCGACCGGCCAGCTAATGGCGCGCAGTCGAGGTCACAGTCACTGGAATCCTCCATCCATCGCAGGGCCTTGGGTCTTCCCGCGAACTGCTCGGTTGGGAAGAAGGGTGTGGTGAGAGGAGACAGCGCGGAGCTCCTCAGCACGGCGGCGGACGTGGGGGTGAAAGCCGCATCATCGCCGTCATCTTCATCGTCGTCCTCGTCATCTAGGACATCCTCGACGAGGACCTCATCCTCCAACGATTGCGACTTCATCATGGGCCAGCGCGTAGAAGTGGCCGCAACGTTGGTGTTCGTCACTAGCGGACAGGGTGTGCCGGTGGAGGGGCCTGACAACGGCGGCGGCGAGGAAGCCGCGGCGGTGGCCCCCGTCATCGGCGTCGGCTGCTGCGGCATGGACGAGGTAGCCATGTCCGTGGCCGGAGATGGCAGATGGGTGTCCACCCCGAGAGGCACATCCGCGCGTGCATCAGACACAACTGGGGAGACAAGCGCGCGGACGCCCGTCGTCGCTTGTGCGGCAGCCAGAGCCGGCGCCGGCAGCAACGACGCCTGCAACATGGAGGAGACGATCTCAACCTGCAGCTGCTCTGTCTTCAGCTTGGGTACTGCCTCCACGCCCGGGGAGATGGGGGAGGGGCTGGAGCTGGCCGCCGGCGCCGGAGTGGCCTCCAGCGGTGTGGCACACTCCGATGAGGCAGGCGCACCGAGGAATGCCGGAGCTCCTCCATCAGCCCCATGGATGGATAGATCAGGTGGAGGCGAGCTCGGATCTATGCTCAGAAGGGATGGGAAGGCTACTGGGGAGGGGCTCGGTGGTGGGCGGCGGACGGCATCGCCATTGGGGTGGGGAGGCAGGGAAGAGTCGGGGGGGGGGGAGGGACGGGTCCATTCTTCCCGCACCGACGATGTCCATCCGATGAATCGTTGCGTGTGCATTTGTGTCAAACAAGATGCTGCAACCTAGGATTAGGAAGTGAATGGGATGGATTGCAACCAAAATGATCTGCGCTAGAGAGGAATGATTACAACCTGCAACTGGAGGGTGGGTTCATAAGGGAGTTGATTGCATTGTGCCGAATTTTATTTCTTGTTCAGCGAGGCATATTGCTCGTTCATGCTATAAAATAAGGTGTTTGATGTAATTGGTTGTAAGTGCTCTCACTTTCTAAGGCCTCGGCCATTAGTTCGTCTAAAGTGGAGAAACTAGTCGCCAGCAATAATCTTGCTGAGTCAGCGTTGGTCCTAGACCACCAAATCGCAATTGTAGCAGTTTGGCGTATAATCCCAAAGAATTATACATAAGAGTGGAGATGGGAAATAGCTGCAAGTGAGGTAAGAGGACAAGAACAACATTGGTTCTTTTTTTTTTCTTTTTGAATTTACAGCATTGGTTCTTGGACAAGGAGGTAGAAGACAAGCTCAGGAGGTTATGTTTTTCTGTTCCATACATTACCTCTGTTGCGCTGTTCCTTTGTAGGTGTCCCGGTAGCTTGAGCAGGCCCAAAGCCCACCCCACCGTACCTGCCCAGCGCTCCAGCTAATAGTCCAACTTATGTGACTAGTATAATGCCTTATGTTAACGCTATAGTTTTATCTTGAGGATGCTCATAAAAACCGAAAATCTTCCGCGCCGACCAGGGTGGCACGCAACCGCGCACCGACCACCCTGGTCAGCACTGTTCTTCTTCTTCCCCTCTACATAATTTTGGCCCAACGCGACCCAAGTCCATTGGCGTAGCTCCTCAACAGACGCCCCACCTAAACCTCGCCGACGTTGCCACCGCCTCCACCGTGACCTCACTGCCCCCTCCATCTCCATCTCCTCCCCAGGTATAGAATGGCCGGTCGGCCGGAGGAGAGGGGAGGAGGAAGGGAAGACAGGCTGTTGGAGATGGCCAGCGGGCGGCTTAGGGTGCCCTGGCGGCGGGGGCGGCGGCCGGGCTAGGCCTAGGGTGGGGGCGTTGGGCTCGTCGTGGAGCTTCGCCATGGCGGCAGCGGTGGGAGTAGGGCGGGGGAGGGGAAGAAGGAGGCCGCCGCGGACGCGCTAGGCGTTGTCGGAGCTCCGACGACCCCTAGCGCACCCGCGGTGGGGGTGGTAGGCGGCGCGGGGGCGGGGTCGTGCTGGCGCGTGATGAGGAGGAAGAAGGCCGGGGGAGATGGATGGTGTCGGGAGGAGGAAGAAGGGCCGGGGGAGGAGGGTGGTCAACACGCGGCTGCGTGCCTACCAGGGCGGCACCTAGCAGGACCCCATAAAAATGATCAATTTTTTTACATAGTTTAACTTTTACTCGATTGTATTTGAGCCTATATAGAATTTGGAAACACTTTTGCATATAAGAAGATAGTAAATTAAATTCTTATATTAATCATATAAGTTACATTCTACCTAACTCCTTAATCATATATTGAAAATCATCAGGGATGTTGCTGAAACATTTATTTGCATGAAATGTGAAGAGAGGGTTGGTGCCAGCTGCTAGGGAGGATTGGCGTGGGGAACCAAAAGATCGATCCGAGAGTGCTGTCGCCAGTGGAATCCTCTTCGAGGTGAGGTCTGAGGCAGTGAGGCCGAGCGAAGGCCGTAGGAAAAATTGATGTTGTTCCACGGTGCCAGCGTGCAACCCTCCCTGGGCGACGGTGGCCTTGTCTGGCTCAGCGCCTCGTTAGCTAGTGGTGTCCCGCCACCGAGGTTGTGCCGACTGCTGAATCTAGGTGGCGGCATCGTATGATTTGGGAGAGAGACACATGGAAGGAAGGTGAGGACCATGGTAGAGAAGGAAAGGAAAGTAGAGGCATGATTGATGAAGTGGGGCCTGTGCGCGTGCAGGCGATGGGATGGGTAGGGATGAGGAGGACCATACACAAAATCTTAACCGTTGGATTTGAGGACCACATAAAAAATCTTACCGTTGGATTTGAGGACCATACAAAAAATCTTAACCGTTGGATTTGATTGAGTAAGAAGAGAGAATGTCTGGAATTAAATCTGGACGGTCCGTTTCTAAGATGTTGTTCTACTGTGTACACTTTTTTGTATGCATGGATAGAGGGCTCCTCAGCGGGAGACGTTTTATGGTGTGGATGTAGGAAAGAAAATATTGATGCATTACTAGGGTAGATAGATAGTAGAGAATATGGCAATTATCAGTCAGGGAATTAAAGGAACTCCAATTTTAAAAGAAGATTTTGACTTTTGAAATCAAACCTAACAAGTAATGTTATTGTGAAATTCCTTGTTTTCAAACAAGACCCTAAATCCTTAGAGCCATTTTTACCCTTTTAGTCTTGAACTATGTTAGGTGTCGTATTCCGTATCAAATATGTATCGGATACGGATACACAACAGATACTTGGGCACATACGAAATATGCTTACTATAAATTAATTTCCAGATATAGTTGGGCGTACTCTTTTGAAAATGTTTGGTTTTAGGTACTTTGATAGAGGTGGGCTCATATTATATGCCACACTTAAATACATTATTAGTCATCTCTAAAAAAAATCATTTCTATAGTGGTGATATATGTGGTGGTCATTTTAAAATAGTGTCAAGGTGATTTCATTGGAGTGCAATTTCCTTAAGAAATAAGTATAAGTCACAAAATCTCAAATAAATTTAGATACTTTCTTGTGCCACGCAACCCATGTTTTTCTTTTGAGATAAAATGCACACCACATTTACATGTATGAATGAAAACACACAAGGAAACTAATTTAGCCTCTCTAATCCTAAATATAGTCACTTCGACAATACCTCATGCTAATATTTAGGTAACTCTCGATCACTAGACCATTTATGTTGCAAAACACACCACACATAAAGCAAATTTAGGTATGCAGAATCCATAGTCGATGGGAATCTAAGAAAAGAAATGATATGGTAACCAATTACCTCGTTTGCTATCATAGTCCTATAAAATCCTTGTGTTATCCTCGCCTTTTCAGAAAGTTCAAAGCCTCATTTCTTCATAGCTTCTTTCCTTCTACCTACGTCGCTTCTTGCAAATTCCAACGCCAAACACATTGATCAAAACAAGTCACCTACGCCGATCACTTCAGTGACTTAGTTTGATCAAAATGGCTGAATTCTATTGCAACAACATGCAAGAGCTCAGCGATGTACACAACCTATTGCCACTAGAGATCCACAAGGATATTGGCATTATCAACTCTGAAGGGTTGCGCCGCAAAGCCATAGTCAATGAGATCTCTTGGCGTCTCGCCACCATCCTTAGTGGTGTAAAAAGATCTCAATTCCAGCATAATTGCCTTTCGCCGGCCCAAGCGATCGACTCCAACCATCACCACCACCAACAAGGCTCATGTCCACATATCTATAAGTATGATGGTTGGGATGGCATCATCCCCAACGTCAACGCCAACGTATTGAGGGCAAAAGTGTTGCCATGTAGTACGAGCAATGGAAGAATGTTTGATGTAGCTGGCCTTCCAAAGTTCGTTCCACAGCCGAGGCCACGTCAAGTTGTTCACAATGCTCCAAAACTGATGAAGCAGGCAGGCACCAGGTTTTTCTTGCCGTGTGCAGAGGCATACAACAATAGGAAACCTCTAAGAGCAGGTAGGGGTAGTGCAAATATGAAGAAGACATGTTATAATGAGCAACAATACCGTCAAGAGCGAAAACAACAACACAATCTCCAAGACCACCGTGTGGGACAACAAGCACGCAATAGGAGCCAGACGCACTCTACTTCTCACGACTGTCACGATGAGCTTGGCCTCCCACAAGAGGGGATCTATTAAACGATGATAGATCGACGAGACACACACATCTACTATATCATATCATCTATATGATTGATGGATATAAACCAACAACGGGAGATACAATTTGATATTTGTTACAAGTAGATATAGGCATATGAATAAATGGTGTCTCTCGATGTATCCTATCTATGTACATTGATCGACACATTCATAAACCAACGGCAAGAAATAGCATTCTGATGCTAATTGTATGAGAAGTTTCTAAGGATATGTTTGAAACACAGAAATTTTACAGAAATTACACAGAGACTCTCTCCCTCTCCATTCTGAAATTCTTCTAAACTGAAATCTGAAAGAGGTCAGACACGTGGCTTTAGCAGTTAGGATTAGGATTAGCTGGCACCACGACGTTAACAAGGATATCTTTCTTCGGCCGCGCTGTTTCGCCAGATTCTATTCTAAACCCCAGCTAATACGCCAGCCCAGGAGCCAAGCCCTAGGCCCTACTCACTGTGGCCCAAAATCCCCACCTGCTCCTCCTCTTCCTCGTTGTCTTCCTCCCCGTCCCCCTCCCCGCTTCCTCCCCGTCCCCGAGCCCCAATTCTCCGTCTCCTCCCGCCCCTCTCCGCGCCCGAGGGTTGTTGCAGCCCTCCGCATCCGTCGGACCCCACCGGGAATGACGGCGTGAGTGAGGAGGTCCCCTCGTACTAGGGTTTTTCAATCCGGGAGGGAGGCGAAGCGGACGGACACCGGGTCGGAGTGAGGGGCCGCCATGGCGAGCGACGTGCCCATGACCCCGGAGCTCGAGCAGATCGACGGCGAGATCCACGACATCTTCCGCGCCCTCCAGTGAGTCCTGGATCACACCCCACACCCCCTCCCTCGCCTCTGCCGCTTTTGGACTGTGCCTTGGCGAAGCTGCGGGCGCCGGACACGTCAGCGGAGAGGTTAAGCAACCATTGACCAGAAGAGTAAGAGGTTTGGTACAACAGGAGGTAAATCTGCGTTAGGACTTAGGAGCTTCAGCCACGGAGCACTGAATCAACAACAAAATAGTGGTATCAAGCGTATTTGGCAGGTTCAAACAGAATCCATGGTTGCTGTAATTTTGGTGCCAAGATACTCATGGTTCTTCAAGATGTGTTTTACTTCCATCCTTTGCATTTAACACTACCAGTGATGTACATGGTTCTGTTCCGTATTTGTACCGCTTCTAAGCATCCCTGCATCAATTGGTAACACAAGTTTACTCCTGCCTAATTTGTTGCCACACTGTTCATACCTGAATCAGGTATTGAAATCCATGTATCAGATTCGGCAACGGCTGTATTGGTTTATTATGTCTCCTTTTTTTCACGTCAGCCAAATACATATCTATACAAGTTACATGCATCAAAGTTGCAAAATATAAAAAACATTTTTGTATGATTAGACCTATGCAGCATGGGTATCTTCATTCTACTCTGCAATATCAGCAGGCCTAGCAGTGCTATCACTTCCCAAGTTTGTTGCTACCATCTACTTATGGTGGCTGGGAAAATCAAGAACACAGGAGACTATCGGGAAGACAGGAAGGACCGAAGGGGATCAGAGAAGACTAGAATCTAGATTGAGAGTAGGATGACTACATCGAGAATATGAAGACTAGATTGAGAATGGAAAGGACAAGTTGGAATAAACTCACAGGTGGTCGTGGCGCGGTGAAGTCATTGCGGCCTGTGGGCATGGTCGTGGCATGGTGGGGGAGTTTTGTCGCTATCACAGGAGTGGGGAAGTCATCATGGCCTGAGTTTTGTCGCTATCACATGAGTGGGGAAGTCATCATGACCTGCGGGGTTGCCGGTGGCTGCAGTGGTCGTGATGGAGTTTCCTCAACAGTGTCTCTTCGGCGGCTGGAGGTGGTTGTTCGTGTGGGTGGCGTGCTGGCAGCGCGAGAGTGACCGGAGTTGGCGCAGCTATGCAGGGGAACAAAGGTTTAATGGCGCGTCGGTGGTTATTGGGCTGGGCTGTCTCGAGCAATCGACCTGATACGTGTCGGCTGATGTATCACATGTTTCTGTATCTGTTTTTCCCCCCGGATACTTCTCTGATATGTATCTGTCGCGTATCGGGGCCATATCTATATTGGATACATATCTGATATGGGATATGGACCCTACCGCACGTATCCTTGTATTGTAGGATTATACTATGTACTTTCCTTGACCACTACTGAACTTGTATCCTTAGAGTAGATTTGGTAATTGAATTGCTTTTTGTCTGGAAATAAGTGCTTAACTTATTTTTTGAAAGGAAAGCTTAATTTGTTTGGTGTCTTCATGAAAATAGTTGTCTAGGTGGATATTTGGTTTTGACAATGTTAACTTGAACGCCAAATGACATTGGATACTGTGGATTGATCTGTGCTTATGGCAGTTAGATGATTCAATTTAATGAATTGGACTGATATTATCTTTCCTACCTTTTTCTGGTCACTGGGAGATGATATATGGAATGTATTGATGATGTTAACTGTCACTGAAACTGAAGGTTTCAGACCATATTCCATGGGTTGGGATGTAGTTTGATGCTTGCCTTCTTATTGTAAATAAATATTGATCTGATTAAAAATGGAATATCTATCCTTTTCCCTCCCAGTTTTATATAAGTCGTCGCTAAATGTTGCAAGCAGTTTTTGGCAGACTTCAATGCCTGCATCCTTACTATGAACTAATATTAACATTTGTAGTCCATTTCTTGTGCGAGATCCAACCCGAGTTTCAAGTTGCAATAGCCGTGTGTTCACCATCTTTATGTGACTTGATCAGGGACACCTCTTACGCTTACGCTTGTGATGTGGGAACATGTGTTGATGTAGATTTTGGAACTCCTTTTTTAACTCTTTTGATCTTACTCAAAGTAATCTCAAGTTATTAGCTTCTTTCCTATATAAGTGCTCCTGAGTTCTGACAGTAAATTTTATGCCATTTTATCTACTTTTATGCAGAAATGGATTTCAAAAGATGGATAAGATTAAAGATTCAAATAGGCAAGCTAAACAATTGGAAGATCTTACTGTGAAAATGAAGGAGTGCAAGCGGTAGGTCAAGCTGGACAGTACGGTAGAATCTCTCATTGCAAAATTGTTGTGTTTGTTTTCAGAGCATGCACTAAAGTTACTTATTCATCCATATTCCTTCATTTTACTTGTACTATTTCTTATTTAAACACCCTTTATTTGGGTGAAGCTGAATTAGAAATGATATTACCCGATCTCTGTTTGTTATGAAGATTTCCCTTTTGGAGGTTTTCTTATTTAATAATTTCAATTCTACCTTTCCAGCTTGATCAAAGAGTTTGATCGCATTCTCAAAGACGAGGAGTCAAATAATCCACCTGAGATCAACAAGCAGCTAAATGACAGAAAACAGTTCATGGTTGGTAACTCCAGTAGCCTCATTGTATTTTGCCCTGTGCACTTTTGTAATGTTTCTTGTGCACTGTACAGATCAAAGAGTTGAATTCCTATGTCACCTTGAGGAAAACGTAAGTTGAAGTCCTTTCTTGAAACAGAAGTTGTTTTTTTGCACATGTCTAGTTCTCTGCTTTTTTTATTCTCAATTACAAAGATGCATACTTGTGCGGGAGCCTACGGCACTGGGTACGCCCTTTTTTTTAATTACAAAGACTCGTACTACTAAAAATAAGGAAACTTCTGATTTGAACTGTTATACCTCCTTCATATTTGTGCCGCTTGGTACCTATTGTAAGTTTTAAGGCTAATTCAAAAATTTTCTTGCAGATATCAAAGTAGCCTTGGTAACAACAATAAGAGGGTTGAGCTCTTCGATATGGGTGCGGGAAGTAGTGAGCCTGCTGCTGAGGACAATATTCAAATGGCATCAGGTGAAATTGGTTTCTAACTTCTCGTTACGAACTCAGGATGGATAATCTTATATTTCTTTGTAAAACTTCAAGCATGTCAAACATCACAAAACATACAATCATGTCATTGACATGTTAAAACATTAAAGCTGCTACCGCTAGGCTGCAAATTTATAAATTTATATAATAGGGGTTATTATTTTTCATTAACAAAATAAAGAAAAGTTGAGTTTACAAGATTGTGAGCCACAAGAACTCTGGGTCAACCAGGTCGTATAGGGTAGTTGGGAACGGAAGATCCCAACAAAAATTAGAGTTGCTGAGCCATGATATGTCACACATAAGTAGTTGTAGAAGATCAACACAAAGTAATATGAAAGTAAAACAAGACAATAAGTTGGGCCACGTATGCTAGCCCATTGAGCCTGCTACCCACCTAATGTAACCTACGGGAGTTGTCGTTTCCTTCTGCCTTGGTCATTGCCTTTTCTCTATGCTCAAGCAACCCAACGCCACCAACCCCAAATCAAGCACTGGTAGCCAATATCTCGCTCCTGAAAATAGTAAAATTGATTCCACATGGTGCCCTTCTCTTTTGTGCTCTACTTTGAAAATCGCATGGTCCAGTCCTTGTCCATTGCTGCTGCTAGTGGTAGTCTGTCTTCAACATCAGCTGACCGCATGCGCTCCACGTCTCAGCAACAGAAATCCGCATCAACTACCCCTTCTCTCATCTCCCATGTTCCTCAATGTGGAGCGCCAGAGTGATGATCTGGGCAGAATCAGGAGTTGGCCCTCTTTGACCCTCACTGATGATTTTGGATGATGTCCCTGGGTCACAGAATACGCCTTCGACCTTGACTCTTGTGTTCAATCCAGGCTGAGGCACTGCAAGTCAAAACAGCAAAAGTGGATCAAATGATATTTTAGTTGGCGTGTTCCAATTATGGTTGAATTATAAATGCCTGATTGACATCTAAAGAGGCCTGAACCCTGAAAAAAAGGACGTACCCAGTGCCGTAGGCTCCCGCACTACGTGGTCTGGGGAAGTAAAAATAGCCAGCAGCCATCCCTGCACAAATGTGCAGAGGCTACAAAATATTGTTCATTCTATTATTGTTCAATATGAATTGAGTGGAGAGCAAGGTATTTTATTTCTTCTTATATGATTATCTCACTAACATTTCAGCCATGACAAATCAACAACTCATTGATGCTGGAAGGAACCAAATGGACCAAACAGATCAAGCTATTGAGCGCTCAAAAATGGTTATTTCCCTTACTATGCACCCTTGTCCTGTTTGTTTCAGTTCTCTTCCATAGCAAATTTTACAGGACATTCTTCTTGTAGGTTGTAGCACAAACTGTTGAGACTGGAGCTCAAACTGCTGCAACATTAACACAGCAAGTATGCCTCTGTCTTTACTGGAGTATTAATTTTTCTGCTTCTAAAGCATCTTTTCCAGCTGGCTTACGAGTTGGTTTGCTAAGCATTATATGATTTGTTGCCTATTTACTATTTGCATTGCTGTATTCATTCCTCAGTTCCAGATAATGCTTTCCTAGATTGCCCACAGAATGCATTTTTTTTCAGTTTACCTTCCATCTTAAAATTTTGTACACGAGAAGATTAGGAGTTTCTAACTTCAAAATGCTGTTTTATTTCTAGACAGAGCAAATGAAGAGAATTGGTAATGAGCTAGATACTGTCCACTTTTCACTGAAGAAAGCTAGCAAACTAGTGAAAGAGATTGGTCGTCAGGTACTCCCTCTTTCTCATTCTCTGCCTCATACACATGGTGAGAACGCACAAGCACCAACTGAAAGTTAAAACACATGATTTTGCAGGTAGCGACTGACAAATGTATCATGGCGTTCCTCTTTCTGATCGTTGTTGGTGTGGTTGCTATCATTGTTGTTAAGGTATGTATAGTATGTTTTTCATCAGTGTGCAGAAGAATATCTTCAGTTCAACATTCTTCAAGGGGAATTCGTGTCATCTTACATTATTCTACACCAAATGGCAGTCGAATAAAAGCTTAACTATATATTTTTTTTAATTCTTGCAGATCGTCCATCCGAATAACAAAAACATCCGAGACATTCCAGGACTGGCCCCGCCTGCCCAAAACTACCAGATCCAAAACAGGAGATTGTTGTGGGCAGAAGGTTTCATAGGTCTGTGATGACTGTAAATGTAGGCTTCATGCAGGTGCACTGCTTGCGAAGCAGCAGCTATCCATAGGACAAAAGATAATACTATGTAGTAACAATTCTTTGTGCTTGTATATCTTGTGTCTTGTAGCCATAGGTCTGTATTCGTGCTCCTGGTGTTTGTGCACCGCTGGCCGTTTGGTTGTGTATATACAACAGAGATGAGATGTTAAACCAAACCAGTAATTATGACGAATACCTGAAAGAGTTATAGTGCTAAAATTGTTCATGCTCGCCTTCAAGTGCCATTTTAACGAGTGCTCAAACATGCCGACTGACTGACAAACTTCTCCCATCCACTTTGTTCACAAAAAAAAGGACAAGTATCGTAGTGCTGTGAGAAGACGTGAGCAGCAGGAAGCCAGGACGGCACCTCTAGCATCTGTCCTGACTTCTGCGTGGAGCAGTGGACATACCGTCGTCTCTGCAGCCAGCCCGACCAGCCCGACCAGCCGTCTGGAACGGACGCGTTGCCAATACCTCTCGCATCTGGAAAAAAAAGTTCATTCTGGGAGGGCAAATTCAGCCATGGCGAAGATAGCCAGCGTCGAGGCCCGGTTATTAGTGAAGATGAAGTGATGAACTGACGGGCTGTCCATTGATCACAGGCGACAACAAGCTTAATTTCACACACGAATACAATACAAAGATATATTCTCCAGCTTGTGCATTGCCACTGTTTCGTTTTATTTTATGAGCGCCACTTAGAAGTTTGCATCATGGCTGGATGCAAGTTGACAGTGCTAATAAAATCCATCGATGCTTGATCTTTGCTCTGGACACACACAAAAAAAGCAACATATATTAAACCTTACTGAATGGAGCTCAGACTCAGAAAACAATAACATGGAGACCCACCAACCGAGGGAACAACTAATAACATGGACACCCAACAAGCGATGGAACAACTGATGACAAATTAGACACCAACATTGAACGGGGGACGATGGTATAACCTATATATATGACATCTATACTTGGCATTTGGCAACGACCCAGACACAAACAAAGCCATGGGGGTGATACTTCTCTACTTGGGTCCATAGAACCTTTGGAGCAACTTCTCAATTTATCTCAAACGATCGTTGCCAGACCGACACCTTTCCTCTGGTCATACCTCCCATGGAAGAAGAAGAAGAAGCAGCAGCAGAATTTTGATGGTGGAGGTTCACTTGATTATTCAGAAGCGGTCCTTGCACCCCGGTTCTGCGTCCCGCTCCATGAGATAGCTGCAATGGGAACGAAACACTTGAGGGCCCTGCAGGTTGATCCATTCTGGTGCTCAGATGGCCGTAGTCGGAGCTGGAGAGGCTTGGAAAGAAACCACTGAAAGCATGAGCTTCAGCAGCAGGCATCGCGTTGGCGATCCTGTTTTGTAGCATGTGATGGTCCGCGATGCTGTCCCCGCCTAAAGGCGCTGCCATCTTTGAGTATGAAGGAAACTCTTCTTGTGGCAGGGTTGCTTGCACAGGGAAGTGTGAATTCCACATGTTGCTGGAGTGGTTCAAGTAGTTCCGATGATGGATCACGGTGTGGTTGCTTCCTCTGGCAGCAGCAAGCTCCATCATCGTCTCTTGCTGAGGTGGCACAAATGACAAACTGTTAGGGACGTAGGGGTTGTCTAGTTCTCTCCCAGACAGCTTTGCCTGAGGAAGTAAGCTCCACCAATCGTCCTCCGGTTTTAGGGGCCTGTTTGGTTTGTCTCCATGCAGCTCTGCTGAGCGTTCCAATATGTTCGATTTCGAGGGGCTTAGATACGTGCCTATGCCTGGAACTGGATGTGCCTGGGAGGGCCTCATGCTGGCAAACCTGTTTTGTAGCATGTGATCCAAGGTTGTGCCCCCACCTGGAGGCACTGGCATCTTTGTACCCAAGTATGAAAGAAATTCTTGTAGTGGGGTTTCCTGCACTTGGAACGACTGTGAATTCTTCATGTTCATCATGGACTGGTTGATGAAGTAGTAGTTCTGTTGATGCATCACGATTTGGTTGTCTCCAATCGCAGGCATCATCAGCGTCTCTTGTGAAGGTGTTGGCACAGGTGATAAACTGTTAGTGAAATAATAGGGCATGTTCTGGTTTGGAGCAACGTGGTTGAAATTGCCCACTCCAGCAGGGGCATGGTATGCTCGTTCCACTTGCGTCTCTGCTGCTGCTTCCATGAGAGCTCTCTGCACGTCATCCTCATAGTGTCCCTCTGCTGCTCGACCTCGCCGGCGGCGGCGGCGGCAGGCACGTCTTCCAGTTCCAGTCCTTCCTCTTTCGTCTTCCTCTTGGTGCTCTTCTTCCTCTCACCACCCTCCTGCCCATAGATCGTGCACAAGACCGTCCACCTGTATACAAGAACAATTAATGATAATATCAATGCTGACACACAGACACTAACAGCAGCCTAACCAAAAGGGAAGGATAAAGACGACGACGAGACCTTGTTGGCATTGCCGGCGCGTAGAGCTTCGAACTCCGCCTCGGAGGTGAGGCTCTGGTACTCGTACATGGTCCACTCCGTCTTGACACCGTCGTCTTTAGCGGCGCCTGGTCCTCGTCCCCTTCCTCCTCCTCCTCCTCCGCCGTTGGCGGCAGACCGCCGGCCTGGTTCTTCTTCTTCCTGCTGCGCGACGCTTCGTAGAACACCAGCGTCCGGCGGCATCCAACCAGCACGCCGCCAGCAGAGCGGATCGCCCTCACGCTCCCCGTCGCGTTCCAGTGGCCATTGTCCGGCGTGGTCCGGTTCGGCCGGTTCCCGCTCGTGTGCTTGCGTTCCCTCTCGGTGAAGAAGAACCACCGGCCCTCGCCGTAGGGCCTGTACTTCTCTGCAGGCAGGAAATCATCACACGCACATCGATATTAGATACGAAGTAAAAAAAATTAACTGATTTGTGTCTTGAATTAACAGACTCGAACTCGATCGATCTGCGGTAGCTTAATTACCTATGAGCGTATCAGGATGGTAATCGAGGATACGCTCGTTAACGAAGATCGGCAGAGGCAGGCGGTGGTTGGCATTCGCGAGCCTCGGGCGCAGGTAGTAGACGACGAGCTCGGCGTCGGTCGCGAGGAAGTGGTAGCCCGGAGGCAAGTTGAGCACCGACTTTGCCGTGCTGCAAACAGCGGGCGCCGCCGCCGACGACATCGGTGTACTACACATGTACGACTAATCACTTCTTTGCAAGAACCAAGAACCGAGTTCATTACGCATAATAATACATATATGATATTTGAATTTAGTAGAAACTAGATCAGATTCAAATACAATATGCGTTCGAGTGCTTGATCGGTTTCGAATTTCGATAGCAGGGAGTAGAAGAGAGAATCGAAGGGTGCGCATACCTGGCGGTGGCGTTGGTCGCCAGCGAAGGACTCGACGACGAAGACATACCGAAAGAGGACCAGACGCGTCTGAGCCCGGACACGTGGCGTAGGGCGGCGGTCGTACGCGGCGGCCGGCGGGCGTGGGTGAACGTAGGAGTACGGGAGAAAGAAAAGGCAGACGGAGAACGGAGGAAGCACCGGAAAAAAATAATTGTGGGCCTGGACCTGGGCCCTGGCGGAGGAGACCTGAATATATTCCCACCCTGTTTGTATAATCTAAGATGGTATATACATATACCCAAATAAAACACACTGCAGAGGTACAAAGATTATAGAAAAAAATTCTAAACTACTGTACTTCCTTCAAGTTCAGCTATTTTAGTTGATCCAACTTACTCACGACTTAACAAGACTTGTCTTTCTCTGTTTCTCTACGTACGAGTTGTATTTTAATTTCAAATTTTGTAAGATGGTACAAAACATCATGTACTATGTCACAACAAAAGAAAATTATAGGCGGTTAAGAGTAATTTGACCAACTAAAATAGTCGGGAGAGTAAATCAAACCAAACATATATTATTTTTTAGGAAGTTGTTTTGGCACAAAGTGAAATTTAGAGGGAGAACTATATTTTTCTTATATTTAATAATCTCAATTAACAAGGTGTCTCTGGGTAGAGATCTCAAGGCCTTAAAATCATTCGATCTTCTTCTTTGATTAATAGAGAAATGCATGTGTCTTGCATTGCTAAAATAAGATAGTAATAACGTTATTTCTCCTAAAACTCTGGTCACCATAGGGACTCACGCGTCTATGACTTGTTCGATGGAAGTCTTTAGTTGGGAGTTGCCTTGTCATCATGCTATGTATGTCACCGCCAGATACACATGTGGATTGGTATGGACCTGCGATGAACGATTTGGAAAGTTGATAGACCCATCAACTAACTTTTAGAGTTGATGCACCTAATTGAAATCCCCACATAAGTTGATTGATCTATGATGCATTGAACTCTTATTTTATTATATAAATTTGGTCAGATTTAAAATATTTTGGCTCTTCAAAAGTTGAAATGATTTAAAATTTGGGATGGAGGGAGTACTATATTTGTCGTGAGATATATTTTCATAATACATTTATTTGGTGTCAACAACCTTAAGATTTTTAACATCTATATGTCTACTTAGTCAAACTTTGGACACTTTAATCGAGAACTCACCTAAAATTGTATTCTTTTTTAGAACAGCGGTAGTGGTTTATGCCATCACTAGGCTTCTAAGCGCATGGCTTCTGAATGTTTGTTTATCTCAGCAAGTCGGCATGTTTGTGCACACATCAGCTTGTCGTTAATATAAAAGGGGAAAAACTTAAACCAATAAGCATGCAGTGGTAGTGCCGGGATATCTCGCAGGCATGATTATTGAAGCGTGTTGGAGCTCGGAGTTGGAACCAGAGTCAAAGATGTTCTCTTCCTTCTCTGCATGCACTCATTGTGGATCAATTCATAAAAGACAGTATATTAGGTAGAAGTTTGCGTGTGGTATGATGTATGAACAGCTGTTTATATGCTCCATCCGGCTTTGATTTTTATGGTACATGCAATTTTTACTATATATCTAGATATAATAATATGTCTAGATACATAACAAGATGCGTGTACCAGAAAAATCAAAGCAACCATCCTATTTTAAAAAAAATCAAAGTGACTTACAATTTAAAACGGAGGGAGTACTAACTAGTAGTTTATACACATGTGCAGTCGTATCCTTCCTTAGTTGACTTTGCATATGGTCAAAAGGATTTGCTTGGTGTTCATTTCAAACGGGCCGAGTAAGCGAAAATTTCAAAATGAGATGTTTAGAAACCAAAGACGCATGGGCGGAGGTCTAGCAACTTACAAACAAACAGATCGACTTCATGGCGAACCGTAGAACTTACAAACAAACAGAGAACTAACGTGAAATCTATCTAACAACTGGTCGCTCCCATGCACAAGTCTGACCAAGTTTTAGGTCGTTTGGTTTATTTGATTGAATTGCATTTCTTGGTCAGTCCAATAGTGGTGATCGACTGATCGGACATGCCATCTTACGTACACAATGATCTGACTTAGCATATCATTTGATTTTTAAGTTTGCTAGAAGAATTCCTGTTGGTTTCAGCTACGCTAGTGGATCTGTGGATGTGTATACCGCATGGCTATTAGCTAGCGAAGTCCGCTACTTCCCCCATCCTAAATTATAAGTTGTTTGATTTTTTTAGAACAAAGTTTGATCAATCGTCTTATTTATAATTTTATATAAAATATTATTTCTTTTGTCATGAATTGCTTTATTAATAAAAGTTCTACAAGAATTGTTTAAATTTAACCATGTTTATATAAATTTTTTGAATAAGATAAATAGTTAAATTTAAGATAAAAAAGTCAAACGACTTATAATTTAGGATAGAGGAAGTAGTATTTAAAGCAGGAATGATTCTTCCAGATACCGTCAATGTTTCTCTGGCATCCCAGCCCATCCTGTCGTCCTCAAGCCAATTGTCCCTCATATCCGCTCTCTGAATTGATGGATAGTTCCATTGGTGGTGGTTCATCCGTATGCTCTTGCCCTCATGGCCCTCTGGTATTTTAGGGAACTGTGGTATATTAGACATGGCTATATACATTATATATTAGGCTTTCTTTGGCTGCACTCTAATGCACAACAATCCACATGGGTTAGGAGTGATTGAGGTAGGAAATTAACTGTCCCTCCCAAACCAATATGTAGAATAGAGTAGATTGGAGTACAACCAAATAAACCCTTAAAGGGAATTTCTCTACAACCAAACCAATATGTAGAAAAGAGACGATGGATATATAGGAGAATTATTGGAGTTGCTTTTAGACTTGGATGTAACTAAAAAAGTGTCAATCCAAACATATATAGCTTGTTGGGACAGAGGTAGTATATGAAGTTATGAACTGAACAAGTTAAACTTTATTCAATAACAATGAAAATACAGAAATACAAACCAAAGAATTGCATATACAAATCTCTCCAGGATTTGAACAAATAAAAGGCAAATGTGGAAAACACAAAGATAATAACAACAGTTGCCATGTTGTACAAGTACAACACCACGCTTGCAGTTCATGAACAAATCAAACACCACCAAAACAACTGGACAGATTGATCCTTCACCAACAATCACCGTGCAGTTTTTTTCCTGAAGGTCTTCCACATTGCACTGGGGCAAGTTGATCAACACGAGTAGCTCGTAGCGACTAATTGATCGCCCTGCAGTTCTTCCTGACCTGTCCTTGGTACCCGGTCTTGACTTCGATGCTGGCCATCTTCACCATGGCCCTCTCGAACTTGTCCTCCCACCACCCAGGGATATTGGCGTTGTCCCGCACCAGCTTGGCCGTCTCCGCCGCCTTGAGCAGCTCGGCGTCGGAGGTGAAGAGCACGGTGTGCGACAGCATGTTCTTGTAGTACTGGTTGTCCATGGCGTTGGGCGTCACGACGTCCTGCACCACCGTGGGGTCGTTGCTGCTCGTCGGGTTGGCCGGGCATCGGCTCTTGAGGAACCCGGCTAGCCCGGGGCTGATGTCGGAGGGCACCGAGGCATTGAGGCGGTCGGGGACGAAGGACGAGCAGTGCGAGCGGCCGATGGTGTGCGCGCCGGAGAGCACGACCAGGTCCTCCACCGACAACCCCTTGACGACGAAGCTGTTGACGAGGGTGCTGAGGTTGGACGTGGGCGGGACCAGGAACTTGAGCGACTCGGAGGCGTTGGAGAAGGTGCCGTCCAGGCGGCCCGCCGGCATGTCGAAGGAGACCTTGCCGCGCCTCAGGATGCAGGACGCGTCGCGCGCCGCGAAGGCGATGATGTCGGCGCAGGAGACCACCCCGGGGCACGCGGTCTCCAGCGCGTCCTTGATGGCGTCGATCAGCTCGAACCCACGCAGGCTGGGGTTGTTGGGCGGGCTTGTCTTCTCCGGCGTCGGGCTGAACAGGGTCGGGTCCAGAAGCACGGAAGCATCACAGCCCTATAGTCGCCAATTAACAGTGACTTTGTAAGGACGATGTATGTATATACGTTTTTTTGTGAACAATGTATGTATACGTTGCAATGTAATAAATCGGTACGTTCTTGGATGATGATAATGTAAAGTACCTCGACGAAGCAGTCATGGAAAAGCATACGGATTACAGCGGCGCCACTGCCGGGGTTCCTGGCGATGGCCTTCTCCATGATGGCCCTCACGATGGCCTCAGCCTGAGGACACTTGTAACGGTAGTACCCTAGCTCCAGAGGATAGTAAGGGCTGGCCTTGCACGCCACTGCTAGGAGCAGCAAGCTAAGTGCGGCGCCTAAAACGGACGACATCTTCGGTGCAGTAGCAGCAATAGCCATGCTATATGTGCTTAATTGGTATCTCTACCAGCCACTCTCTGTAAGAGAGGTTTGAAGTGAAAGAATTAAGAAGTGATGGAGATCGATGAGTTGCTGCTCAAGTGAGGAGACGATATTTATAGCTGGAAGCAGGCCGAAGGGGGTGCAACATTATATTGACCATATATGTCATTATGCATAGCCATATGGACAACATGCATGTTCTTAAAATTTGAATAAGAGCTAGTTTGGTGAGAAATTTGTTCTACTAACTTTTTACTTGTTGCTTTATTAATTAGTCTGTTAGACAAGAGCACTTCACTAACCCTGGATAGAGGCTGCTCAACGAATGAGAACTGTAGTCCTAAAGTCAGATATGCATCCAGCAAGTCACCTTGAAACTAGCCATAAAATACTCGTGCCAAGTGCCAAGTCAGATATGCATCCAGCAAGTCACCTAGCTTGAAACTGCGGATTTGCTGGATCAATCTATGATATTTAATTCGTTCTGGGAAAAAGATATATGATATTTAATTGATTTTGCAATAAGCTTAACCATCTAGATATACTATCACACAACGCCAGCATGATTATGTGTCCTAATCCACATTTATCATATCGTCAAACTACTTCTGCAGAAACAATTTAATTTGATTTGCGACAAAACCGAAGCAATTTCTCAGTTTTGCTGTTGGTTCCTCCAAAGCATGTTTCAGTATCCTCCTATTGCCAAGTATAATAGTCTGCAGGGTTAAGGCGGCCTAAAGCTTGCAACTACTACATTTGGCTTTTACGCTTGAACTGAACCGTCGTCGCTGACTGCTCGGATGGTTCAGTGCAAGATCATCTGTGGTCATTTATATTAGCTATGCGAGAAGCGCCAATAATTTACTTGTTAGCTAGTGCGTGACTAGTGATGTTTGTGCGGTCCGATCCGTGTTTGATTTGGTTTCGCTTACACATTTCCTTTTTATATAATTATTAAGAAGTAACCAGGCAATGGATGCCTGTTTCCGGGCCGTTAGTTGAGAGGTCGGCTACTGAGAAGAAGGATTCCATGGACACGGATCAGTGTCTGTGCAAGCTTGCCGGGTCAGACGAGTCATATATGTATGATTAGTTGTATCTTCTTCAAACGTACGGTTCAACAACGAAAAGGTAGTTTCATTCACAACAACCATACATATACTAAGTTCGTTTTGACTAGGAATATATACATAGCTATATATACCTGCTTCCACCATATGTTTTAGCATTATATATGCATCGCAATAAACACCTAGTTAGTTGGCTACGGGAGAGATGCTCATTTCATATCCTTGCCTCGCCCTAGTGAGCAGCCCCGACGGCGTATTGTTGTAATCAAAACTCTTTTATGTACTCGGGGAAAAAAAATAAACAGCTAGCTAGGCCGGCTATATGTGCCGGTGAAACGTAATTTTAGCATGAAACGTCAGGGTCTCTGCAGGGAGATGAGCTAGACAATAGCTACGCTCCACTCTGGCGTTTTCGTCTTTGACCAAACCGAATGTGTCTCCTTCACTTGTCCGGGAGAGGTGCCTGGCTGCGTGCCAAATTACCATGACGTGTTGTGTCGGTGTGTGAGTGGTAGTTCGAATGCTACATCCTCTACTTACCAAGCTATACGTGCACAAGAGAAAGCTAGCGGTGTGCATGGAATGCGCCTCGAATTAACATATATGTATATATCTAGTACCGTCACATATATGTATATATAAATATGTAACACGTGACGTTAGCCCGTGATGCGCTAATATAATTCCGTCTTACTCCCTTCGTTCCAAATTATAGTTTATTTTGATTTTTTTGGTGCATGTATTTTGCTATGTACCTAGATAAATAATATATCTAAATACATAATAAAATGTATGCACCGAAAAAGTTAAAGTGAACTATAATTTAAAACGGAGGGAGTACTTTCCAAACTGAATTGAGTACAGCTGGAGCAAACAGACAAGGAGCGTGGACACTGATGTCACCATGGTTTTGGAAATACTCAAATGACTTGAGGTGCAAGTAAAATCTACAAATTTCTTTATATATATCCTCTTCTTTAAATAAGATACCATTTTTTACCATTTATAAGGCGCTTGCATAAAGTCTACATAGTCAAGGCTTCTTCCCTTCATACTAAGTAATAATTGTTTCATGCCGCATGGGCTACACAATTATAGGAGGTAGATGCATTAAATTAGTAGTTAATATTGATCTCTTAGTAATAAAAGTTACTTATATGAAATGAATATTTTCTCGGCATAATATACAGTCTGTGGTGTCCGTTGAGTTGTGATAGACTAATCAAATTATTGATCTATATGTTTTTCTTTTCATCCATTTACATAGTTTTCCCTTTGACATGACAGTATGACACCACTGTGTATCTTGAATATATCTCGTGGATCTGGAATTTTTATTTCCAATTTTAATCTTATTAATTGTAAAGATTTTTGGGCCTTGGGATGGCTTGAAAGGTGAAGATAGCAAGAAAAGGGTTTCGAGGAACTAAGCAACGGTAAAGGGCAAGCGGTGGCTTGGGCACTAATGAACCAATGCTAGGGTGAAGAAGAGAGTTTTGAGTCTTGCACAAATCAAGAGTTGTGAGGAGGATCAAATCATTGTTGAATTAATAATGAAAAAGTGACTTAATCATTAAGTGAAATCATATTTTTGGAAATGGTTCGAGTCACATGTTCAAGGTGGATGTGCTCAAAGGAATGAGACAAAGATTGTTGTCACCCTCAGATATAGAAGATATAAATGGGATATGAAGATATTGAAGTCTCAAGTAGTAGAAAATAGACGTATTCTTTTGATCTAGAGTATAGGTATGACATATTATTAAGAGGAATGCAACATGAATAGTTTGATACGTCTCAAGTGCTTAACCAAAACACAAGTACGTGCTAACTTGAGAGACACATGTCACGACAATTGCACATGTTGATCTTGGGGCTTCTCCTTTATTGGGATGGATAGACCATCGGTTAGCTCAATTTTCTGGAATGTCCAAGATTATTGAAATCATAGTTCGGAGCCAAAAGTTATGGGTGTTTTAGTTTTCTTGTTAAATATAAGAGCTACTACAGAAGCTTTGATTCTACAAACATGAGGACCGTAAAATAATCAAATTTTTAGGTGTTGCAGGATGTGGTTTAACAAACTAGAGGTTTGATTCTGTACTAATAGCTTTATATTAGATTTGGGTTTTTGGAGCCCTAGTCCTCATTGAGGGTCTAGTTTCTGGTGTTTTAGAACTCCAAAATGAGAAGACAAAGGAGGTGGTGTGATGGGAGAACGAAGGGGGTGCACAGGACGAGACGGGGAGGAAGGAGAGGGAGAGAAAGGCGGGGATTTCACCACAAAACTAACCTAGTGAACCATCACATGAACCTCACATGACATACACACCATGGTGGCAACTTATTGTGTGTGCCACATGAGATCTAATCCCCAAACAAAGGGGTATGGACTATGGTAAACCACTCAAAAAGTTAATGAGCCCTGAAATGTAGTTTGAGAGTTAATAGACCCAAGTGACACATGACCGATAGTTAATGAACCTATGGTGTATTTTCCTTAAAAGTAAACAAACACTATTGTCTACCAATTATGTTGGATTTAACTGGGCTTGGCATATCCTAATTTCCAATTAAATCATATATCCCAAAGTCCATAATGAATGCTAGGAGGAATGCACATTTGTACCATAGGTGAAATTGAGAGGAATATGAACAAACTTAGCATGTCGCTCTATGGTGAACTTGTTCAAAGGTTGGAGAGAAATAATAGGAAAAAACTTGGGTGGACTCCGGGCGCATTTCGTCGAGGATGAGCTCCCTCACTGGATGCACGACGCGTTGACGCGGCACGCATCAGACGGCGGCGAGAATTGAGCGCATTTGGATGGTTGCCGTCGGCTCAGCACCGCAGGAACGAATCACGGCTCGGCTCCACTTCCCTTCGGCTCAGAAATCAGACGTCAAAGTCATGTTCGTCTTGTCTTCCTCGAGTCCGCTGCCGCCACTACCCACTAGCCCTTAGACCCAGTTGCACGCTCCCTCCACCGCTTGCATGGATGAAATAGCGAACTCCATGGAAGACGTCAGAGGTAGAAGACGGAATGACAAAAATGCTTCAGCAAGACGATTACGATTATGCAGCGGCGGCGGTGCCAAGGTGGGCTTGCTTTCTCATGACTGCCTTCGATAACCTGCTGCTGTCCTTCACGGACGAGGACCGCTGCAATCTATCGTCGCCGCCGCCGATGACGAACGACGACCTGTGTGCGGCCTTTGCGGCAAGCATCCAGGCTGGCGTGGGCGACTCCAACCTGATCTGGACCACAGTGAGCCCCCGCCCGCCACTGCCGCTGCCGCTGCCGCCGCCGCCGCCTTCGCCACCACCGCCGCGACATCCTGCTCCGAATCGAATCTGAGCCTACTCGAGCGCCTACAGGAGCCGCAATTGACCGTGTAGCCGAGGAAGCCGACGAGGTGTGACTCTGATTACAAGCCGAATGAACGCGCCAGCTGCTGAGGGAGTCGAGTGAACGCTGGTCGTCTGATGCGGGCCGCGTCCACGCGTCGTGCATCGGGGAGGGTGCTCATCCTCAACTCAATGAGCCCGGAGTCCACCCAAGTTTTTTCCGTGCCACATGTGTGCACGTAGGTGCACCAAGCTTTGTGTAATGCCAGTATATAGATTCTATTTGGTTGACATCCAAATTTTACCCTAATAAAGATTTGGCAAGCCAAAGGTTAATAAAAATATTGTAATTGATTTGGCAAGCTTAATGTGTGATGTTAACAATCTTGGTAGCAAAACTAAATAGTAGCTAAAATCATACCTTGCTAAATCATTTGGCGTGGCAAATCATGCATTCGTGTGGATGGGGACTGCTGGGCCGGCCCATCACAAATGTGTCGCGGACTCTGGTTGGAGCGCGATGGGTCGCCAGATGAATTTCTGCAAATATTGGGTCAGAGTGTCAACCTAAAGAGCATCATATTTGGCCTTTTGATGCGTACCAGGAGGACATGATCGGTGCTCAACCCTGCTTGCTCCACGTCGGTTCGGCCTTCTGGCCCCGGGGGGGGGGGGGGGGGGGGGGGGGGTGGTCGGGGTCGTTGAACACCACCGCAGACCACCTGCGCACAGGTGCTTGGTTCTCTGATGCTCGCTACGAATTTAGACCAACCCCCTTTGGTGCACAGCTCTTTCTTTCGGTTCTTCCTTCTGGAAATGATTGGACTACAGTTCCTGTGCTGTGCTGTTTTGACTTGTTTCTTCTTGTCTTCTCGTTTGGGCTTCCATATCTTCCATGATCTACACAACAACTCTTTATCCTATAGCTTTAGGGGCTGACCATTTGATCTTCATGTTTCCTTTTGTCCAAGTCCATCCTTGCACTGTTAGACCAAATACATTGTATAATAACAAACCACATTAATTCAATTGATCACGTTGTAATGCAATCACCAAAATTATTGATGGCCCTAGCTGATGTCATTATCTTTACAATCTTCCATGAGTTTATGCCATGTTCGGGCACCATATGTTTTAGTTGCTATGTATCTTCTTCCAAAATTTATGTATTTTCGGCTTGGTTGACACCTAAAGTAGTATCAAGATTTACAATGGAAACTTTAGACAACACAAAAACTTTAGTTATTCGTGATAGACGAGGGTATAGCCAATTTTATACGGGTGTCCAGTCTCAATTCACATCTTTTCTAAAAAATATAAAAAAAAAACGTCTCAGTTGCAAAACTAGCGCATCAAAATGTGTTCCATCGTTATATAGAAAAATTTGAAGTACACGATCACACAGTGTCCAAGAACAGAGCAAGTAAAGTAATACAAGTACTCCTGTAAAACAACAAGTTCCTTATAGCAAAAGAATAAACAAAAAAAAAACATCCTTGGTAATTTCCTTTGGAAGTTCGAAACCTAATTGCTGCGTAATAATAGAAATAAAATAAAAAGATCAAGGTGCGCACGGAAATCCAGCACACGAAGAACAAATCAATGTTGAGTGTTGACGGCCCTGCAGTACTTCCTGATCTCTCCCTGTCCCTGGTTACTGGTTTTCACCTCAATCTGGGACATCTTGACGAAGGCCTTCTTGAACTTGCCCTCCCACCACCCAGGGATGTTGGCGTTGTCACCAACCATCTTGGCGGTGGCCGGCGTGGTGAGCAGCGCGGCGTCGGACGTGAAGAGGACCTTGTGCGCGAGCACGTTCTTGTAGTACTGGTTGTCCAACGCGTTGGGGGTGACGATGTCTTCGTTCACGGTGGGGTCGTTGGCGGTCGTCGGCTTGGCAGGGCACCGCCTCCGGAGCAAGTTGGCAAACCCGGCGTTGATGTCGGAGGGGACAGTGAGGCGGTCGGGGACGAAGGACGAGCAGTGGGAGCGGCCGACGGTGTGCGCGCCGGAGAGCACGACCATGTCCTCAACGCCGAGCCCCTTGGCGGCGAAGGAGGCGATGAGCCCGGTGGCGTTGGAGACGGGTGGCGGCAGGTTGCCAAGGGCCTCCGATGCCTTGGAGACGCGGCCGTCGAGTCGGCCGGCCGGCATGTCGATCTTCAAGTTGAACCTGCTGAGGAAGTAGGCGGCGTCGCGGGCGGCGAAGGCGACAATGTCCGCGCACGAGACCACGCCCGGGCAGGCCTTCTCGACGGCGTCCTTGGCCGCGTCGATGACCTCGAAGCCGCGCAGGCTTGGGAAGTTTGGTGGGCTGAGCTTCTCCGGCTGCGGGTTAGCCGGCGTCGAGTCCAGCAGCACAGAGCCGTCACAGCCCTGTATGTTTGTAGTTTGCATGTCGTGTCAGCCTCCCTCTCGCCATTGTACATTTGTACTTGGTGCATTCATGCATGGTCGACATTGCTGCGCGTAAATACCTGAACGAAGCAGTCGTGGAAGAGCATGCGGATGAGGCCGGCGCCGATGCCGGCGTTCTTGTAGACGAACTTCTTCACCTCGTCCCGGACAATGTGCTCCACGCGGGGGCATGTCTTCTTGTAGTATCCCACCTCCAAGCCCTGGCATGCCGTCGCAAGAACCAAGACCGCCCATGCCACCGCCACGGCAAAGCTTGAACGAAGAAGCCATTGTGGGTGTCCTCTTGGCTGCTCAGTGAGGACTCGAAATTCTATTTGACTGCGTGAGAGCTAAGAGTTGAGTGATGAAATGCCTTCGTATGGGTGGCTATTTATACTATACGTACGTGTCAGTTGGATGCATGGTGTATTTATTTGGATCCATATCATGGTGTATTATTGAGTGCGAACTGATTAGAGAGCTAGCTGTTATACAGAACATGCATGGATGGAGGCTGCAACTGCCATTAGCTAACCATTTGACATTTTGACCTGCAAATGGATAGCTTGTTTAAGTTGCTGATGTAGCTGCAACCGCGCGCCGCCTGTGGTTTCTTCCCTCTGTTCGTGACTGGAATAATCCATTAAATTTTCTCTTCATGGGAATGTTCCATTGCATGATTTGCTTTCAGCCAATGAATATTAGTAGTAACTGTTCTGTCCTGCTAGCTATAGATTATTATTAATTTTTTGGAAGAAAGCTAGCTATAGATATCCCTTCATTTCTTAGAAATATAAGTCAATTCTCCGAAGAAGCCCCCTCATCGCTTAAATTGAAAATGTACTCAAATGGACATGTCACTGCTTCTTGTGTGAAGAGCAGTGAATATAATGGAATTCAAAAAAAGCAGTGAACATAATGCATTCAAACTGGCCCGTTTAAATAACATCTTGTCATTTTTTATATTTTTTTTAAAAGGTCGACTTGGTGTTCTGTTTTTGTTCTTTTTGACATTTAGGAGCATTATTGTGTTTTATTGACGCTCACACTTCAACGAGCTGTATTAGGGAGTTATGCATAGCAAACCTAGTTCTTACCAGGGTTCAGAGTTTCAACTGATTTTTGGTCCAACTCATATTGATAATTTCGATTCTATTTCCTTCATTTTTTTATTTTAGCGAAAATCTTATAAAATTTGAAAATTTCGACCGTCGACCGCAACTTCAACGATTTTCGATGATCCTACATGTCCTAACCCTCCGATATTTATGTCTCAACCATTAGGCTGAGCCCTGGTCCCTACAATGTTACTGTACCCTTGGATTCTACATAATGTCTATTGCAACTTGTAATGGAAGAAAATTGTATTGCAGAATATTCATTAAGAACCTGTTTATTGTCGCAAAGGATCATTATGCATACATTAGGTGGTAAAAAATATGGTAAAAAATACTCATTAATGACATGAAAATGTTTCTTTAAATGTCAGAGAACAGAATGATGAAATATACATGTTACCATGTAATTGTTGGATAGCCAGAAGGTAAAACAGCTGAGAACAATAGCACTTGTCATATAAACCGCTTTGGATATTTGGACATCTGGACTGCATGGACATTTGCTTTAAGAAGAACTTTTTACACATTTTGGAGCACACATAATTCCATGAATGATTCCTCATTCTTATTCATCCCACATGTAAACTGGGAACAACTTAACCCTTCCAAATAAATTGGGAACAATACACCACTGGGAGTGATTGATCTACCAGTACTGTAAGTTCAAGGAAGAAAGGAATTCAAGAAGGGGAGCAACAAATTGCATCTGAACTTTCTCATCAATTGCCAAGAAGAGGGGGAAATGAACGAAGAGAGATCTGATGCCATGTTTCTCTGCAAACTTAAGCGGGTGATAATAGACAGTTGCACACAAATCGGCCAGCATCATCTGAAGGCATCACATCATATATTATTTTGTTGGAGAGACTTGCTTATTTCCATCACTGGCAGCGTAGTCTGCTTGATCAAGAAAACCAAACGTAGTTCACCTGACGCACATGATAAGATAACTAACAGATAGCAGGAAATAGACAGTTGTCCAAATAATCATTGATGTAGAAGCTGGAGAACATTTGAGATCAATCATAGAATTTCCTTAGGGACCTTTCAAGTAGGAAGTTGTAGTAAAGTGGTTAACTAGAGTGATGCATTGAAATGGTAGCAGTAAGTTTAACAAAGGAAATTCAATACTTTGAAAAGAATGCAATCAACCGACAGCAGGTTTATCAAAACATAAATGATTGAACATCGAAGATATAGTGATAAAGAATGAACATGTTGTATATGAAAACAGAAAAGGTAGAAGGATAGAAGGATAGCAACCTGTTGTATGGTGTAATCCCGGCATTATGGCAAATACAAAGTATGGTGTAATCCCGGCACTATGGTACATGACAAGGTCAATGGATCCATATCTACAAAAGTCATCATGGATCCTAGTAACCAAGGAGCGAGAGGCGATAGTTAGCAAACTTAAGGTGGCTTGCGAGGATTTGATATTGAAGATACAACTTTACCATTCCGAAGCTGACATCAGAAATAAACAAGAGCGACAAAAAACTGACCGCTACATAATTTCATAGCGAATTGTTGCATGCAGAGCATAATGACTTTTCCATGAGACTGGAAGTAGCACTGAGAGCCCTACAAAACAAAGTGTTATACTGTCAGCAAGCTGCCTTTGCCAAGAAGATGAAACAAGATCGTGCCGTCTTAAATCAAACCTTATCAAAGGCCCGTGAAGAAAATGATGCGGACATAAAAAACAAAGGAGCCAAAGTTGACTCCATGATTAAGCCAACAGGGGCACAAATAGATGAGGAGTTGGAGAATGACCGCTCAAAGTTGAAGTCCCTGATTGAGTCCTTGATCCAACAAGAGGAGGTCCATGCCAACATGAATGTAGAGGTAACTATGGCACTGTTTAATTCATACTTTGCATTATATAGATAGACATCTGAACATGTACAAGATAGAACCTGTATATCACGTACTTACAGATATTAATGGACGAGTGTAGCCAGGTATATATGAATTTTTTGCATAGCTTTGGTGTAAGAACTCATCGTGGTCAAATGTTACTTATTCATCCAATTTATAGATGCATGATGTGGTAATACAATTTAAGGTTCACTCGACGAAGGAACTTTTTTTGGATCTAAAGTACTACGACAATCGAGAAGAATTGGGTCAGTTTACAATTACAAAGTCAACCACTACTCTTGATTTTGTCCAAATGTTGAAAGATTTGATAACTTTTGGATACATATATAGAAGATGCACAGTTGTACTACCTCAACCCTACTCCTATGAGTCAACCATCAACTCAACTAGGTTAGTAAAGATTGATGGACAAGAAGAGAGAAATTAATTAGTGCATGCTCATGCTGAAGAGAAGACTCAGATTTTTCCTTTGCACCTAGTGAACAGATGGATTGCGGCTTGAGTATTGGTTTTTGACAAATCTAAGTCCCCTCTTGAGCATGACCATGCAACAATTGATTTACCTCTTCTAGCCTCTCAATCTTTATTAACCTAGTTGATGACTTAACTCCCAGGAGTAGGATCGAGTAGTACAACTCTGTGTCTCCTTTGTATACAAAAGTTATCAAACTTATCAAACCCTCCAAAATCTGGACAAACTGAATAATAGTGGTTCACACTGTAATTGTAAATTGGCACAGTTTTTATCGACTGTCATAGTACTTCTTTAGATTCACTGAGTGAACCTTAAATCACATTACCACATCTTGCATATATAATATGTATAGTTAGATGAAAATCATAATTTGACCACAACAATTTCTAACACCAAAACTATGCAAAAATTTGATATATCGGGCCACACTCGTTGACAGATTAATATCTGCAACTAACTCAGTGGTATATAGATCCTATATGTCCTGAGGGCGATCTATATAATACAAAATATGAATTAAAGAGTATCGTAGTCACCTCTATATTCAAGTTGACACGGGCCTTCTCTGGTTGGATCAAGAACTCAATCATCAATCAAGGACTTCAACTTTGAGCTCTCATTCTCCAACTCCTCATACATTTGTAATCATGGCGTTAACTTTGGCTCCCTCGCTCTTTAAGTTGGCATCATTTTCTTCACCGACCTTTGATAAGGCTTGATTTAAGATGGCACGTTCCTGCTTCATTATCTCAGCAAAGGCAGCACGCTGATCATATAACACTTTGTTCAACAGGGCACTCAGTGCTACTCCATCCTCATGTCATTATGCACAGTGCTTGACCCTACCTTTTGTAGTTGATGTAGCAGTTTCATAAATCATGAACAAATAAAAATGGTTTAAGTTTTGGTCATTTGATAGTAGTAAAGAATAAAAATATACTATTTCTGTAAACTAGCAGTGAACAAAGATATGTGCTTGCCGACTGAAACCTACCAGCGGCCATCCAAACATTAAAATAAAGGCACCGCACATTATGATGACATTTAACATTTGCACTATTGCGATGAAATAATCAGACGAAGTAGTCTCTTTAAAGAAATCCTTTACAAGACATATAGAAGAAAAAAATTACTAATAGTGATCTCACATTGGGTTTTTCAGTTTTCTAACAAATAAAGAATACGGACTTATTAGATTACACATGCGATTATTAAATAAATAATTAAAAACAATACTAATAACTGTGGTCTGTGGCGGTCTTTGGACGACCTGGGCGAATCCCTTGTAGGGTGTCGCTAATCTCTGCAGCCGTGATCACACGAGGCACATGAGCACCGCTATGCATTAGAAAACCAGAAAATCAGGCAAAGGCATGATTTTAAAGATGATAGATCACAGATGAGAAAGGATTGCAAAGAGGAAAAAAAAAGATTCATACTAATAAGCAAGACAAACAACAAGATGATCATTAGTCGTACGACGTGCAAACCTCTTGCCACAGCCACAGGATGCCGGGAGGTGTTTTCTGCGTTGGGTGCGGACTCGCGGACGACGGACAGCGAGATCGCTACGACGCTAACGGGATTGCGTTACTGCGAAGGAGATATGGTGGCGGCGGCGGCTGCGAATGGTTTGGGGATGCGATTATTGAATAGGGATAGGGAAACTATTAATTTTTATATATTATGGACACGTTCGTCTTGGGCCATGAAGCATCTTGGGCTGGGCTGTAAGAAATGGGAATTGGGGTGGGCTGGAAGAGATGGGACATGAAACTATTGTTAGGTTTGTGAATATTCATTTCTATTTCTACAGCTCACTCGGCTGGCCATTATAAGGATTCCCCATTATTCCCTAAAAAAGGATTCCCCATTATAAATGCCGTTATAAATGCAGAATTGAACTAATGGTTTAGTCATGACTTCACCCTCTATCTAAATTCACAATCACCATTAAAACATCCCAAACAAGAACTAGGGTTCCATTAGTGTTTGAATAGATCTCGGAGTGAATTTCAGGGAGACTCTAAATGGTACCAACAATTTAAAACAGACGTCAACCACTCACACAAACATACATGTATGTTTTCAAAAGGCTTTAATTGGCTAAACTTTGCGGTTTGATATAAATTTGAGAAATGTTGAAATGATTAAATGTTGGAAAACAGAGTGTCCCTTTATTATATATGACCTGATAAACAGAAAAATGTTTCTTTGTGTCAAGAACAGAGAGAAATGGCCATGTAAATTGAATAGCATCATACTGTGAAACAACAGCTCTGAGAACAATAGCACCTGTCATATAAACTGTTTGGATATTTGAACATTTGGACTGCATGGACATTTGCTTTAAGAAGATTTTTTTTTTTTACACGTTCTGGAGCACACATAATTTCATGAATGGTTCCTCATTCTTATTCACCCCACATGTAAACTCGGAACAACTTAACTCTTCCAAAAAAATGGGGAACAATACACCACTGAGAGTGATTGGTCTACCATTCGATTACTGTATGTTCAAGGAAGCAAGGACTTCAAGAAGGGAAGCAACAAATTGCATCTGAACTTCCTCATCAACTGCCAAGAAGAGGGGGAAATGAACGAAGAGAGACCTGATGCCATGCTTCTCTGCAAACTTAAGCGAGTGATAATAGACATAGTTGCACACAAATCGGCCAGCATCATCTGAAGGCATCACATCATATCCCTTTTGTTGGAGAGACTTGCTTAATTCCATCACTGGCAGTGTAGTCTGCTTCATCAAGAAAACCAAACGTAGTTCAGCTGATGCACACGATAAGATAACTAACAGGTAGCAGGAAACAGACGGTTGTGCAAATAATCAATGACGTAGAAGCTGGAGAAAATTTGAGATCAATCACAGAATTTCCTTAGGGACCTTTTAAAGAGGAAGTTGTACGTACAGTGGTTAACGAGAGTGATGCATTGAAGTGGTAGCAGTAAGTTTAACAAAGGAAAATTAAAACTTTGTTTGTACTCTTGAAAATGAAAAGAATGCAATCAACTGACAGCAGGTTTATCAAAACAGAGGATATGTAGGACAGTAAATTGCCAGCATAATGTGAAATACCAGTTTTCCAAACGAGATGTTTAGAGATGCTCATAATGATTTTTAGAAGTACTTATCATTAAAATATACCTGTCTTGCGTGTAATAGGCTTCCATCAGATGATATGATAGGCATCCTCTGGAATGCAAAAATAAACAAATGATTGAATGTCGAAGATATAGTGAAATAAAGAATGAACATGTTTGTATATGAAAACAGTGAAGGTAGAAGGATAGCAACCTGTGGTTTCCATCCAAGCTCATCAGGGCAACGGAAAGTAGCTTCATTAACAGCTTGATTCTCAAGAGCAAACCTATGTGAACCACTGTTGGCGCCAAAATGGAGCTGAAAATGTTGCGTAAACATAAATTATTTTGTTTAAACGTAATTAAGAAAAAGAAAAAAAAATTGAGTAATTTGAAAACATCTTTTCTTTTCTGAAAAGAAGCAATTTGAAAACATCGCAGCATTATATCTTTTATTTAAGCATGACAGTGTGGAATGACAACTGGGCAAGGTCAAGCTTGGCTGCTGATAAGTTCATTTGAGCATTCAAGCTCTTGAGCATCTATGCTCCATACCACAGTTTTTATTTCTTAATATATCCTACTGAAAAATCAAGAATGTTTACACCATGACTCGATTGGGAGAACAAATATGAAATCAACCAAAATTGAATGACTCTCAAAGTGGGAGTCACCTAGTTCCTAAAGTGAGTTTTATTATGACAATTTCAGGAGAGATAAAAAAAAAACACTAGCATATGTTCCATGCAAAAATAAGACTGAAGAACACAGTGGTCTATTCACAATATTACTGTAAGTATTAATCAGCTTTATATAGCATACCCTATAAAACTTGCATAACATTAATGATCACAAAGAAGTTCCTTTATATCCTTCTAGACTAGAGAGGAATCAACACCAAGTCACAAACCGCTATGTAAATGGCTAATTTCAAACCATTTTTTTTTTTGAGAGCACGCTTATGCGCGTATTTCGGCTAAATTCAAACCATATGAGAGGTGAGATTAATCCGTACTATGAAACTAGCATAACTTTAATCATCACAAAGAAGTTCCTTTATATCCTTCTAGAGCGGAATCAGCACCAAGTCAACCAACCTCTATGTAAAGGTTAAATTCAAAACATGAGAGGTGAGACTGTGAAACTAAACCTTCAACTTTGACTGCAGAATGCAGATAATGCTCATAGATGGCATCGATTTCAAACTAAAATGTTAAGGTCATTATGAAATATGCTAGATGGGGGTGTGCGTTGACAAATTCACAATTTGTTATCACCCGTGCTGTAATTTCTAAACCATGGAAAATTTTCACATTAAGTTAATAAAACTAGCTGAATTTCATACTTCCTCAGACAATTTACTTTCTGTACTGATGATATATGTGAAGTTGAGAAAGAAACTACCAGAATTGTTCGCTCCTGACTAGGCATTCCACATTCCCGGCCAGAGACAGCTGACTCCAGCAGTCCATACAACGGACCAAGCGCACCCTGCCCAGCAGCCTCAAGGACGGTGCAGCTCCCAAGCACGAGGCCTTTGGGCAACCCTTTCTTCTCCATGAACGATGGGAGATTGCGGACGATTTTCTCGGTGGGGTTCTCAGCGACCCCATGGAACTTCTTGAATCCAGTGACATGGACGGTGGTGACAGGAGAAGAAGGCCCCTCGGAACCCATCTATATACAGTGTTGTGTTGTGTTGAGCAGCAAGATGACCTCTGGCTGAGAACCTGGATAGATGTTGCCCTGCTAATATATCAGTAAAGGTAGTGCAGTGGGGAAAGCATGTCTGTTAAGGCACCGCAGACAGAGACTGTGGCAACTGCCCCAGCCCAACAAGAATGCATTTTTTCTAGACTAGACCAAAGGCTTATCCAGCACCAATGCATTTTTTCTAGACCAAAGGCTTATCCAGCACGAATGCATTTATAGTTATACACGGATAAAGACATTCAGCAATATCTATCTTCGCCCAGAATGAAATTTAATGTAACGTGGTCCTATAATCGATCCACTTTGCATATACATGATCTGATCAAACGGTAGGAAGAAGGCAGACATAATTGTAGGTTTGTTTAGATGTGTGATCGGAAGGACGCCACGGAACAGTGAAAGAAAATCCTTTTTTTTTTCCGCGAACGTGCATCTTGCCCGTATTTCATTTAAGAGGGTAGAGACTATTCTAAAACCGACTGACGCAGACGTCTCTGTACAAGCTGTAGTATGATAATACAGAATTAAAAGAAGAAAACTTAAGTTGAGCAAGTAAGCAATTGCAAAGCTTGGTGGCCTGAATCAGAGACCGAATGCAAAGCTAGTACATAGATCGAGGCCAAGTCCGAACAGGAGCCGGCCAGTAGTATGTTTGTCCAACGCCTCTACCGATACAGGTAGAGAAAGTGGCTAGGATTTATAGCAGCAGGGCGCGTTGGCAGCTGATACAGGTAAAGAAAGTGTCATGCATCATCATCATCATCATGACAATTGACAAGCATCATATGTGGCATGACGCGGGGGTTTGTTTGCGAGCTACTGTAGCAAGCAGTTGATCGGAAGCAGAACACAAGAGAGTACCCCAAGTCCAAATTGAACTGAACTGAAATCAAATCCCCCATACGAGCAGTGGACCCAAATTAAACAGAAACCTGGTGGAGGAAAGGCGTCGTTGCTCGCCTCGGGCACGGAGAGGGAGCGCCAGCGGCGGCTGGGCGGGCGGGGACGAATTGAAGCAGCTCCTCCTCCTCCCTCCTCCTGTCCTGCAGCTGCTGGCTTCAGTGCACGCAACGCAACAATTTGCCGGCGGCCTCGCGGGTTGTGGGGGAGGGGGAGAAGGGAGGGACAGAGAGAAGCGGACGGACGGAAGAACGAAGAAGAGCGAGCGGCTTTCTGACTCAGTCCAGTGCTTTCTGATTGGTATTAAAATAAGCGCGCGTCCACGTCACAGCCGGGTGGGGGCGGCCCTCGTGGATATGGCTGACACGAGGGGAGGGAGGGAGAGCGCGACGCCGACGGCAGTCGTCGGTGGCTGGGGCTGAGCTGCCGCCGAGACTGATGAGAATGAAATCGATGGATGGGCGTGCCGGGACCGGGACGTCATCAACCCGCCCAAGTCCGCGGCGCCGCGCCCGCCTCCACCAGTCTCTTGTTTCCAGATCAAGCAGGCACGGCTGGTTGGTTTGCCGAAACCGCCGGCCGCATGGCACTCGTGCGCTTCCAGCTTTCCACACCGGCGGCGCCGCCGCCGACCGAGGGCATGCCACATTGCCATGCCCGTTCCCTGCTCCTTTTTTTTTTCTTGAGCAACTCCCCTGCTCGTTGATGAGCGGTGAAATGAATACCAATCCTCTTACTTTCGACTGAAACCATTATAATAATTACATCCAATGTGGTTTTCAAGACGGTTTAACCATTTTTATTATATCTTATTAGTTATTAGTTCAAAGGTTGCAGCAAATACCAGACAAGTTTTAACCCACGAAAAATCTCTCAACAATATCATTTTTTTTAAAAATCTTAAAGACATACTTCAGTTGCGCATGAAATGTCTGTAGAAGCTTCCAAAATTCATATTTAACTAAAACATCTAGAAAAAGCTAAAAATCTTGCAGAACATTCGAATTAATATCTAAAAAACTGTATAAGATAAAACAAGAGAGTACAGCACACAAGTGACGTTGAATTGGTCCACGTAGCGCGTCTCCAAGATCCCTTGTCTGAATAGTTCTAGGCCCTCGGGTCGCTCTCCACGCGGGGCGGCACGGGCGGCAGATCCATCCCAGCGCTGCCGCCGCCTCTCCTCTCCTTCTCGCGCCGCGCCTCCGTCGGAGTGGGCCGCCGGCGGCAAGACTGCGAGGCCTGCCAAGATGGCGGGGGCGGGGCGTATCCGATGGTGGCAAGGGTGGGGTGGCGTGGCACTCCTTGGCGAAGGTCGGCGGCGGGCCGGTGGGCCAAATCGGGCGGCGGCGAGGCCATGGCTGGCCTCGGTTCGTGCGCGGCTCGGAGGCAGCCGGTGGCGGGAGATCTCGCCCCAGGCAGGTCGCCCTTGGCGGCGACAACTCCGGAGCGACGGCGGTGGGCCGATCTCGGCGAGGTCGACGTCGTCTTATGGCTGGCCGGCCTGCCTCCCATCGGCGGCTTCTGGTACGATGGCGGACGAGGGTGAAAACCCTGCCTTTGGGGCTGACGGCGGTGGCGTATCAGCGTCATCACCTCCATGAAGACGTCGTCATGTCGTTCATCTTCGTTTGCCAGGGCAGCTGCTGGGGTCCGGCCGTGTCACCGGCTGGGATGCTGGTGGCGAATTAGATCGGTGACGACATTGGCGTGCCGCGGGATTTCGGCGGCCTTACTTGCAACAGTGGTGGCAGCCGGCCTAGGCGAACACGACAATGGTCAGTTCAAGATGGAGGTGCCAATCGAGGCGTAACTGCTCGGCTACTGGTAAGCAGTGGCTGTTCTACCATGTTCGTGGGGATCTCTCCAGGTGAAAACCCATCTCCAGTTCTCTGGTAGAGCGATAATGGCGTCTGTGGATGTCAGTTTTCTCGGTGAAGACATCGCTGTTGGAAGACTTCATGAACGGTTTGCAGTTATACCAGGGGCTTCATGCTGTTGCCAGGTTTCCATACCCAGGTCTTCAATTGTGACAGGTATCCGACGATCTTGCAGTACTCTTTCTTGGGCTGACAGACGTGTGGTGGCAGTGTCTCAACGTTGGTGGTTTTATTCTTGTGGGTTGACATCATGTAGCAAGTCATGTGTGTCGCAGGACTACTCTAGCCGCTTGTTGGGTATGTAATTCTCTTCCGTCAGTTTCTGTTCTTTTTAATTTCTTATTTTTTATTGTAATAATTTGGTCTGATTTATTCTCGTGCTCACTGAAGCCAAAAATATAATTTTCTTTATTAAAAAAACAAGTGACGTTGAATTCGTTATGCTGGTTGTGTCTCATGGCTTTGTTTTACAGAGTCGTCAAAACATGTCCTCCACATCAGCTGGAATGTTCTAGAAATATTCTAAATTTTTTCGGATGTTTTCTCATCTTCCTATGGCTAAATATAATTTTTGGAAGCTTTTGATCATACTTTCATAAGCTCTAAATAATATGTTTTGGTTTATCGTGTCCTAATCTAACGTTAATATTTTCGTAAATTTTTATTGTTTAGAAACTTAGTGACATCTTTTGTCGTTTAAACATCTTATAATCAGGTATTTACTAGACTTTATAACTAAAAAAAAGATAAACTTTGATTGCCAAAGAGAAGTAATTTAACGATTTCTAGAGTTCACAGATAGTTTAAGTTTGACATTAAAATCACACTACAAAAGTTCAGGACATCAACGAACTGTTCCAGCTACTTGCGCTGCCCAGCTCCACACGGCTCATATACAAAAAAAAATAAGTTCACTCCCAAAGACACGTCAATTGAAACTGGGTTTATTACAGACGCGACAGGCGACACTACTCAAAAGGCTAGCTACGGTGACACTGACGAAGTGTATTACACGGACGCTACCATTTCATGGACCCGACATGTGAAGAACTACCCGATCGATCGACACGAGACGAAGAAGACGGCACCACCATTGGTTTATCGATGTCGGGCCGCCGGCTCCTCTAGCCGGAGATCTGGATAGCCTTGACGTCGGGCTTCTTGGCCTCCTCCTTAGGCACGGTGACGGTGAGCACGCCGTCCTCCATGGCCGCTCTGATCTGCTCCGTCCTGGCGTTCTCCGGCAGCCGGAACCTGCGCAGGAACCTGCCGCTGCTGCGCTCCACGCGGTGCCAGGTGTCCGTCTTCTCCTCCTGCTCCTTGCTGCGCTCGCCGCTGACCCGGAGCACGTTGCCGTCCTCGACCTCCACCTTCACCTCCTCCTTCTTCAGCCCCGGCACGTTGGCCTTGAACACGTGCGCCTCCGCCGTCTCCTTCCAGTCGATGCGGGCGCCGGCGCCGGCGAAGGCGGCCGTCTCCGAGTCGGTGCTCCCGAATCTGAACGAGGGGACGAGACTGCTGCTGCTGCCGCGGCCTACAGAGCCAAAGGGAAAGCCCTGGAAGGGGTCCCAGAGGTCGAGGGAGAAGGGGTCGAATGCCCTTCCACGGCGAATCAGCGACATTGTTAGTTGCTTCGAGTTTTGAAGAGTGACGCGGGAGATTGGAATTGTGGTTGCTTCTGCAGTTCTGCCTCGGCGACCAAGGGACCTCTGTTTCTTGGTTGTTCTGGCTTCTGACGAGGAGCTTCGACGCGGTGACGGCTCAATTTATAGCAAGCGACGGGGGGGCCTGCCTGTGGGCTTGCGGAGGTTTCTCGTGTTCTCCAGCGTGGGCTGGAAGTTACTAGATTCTACGGTTGGGCCGGAATTCGGACCTACCAGACTGCTCTAGAATCTTCCACAATCTTGGCCCTATCCTCTGAATCCGGTTGCAAACCAGTACGCTCTCTAGGATTCTTTTTAGGAAAACAGGATGGGGGGAGCTCCCCTACTTGTACTTTTATTTGTAAATAAACAAACAAAAAGTTCGAATTACAGGATCAATATAGAAAGGAAGTTACAAAGAAAATTCAAACAATTAACATAAGCTTCTAGCCATGAATCTATTTGTGGGCGGTATTTCCATTTAGCTCTTAATATGACAAGAGCAAACTCCTTGAAAATTATCTTGCCCCCTTTGGTTTGAAGGAATTTTAAAGGAATTTTGGAGGATTAGTTTTCTGAGGATTGATTCCTGTGAAGTCCTTTGGTTCACTGGTGAAGTAAAGGAATAATTCCTTAAGATTGCTTTCCTACGGCCGTGTCTAACAGGAAACAAAAAATTCGATCGGAGATCTTGAAACTTTCCTGGCGTGAAAACTAGACGGCTCGCGTGCCTCGCTCCCTCGTCTCCCACCTCTTTTCCCGCTCTTGGCGCTTGTGTTTTCAGATACGGACAACCCAATCGAAACAAAATCTTTCCCCCAATCCCCATCGCAGGCCAAAGGGCAATTGCGGCCGCCCCATCGCCGCCGGGATGGACGAAGGACACCTTCGGCGCAATGGCCGCCCCATCCCTGGACGCGTCGGCGGCCCCATCACCTCTGCACGATACGGTGCGAGGCCCTTCCCATCGCCGACCATCGAGTCGGCCTGCGCCAACGTCGGCGACCCAATCCGCGGGAACCCATCTCCGACCACCTAGTCCGGCACTCGCAGCGACAACACCTTACGGAACCGTGCATCCACATGTTCCTCCGTCACTACCAAGATTTGCGTGTACAGCAAAAAAACAAAATTATGAGATCCATGACTCATCGTATCAAGTATTTGGTCAGAGCTCTTGAAGAGTTTGGAGGTGAGCTAGTTGTGTTTGGAGAAGAACTGTGCGCTTGGAGATGAACAGGCTATGATTTTGTACAGGCGCGTGGGTGTATATAGACGCACTTGCCTATCTGTAGTAGGAGGCCACCGCCCAGGCGTGCAGCGGCAGGGGCGCAGGGCACGGCCGCTGTCCGGACTTCGATCTATTCCCGGTCCTGGCACGGGCCAACGGCGGCGCGGTCGGCGGAGCGCCGCAGGCACGGAGGCAGGAATGCACCTAGCGAATCGCTGCAGCGCTGGCGTGGAGCAACGGAGGGCTGAGGCTCGAGCGGCGGCCGACCGAGCAGGCAAGCGGCGTCGGCACGTGGGGCGGAGTCGCCGTGCGAGCGCTGGAGTGCGGCGGCGACGGAACTGCTCTGCTAGTCTGCCTTCCCTAACCTAACCCATTTGGCTCTAGGCTGCGCGTTATGAGGGGGCCAGCCAAATTGAGAACGGGCTAGTTTTGATTCAAAATGGGAGCAGGCCTGTACTGTACAATTCCTTGGTTTTCGTGAGCTGTTGCCAAAGGGCTGTTAAGAGTACATTCCTATGTTTCTGATTCCTTTGATTGGAGATGGAGTGCACTTCAATTCCTGTGTTTCTCCTATCCCTATCCTGTGTTTCACCTATGAGCCAAAGGGGGCCTAAATATTGCATTGTTCTGACCATCCAAATAAACCGACACATTGTTATAATAATCTCTATAAAGAATGGCAGTTGCAGCTGTACTTTACAAGCTTAAAAAATTTGCTCCGAAGAAGATGCGTGGGGTATAAACAGGTTTAGAGTATTTCAATAGGTCATGGCATAGGTACAACTAGGAAAACTTCTTCCAATATTATTATCACTCAAGAAATTATTCACTCTTTTGGCCTCAAGAATTAGAATTGAAGGGCTTTTCTTCTTAAGATAGACTTGGCAAAGGCTTTTGCTAGGTTACGATGGGATTTCCTTACTCAAGCTCTACAACGACTTGGCCTCCACCAACACTTCATCGATCTGCTTCGCGCATGCTTCACTACTACATCAATGGCGGTCCTACTCAACGATGAACCCACAGGCTACTTTCATCCAAAGCAAGGTATTCGACAGGGTTGTCCCCTATCACCATTCCTATTTGCAGTGGCTCTTAATGAGTTGTCTATTGTTTTACAAGATGCCATGCATAATGCAAATCTTAATGGTGTCACTTTAGTGACTAATTGTCCCCCTATTCATTCCCTTCTTTTTGCTGATGATCTTATCCTTTGTGGTACTGCAACCATTCAGGAAGCCACTACTATCAAGAACATTCTTAATGACTTCTGTCATCGCTCCGGCCAGACTCCTAACCTCAACAAATCTTTTATCCATTTCAGTCGTAATGTGGATCATGCTACCAGGAACAATCTTAGAAATATTTTCCCTGTTCCCGACCTCCTTCCCAATACCATCCACCTTGGCCATCCCATTATTTTTACCTACAAAGATAAAAATAGGGCCTACAGCTTCATCTATAATAAATTTCTTGCCAAACTTACCACTGTCAAAGCTAACAAACTCAATCATGCGGGTCGTCTTACTTACATTCAATCCGTCCTTTCCTCTATTCCTGTGTACTACATGTCCACGGCTCTCTTCTCCAATACTTTCATTGAAAAAATTAATTCTATTTTAAGGAGGTTTTGGTGGGCAGGTGTACGAGACGATGATCCAACTAATCCTACCGCTTACAGGTATTAGGATGATATTTGTCAATCAAAGAAAAATGGAGGATTAGGCATTAGGGACCTCCACAGTGTCAATAAGAGTTTACTTAATCATACTGCTTATGATGTTGCTACTTCTAAGAACCATTTCCTGACTGCTATTCTAAAAGCAAAATATCACCCTAATGACTCTTTTTGGATAGCTAGAAATATAAGGACAAAATCTGTCTTCTGGTCCTCACTCATGCAGGTCAGACAAGATCTCATTGATAATGTAACCTACCAAATTCATGCAGGTAATTATTCAATTTGGTCATCCCCTTTGTCCTAGTTGGAGATCTATTCATGACCACCTACTTGATCCAGATATTACTAACCCACTGCCTTCAACGATTTCTGACCTTTGGATAACTAATACTCAAGATTGGAATATTTAGTTATTAAACAATACTTTTGATCAAGAAATTGTGCAGGAAATCACTCCTCTACCTACAGTGGCCCAAGATACTCAAGATATTCTTAGATGGATACCTTCTAATAAAGGATCATGTACCACTAAGAGCATCTACAGACACCTTGCCGGTCAAAATCAGGTGCAACTACCAACACAAGGTTCCAGAAGCATTCTACCTCAAGTCAAACAAACCATGCAAAAGGTTTGGAAGCAAAAAAAAGCTACCTCCCATAGTTAAAACCTTTACTTCGAGAATGATTAGGCGAGCCTTGGCCACTGCTGAAAGAGCTTCTAGGTACTCTAACCACATTGATCCTTACTGTTAATTCTACCTGTGGCCAAATTGAAGATGACGCTCACTTGTTCTTTCACTGTAATCTTCCAAGGGCAGTTTGGTTTTCTTTCAATCCTCCTTTACGAACTGATTTACTTCCTCATGAAGATGATGGTGTGCAATTAATTCTTCAAACAATTATCACAAATGCTATCACAGATGATTTATTGTCCAAAATGCTAATCATTATGTGGTTTACTTGGAAAGCTAGGAATGATAAACACTTCTAAAATAAGTCTTAGACAACTATGTAGGTACACAGTGCCACAATGGCAATGTTGCGTTTGGTCCATGAAGAACCCCACCTACAGGAAACAGAGTCCACAATAGCTGAGCAACAGCGAGCCGATTCCAATGATATCAACACCTACACTACAGAAGGTATGGATGTCTCTATTGCAGGAAACCAAACATAGCATGTATCGATGATGAACAGGTACCAAAGCGATCAGTCAGAGTCTTTGTAGCCCCAGGACTCAGCACCACATCCGCATACCTACCAGGCAGCCACAAGCATGACACTACAAGTAACCATGGATACCAATGCTAACACTTCAGAGGAAGTACAACACAACCAAGGTATGAATGTTTCCAATGCAGGGGCAAATACACAATCAGGAGCAACAAGCCATGCGGCTAGCCATCAAATAATCTGGACATGACACAAGGAGCCTGTGTAACCACCAACCTGTACAATTACATGACACCATCCAAGGTACACACAGTTTGAATGCAGGACCCTCACAGCTGGAGAACAGGTACCTTGTCCATATGCCGATGCTGATCCAATTCCACTACAATGTCTAGAACAACAGGACTGGAAATTCTCTTTGTCAACCCACAGGTTCAATAGCCGTAGACTATCCACATCAAAGCTCAAGTCTATGGAGTCAATTCTGTTGTCATGGTGGAGGCAGCTGCGCTGGTGCTTGCTACACTCATCAACGACCGACTCAACTTCGACAACACAACTTTTCTTTCAGACTCTCAGATCCTTGTGCACTTTCTCAATGCAGTTGATCACACTAACCCTCCGGATTGGAGGATGAAGCCCTTCATCCAATTATTGGCAATCTTCTTCAAATCAAGAGAACAATGAATTCTAGAGTAGATGAATTAGCTAGGCTTTCTTTAGGCTTGCTTTCTTAGCTCTGGAGCACTCGGCTTCTGTGTTTGTACCAGTATCTCCTATGTTTCACATACTGAGCAGTGCTCTCTGTTAGAGGCACTTTCTAATATAAACCTTCACTCTGTTAGACTGATTGCAGCATTTTGCTGCTAATATGTTTGGTTTATTGTAAAAAAACATAAGATGTGGGGCCTATTTGGTTCACATCCAAAATTTACCCTACCAAAGAATTGGCAAGCCAAAATTTTGGCTAGCAATTGGTTTGTAACCAAAAACTTACCAAACCCTCACATATAGTTTATCAAATTCATGATAGTTTTTTGCCCAACTTTTGGTGAGGCAAATTTTAGAAGTGAACCAAGTAGACCCGTGATTTTTCTATAGTACATTATGAACACAGAGCACTGCTCTCTAGGATCTTGCCCGAAGTATCCTCCAGCTAAGGCTGCAGCTATAGCCCGCTATAGCCTTTTGAGGTAGGGTACCGCTATTTATGTTTATGTATAATTTAGCCGCTATAGTCCGCTGTAGCCCGATATAGCTCCGCTAATAGCTGTTTTAGAGACAAACCGTAAAATACCTTAGCCCGCTATTTAAAACATTAGCCCCTCCTAACACCCTGTTCTGATCGACCATCATCGGGAGTCAAACTGTTGAAACTTGAAAGGATGCATGCAAGGTGACTGTTGATCCGTAACTTGAAATACTGTACTAGGCAACCAAGTGCAGTATTGATATACAACAAATACGGAGTATATATGTATGTACGTGGTATATATGCAGGAAGGGAGACAAGCATCGAATCCAACCGTCCTTGTTGGACAACACGCGCTCGCGAAGAACTGACAAGCAACTAACACTCAGGCGTAGGCTTCCGGCACGAGCCGTGGCGTGACGACGGCGCGGAGCGGCACGGTCTTCGGCAGCGCGAGGCCGAACGTCTCGCCCATGTCGAGCTTCTCCTCGCCGTCGGGCAAGCTCCAGTCGAAGGCGTGCAGCAGCGTTCCCAGGAAGTACTGCACGAACACCATGCCGGCCATCTTCCCGGCGCAGATCCTCCGGCCGGCGCCGAACGGGATGAGCTCGAAGCAGTTCCCGAGCGGGTCGACCTTCTCGGCGCCGCCGCCGGGGAGGAACCGCTCGGGCCGGAACTCGAGGGGCTTCTCCCACGCCTCCGGGTCCCGGCCGATGGCCCAGATGTTGATGAGCAGCCGGGTGTTGGCCGGGACGCGGTAGCCGCCGCCGTCGACGTCGCAGGCGTCGAAGGCGAAGTGCGGGAGGCTCAGCGGCGTGGACGGGTGCAGACGCATGGCTTCCTTGCAGACGGCCTGCAGGTACGGGAGGCTCGGCAGGTCCGACTCCTCCAGGCGCCGGCCGCGGCCCACCACGCGGTCCAGCTCCTCCTGCGCGCGCGCCATGACCGATGGGTTCTTGAGCAGCTCCGCCATCGCCCACTCCACGATGATGGACGACGTGTCCGTGCCCGCCGTGAACATGTCCTGCATACCAAAGCGTCGCCACGCAAACATTACATACTTCTATATTTTATTTAACGATATATATACATATTTTTGAAGGATGTATATAAGTGGATTATCGTTGGATGGGTTGGCTTGAAGGGTGGTGCAATGGTTTAGTGTGTTTGATGATAATAGTACAACCTCAGCATCAGCAGGCACGGTGTTCAGCATCAGCAGACACAGTGTTATGTTGAGGAGCTCCAATCAAGGATCAAGCTTACCCACAAAGCCACACAGCCCACAAGAGAGTCAGTGTGATGTTATGTTGAGAGCTCTGTTTTTCCAACCTTATACGGAAACATTAATGGTTTGGTTGCTTAAGTCATATAGTGCCGACTAAATTCAATAATGTTAGTGTTGACAGCCACCAATAATCACAACTCACAACCAGATGTTGCCTTAAGCCATTTACAGCTTTCAATTCCTCGGTTGCTTAATTACTTAATTGATTTGACTGCCAATTCTTCTAGGGAATGACAATATAATAGCATGATACAGGGGTTACATACTCTATCACGTTGTTAACTACTACAACATTCTAGAGACTTGCAAAGCGCTGTCATTTCGCGTTCTGGTAAACAATCTGCGCACTTTGTTAAAACGTCAGTCTATTCCCTTTCGGTTTGCATATATCGATCATTCCCTATATCTATATCCGGCACGTCTACAAAGCGAACATTAAGCTAAAACGTCGTAATCAAGTGTGGTTGGAGCACACACAGGAGTTCAATCTGTTTTCCTGACAAAATCTTGACTGCTTCACTTTCCGTTAAGTAATAAATATAATAATTTCCAGGTTTTCACTGAATAATTTGTGAGGGACCCAATCTCATTATAAATAATAATAATAAAAATAATAATTCTATAAAAGTTGACTCACTAAGATCTTTGAAGGTACTTTCATATTGTTTGTCCTAGAAAAGAGAATAATGCCCGTGTTTATCTTTAGAGCTTATTTTGAAATTGTATAATTTTCATACATTCCCATTCCCTTTGGAAATGAATTCCCTAGTATATGCATATCTATGCCACCAATTTTCTAGTTTTTATTAGAACTACTACCTAATTTTTCTTTAGAAATTGTATAGTTTTTATGTGCTTTATTTGGTTCCCTTGGGGAAAAGAAATCTCTGCTAGCGTAGGTATGTTGTCCCTAAATTTTTGGGGTACATAATATGACAGCGAAATGTTTTCCCTGCAGTTTTTAGTTCTATTCGTAGCAATTAAAATCCTAGGGAAATATGCAGATTCTATCTAAGTAGTGGTTCCAATATTTCTATATCTTTAAACTACTTCCTGTGTATTGATAGGTATATTTTATGGGTGGAAATTGTTGGATCTGTATGTTATAGCCCTAAAAAAATATGTTCCAACAAAGTGGAGAAATCAAATGTTTTTTTTGGTTCAGTTTACCCCACTATTTCCACCGTGAAACGTACGTTGGATTAAATGTGCATATATATGTTCTCTCAGCAGGTAGTTAAAAGGTAGTGATCCCTATGTTTATCTAAAAATTTATATATATAGTAAGCATCTTTTCATGCATAAAACCATGCATAACCGGTATGTATCGCATTCTGCTCTCTTCACCTGTTAGCAATTAATGTTTGAACCATATTATTTTTCTCTAGTAATAATGTTTGGAGCAAACAAGCCATGAGCTATCACCAATTCACCGTCATGGAGGACACAAAAAACCCTGCAGGGCCCACGTACACCACATCAGTTCTCTCGAGTGTGATTTTGATATTGTCTTTCCAACAACTCCACTAGCAGAGCTTCACCTAACACGCTGAGCTTTCGCTCAGTGCTCCGTTAGGTCAGGTGGCTAGCTTAGCTCCCATGTCACGCTGCGATGTCGTGCATTTTATTTTCAGCACAGATATGATCAGTTATCCATGATATATCGTTGTAGTAGTATTTACATTACATATATTTGCAGCTACGACAGATTTGTTGGTTAGTTAAGCAATCAGGCAATTAAAATATAAATGCATGAAGGTTAAGGGGAAAGAGAGCTTACGAAGATGAGGCCCTTGATGTTGACCTCGGTGATGGTCTCGCCGCTCTCGTCGTCGGCGCCGGCGTCCATAGCGGCGCGGAGCTTGTCGACGAAGTCCTGGCGGCCCTGGCGCGCGCGGTCCGCGGCCGTCGCGGCGTGCTCGGCCAGCAGCTTTGTGATGAGGCCGTCGAACTGGCGGTGGACCCGCCGCAGGTTGGCCTGCACGCCCTGCAGGTCCAGACGAGCCAGCGCCGGCACGAAGTCGCTGATGTTGAACATGCCCGTGCCCGTCAGCAGCGACATGATCATATCCTTGTAACTGCACGCACCATGATGCATAATATGATATCAGCACTATAATCACAAGATTATCCTTGTCATTTATCGATCGAGGGGCCGTTTCGATCGCTCTTTTCCCTTTAGAGTTTTGGTGAGCTAAAGAGTCTGCACTGACAGGGACAGTCCGGCTCATTATTCATCAAGTAGTCAGTGCTCAGTGCTGCTCGTCATGCAGATCTGATGATCCTCACCTGTTGGAGTCGTCCCCCTGCGCGTCGAACACCCGCTTGCTCACGGTGATCTGGCCGACGATGTTGGCGAGCGCGCACACGAGCAGCTCCGGCACGACGACCGGCCGCCCGGCCGCGGCGGCCTCGGCCAGTCCGCGCAGGAGGTGGCCGGCCTCGTCGCGCCGCACGCACGCCCAGTCCGCGAGAGCGCGCGCGCCGAGCAGGTGCACGCTGGCGAGCTTCCGCATCAGCTTCCACTTGGGCCCGTAGTCCGAGAACACCATGTTCTGGCGCCCGTACGTGATGTCGGCGGCGCTCGCCATCGCCGGCCGGTTGGCGTACTTGGCGTCCAGCGCCTTGAGGAACGTCCGCGCCGCGCCCGGGGACGACGCCACCACCACGCCCGTCGTGCCCATCTTCAGGTACATGATGGGACCGTACTTGCGCGCCAGCGCGGCCAGGCCCGAGTGTGGGGCTGGGCCGACGAGTGGCAGCGCGCCGAGGACGGGCAGGCCCGGTGGCCCCGGCGGGAGCTGGCCATGGCGGTGGCCGGATGAAGGGGAGGCGGCAGAAGAAGACGGGTGCAGCAGGGAGCGGAGAGCGATGTGGAGGAGGAGGCAGAGGAAGGCGCAGGAGAGCACGACGGGGTCGGTGCACACCGCGGCGAGCTGCATTGTGGTGGTGTTAGTGTGCTAGCTAGCTAGGGAGGAGGACCTGCCCAAGCTAAGCATGCCTCCGCGAGCACGACGGCTTTTATAGTGGCGACGATGAGTGCGCTGTGTAGTCAAAATCTGGGGACCGTTATTGTCTTTTATTTTTTAATTAACCGTTCTTATCTTCAGATGAGCTATACGGTACTTCTATTTCTATACTACCAGCACGCAGTACATACATCGTTGTATATGCGCGATTGTGGAATGTGGTACTTCTGGTACCGTTCGCAAAAAAGAGAGAGAGAGGGTATTTTAGAGTAGAATGGACCACCTTAGTCTCTCAGTAAACTTTTCCAAACCTCTTACTGTATTTAGCTGAAGGTGGCGATTTTTTCTATGACTATATCTATATCTACATGGTAAAGATAATCCTACTAGAGATTTCTTTCAACATACAAACTATCCACTAACTACAATAATTATAGTCAACTAGTATATGTAATTATAATAGCTATCTCTTCACATAAACATACACTTTTTTTTTGAGAAAGTCCATATCAATGTATTAGCCTATTCACCAAAATTAATTTAAGATACTTTTATTTATTTAACTATAAATATAAATAGTCTATTTTTTACAAAATTATCTAGAATTGCTGCAGCAACACGTGGCGTATTCTCCCAGTTACATAAACTTATAGGATAATTATAATAATCTATCATTTTTCCAAAAACACAAAGGAAAAGAAATAAAATCACCGCTAGGAAAATTTCTGAATTAACCTAGGAGTGCAGTATTAACCGACAGGAATATTATAGCTACATTCTACATAAATATTTCTCAAACTGATTATTTTTTCAACTTTTAAAATTATTCATATAAGTCAACTCTATGTCAAAAATGGATCTGAATTCACATGTAAAAAGTTAAAGAACCTAGTCTAGATGGTCGTTTTGAAAGCTTATTATAGATCCGGAGAAAAGTGTAGACATCAAGAGCATGTTTGGTTCCCACCTCTCAAACTAAAATGAACTCAACTTTAGTTACTTTAGAGACTAAAGTGCCAAACAAACTTATTAAAATGTGACAAATACTTTAGTTTCACTAGTCACTCAGGAGATACTAAAAGATAACTAAAATATTTTAGTCTACTTTAGTTTAGGAGGTGGGAACCAAACAGATCCTAACGATGTACTATTAGGCTTTGCTATTGGTACAAATCTTCCATCAAATCACAGCCCTTGATTTTTATATAAATAAAATATTTATAAGTAATAAAAATGTATAATAAATAAAAGGGAACATATCCTGTGTAAACCAAGCAATATATACAGACTTACAAACTTTCAATCATGACCAGAAGATCTCCGTCTAACGCCTAGAGAGAGGTGGGGTAATTTTACGGGAAAAAACGCCCGCCTGCCCCTCTGTCCGTTTTGGAAAACAAAAACCTCGCCATTTTGTCCGTCACTTTGCACCCGCAGGAGCAACTCTATCCAATCCACGAGGGGTCCGCTCATGGTGGCTTTGGTTCTTGCCGCCGCGGTGTCGTCGCCGCAGCTGATGTCGTCGCGGAGATGGGCCCCTCGTCGCGTCTCATCCACGGGCGATTCCGCCTCCCGCGCTGAGCCTTGGGGGCGCCCCCTTCTCCTCTCCGGAGCGGGTGGCACTGCTCGCGCGTGGCTGCTGCGACGACGCCGAGGCCAAGAACTGGTCGGGGGCAGCGGCCGCAAGATGACATGGCAGGGCGTGCGTCGGACCATCAGGGACAGCCCGCGCAGCATGGCCCTCTTCTTCTCTCGCGGCGACAGGAAGGAGCTCAAGCTGCGGGTCACCGGGTGGATCTGGAAGGAGCAGTGAGTCGGCGGCATGCATTGCGTGTGCTCCTTTCCTCCGGTATAGCTTGTAGTTGGAATCGATGGTGGTGTAGTTGCTCGGTGTTGTGCAATTTCAATGGCAATTGTGCCTTCTGTGTAATCTGAAAATAGGATGAGCTAATGTGTCAGATTGTGTTCTGATTTCCAATTTGTGAGATTGTATTATGAAAATAGGATGAGCAGACATGCATTGACTCGCGGCCGTCGAGGGCAGGCACTGACTCACGGCCATCGCGGGCGGGCAGCGGCTGTCCCGGGCGGGCGCCGACTCACGGCCGCTGGAGTCCATGGCGATGTCGAGCGGCAACTCGCGGCCGTCGATGGCGGGCATCGACTCGCGGCCGTCGAGGGCAGGCACCGACTCATGGTCATCGCGGGCGGGCAGCGACTCGCGGCCGTCGCGGGCGGGCGCCGGAGTCCATGGCGATGTCGGCGGTACGGCGATTCGGCGTGACTCCCGTACGTGGAAACGAACGAGCAGCTGACTCGGGTACGGGAGAGATTAGGAGGGGTGAATTGCAAAAAATCAAGATTAATGTGGCTAATGGCGGGCGTTCTTTTCTAAAAATATCCGACCTCCCTCCCTGTCCATTGGATGAGCATCACGCGATCTTGATTGAGAGTTTACAAGTTTTTACAGCTTGGTTGTTTTCCACCTGATACGTTGTCAAAATGAAAACCGTCATCAGCAATTAAAGAAACAAATCATCTCGGTCGGGACCATGTCATGCAGCGCCCCTGCTTGTTTTGTGGCCTTAAGAGGTCGCATGCAGGTAAAACACAATGTAACGTACGTATGTCACGTATATGCCACGTAAGCACTTATATTTCTAATGATTTTTTTCTATGCACTATGCACGGAAGCTGCATCGTAAAAGGTTAACAAAAACAAATGATCAAGTACGGATATACATTTTTTTTGAACTTAAGACTACAGATATACATGTATGACTTTGTGTGGGATATATCACTGCATTTTAGTAAGGAGCGTACTACATGTAAACGGGTGTAGAAAAAAGGTTACTAAAAAATGTTAAAAAGCACCTTAACATGTCATGTCACGTTGGAAGGTTACAATTTTTTTTTAAAAGAAACATATTAGCATGTTATGTCACGCTGTCACAGATACAGAATCTTTTGTTTTGTTGATTACAATTTACATCGTGCATGCAAGCTAGATCTTAAATGATACGAAAATAAGATTTTCAGGAAGATAATTACCTATTTTGCTAATATATACTTATTTCTTCTATTACCTCTTAGAAGGTAATATTTGATAAAAGTCATCTAAATCGACGGCTCACGATTATTTAGAGTTACCTTAGCAAAGCCCATAATTATAATACACCTCTTGTTTCTAAAGTGGAAATAATGTCAAACAACTAAACTTAAAAACTTTTGGGGCACATAATAATACTCCCTCTATCCTAGAATACATCTAGAAGTGTTTGACTTAGAAAATGGATCTGGAAACTGTTTTTTGTGGATCCACAAGTGCTTTAGGTTCTCCCGGCCGGCCTAAAGCCTCAGTTCAATTAATTGTAACTTTGTAATAAGGATCAGTAGTACGTCTTGACGAACGCCGGCCTGATCCAAATTACTCCTAATCCAAAGCTTCCCTAAAATTATATGTCAAGCTCTTTCCTCCCTGGCCCTGCTACTTCCACTTCAATACTGACATCACGCGGCAAAGTTTTACTCCTAGCTAACAGTGCAGCCTAGCTGAGCTCTGAAGCCATATATATATGCGGATGGCCGATGTGCATGTAGCAGCGTGCAGCGAGTAGCTAGCAGTGACGCTAACTTCCGCGGGAAGTAGGTGCAAGGAGAGCGACGGCTGGAACGTGCACGTCCCCGTCGCAGGGTTTGGTGAGGATTACCGACGGCGGGATCGGGGGAGGGCCGGGCTGCACCCGGCCGTGGAATAATGAATCATTATATCATCCGATCGATGGATGGATCGCCACAGGCAACAGCTGCGACAAATGGCAGTACAGGCAGGCTGTCGTCTCCACTTTCAATGGTAGGAGGATTGCGATTGCGACGCTCATCCATGGTCGCGAGCTAGAACACATACTTATCGATCAGTAACTAGTTCCCTCACGGTTGTGTTAAGAAAGATCTATCTGAGCGGAAGAGATCGATATCGCGCTGACGTGCGACATGTCAACCAAAAGATTCTATAAATTTTGCTATAAACTTTATTAAAAAAAACCATATGGCTAGGCAAAGCGACTATGCAAACAAACATGGAAAATCATTGCATGCCGATACGAGTCTAGAAGATAGTGAACCATAGGTATAGGTAGCCATATATAGTGCTTTGCCCGTGCACCACCGTGCCGAGCCGGCCGTGACAAAAATTCCTCTTTCACAATCGACCGCGCGTTTCCTGTTCGAGGGCTCGTTCCGTGTGCGTGGGAGTGCACGTCGTTTCCTGACGTGATGGTGTCGGCGCTGACATCAGCAAAAAAAAAAAAGAAAAATATTTATTTCAACGTGCTATAATTTTTGAACCTTGTATTCGTTTTTAATTCTGATTGCACCGATGTGTTCTACGTGACAAGACGAATAAAACTAGATCTCACTTTGATTTGAGATTTTTTTTTAATTTTTTCTATACTACAGTCACTGTGTTAAGTTACGTGTTCTAAGTTATATTTCTAATTTAACCACATGTTAAATCACATAAATTATGTGTTCTAAATTAGATTTATAACTTTATAACTAGTTAGGTCACGTAAATTATGTGTTCTAAGTTAGATTTCTAATTTTATGACGTGTTAGATCATATAAGTAATGAGTTTTAAATTAGGTTTATAACTTTACCACGTATTAGATCATATAAGTTATGCGTTTTAAGTTAGATTTTTAACTTTACAGCATGTTAAATTACATAAGTTATGTATTCTAAATTAGACGTATAAGTTAGAGAATAGAAACTACCTTTCCTTTGCTATAAATAGAGAACTTATAAAAAGTCGGCTTATTTGGGGTTCCAGCGCTCGCGAACTAGCAAAGCCGTATATATACATCGATCGCGCCCTTTGTTGGAAATAAAACACGGGAAATGGAAAAAGAGAGGGCAACTAATACGTACGGGGCGATCAACCTTGGATGGGCGTAAACCGTCAGTCCGTCAGTTAACATCGATCCGACGTGCAGCTTTTACATGCATACAACGACGACTCAGCGAGCAGCGCAGCTCGCCGGCCCCCACCATATCAGCTCGATATCGCAGCTGCAGGAAAAAAAAAAAAAGGGACCCAATAATGGAGGCATCGCTGGGCCGTTCCACGGCTCCACGACGCACGCGGCACGCCAGGTCAGGTCAAGTGAGTATTCAGCAGCGGCCGGATATGACTTCGTCATCGTCGTGGCAGTGGATAGTGTTTCCCCGGCATCACCATTGCCAAAAGCGATGAGGACATCAATAATCACTTCGACCCTCCTTCATTCCTACTTCTCATTCACATCACCGGTTGCATGCTTGAATTTTACATTTCGTGTGGTACGGTAGAGATCTCTGCACAGCTCTGACTCCTCGTGTGATACTCTTACGTATAATTATGTAAGAGATGTGTCTATCTGTGAATAATTTGTAGCATGGTTTTGTTAAAATTATTTGAAAGTTATGAAATGATCATACACGAAAAACATGTTGCCATGTAAGTTTCTAGAAGTTAGTAATTAACTTCAGATATCATTATAATCATTCTATAGTGATTTGGAGATAGAAGGATAACTGTCTTTTGGTAGAAAGATAAATTCAGTTAGAAAATTAGTTTGCTACAAAAAAAAATAATTGTACCTAATGAAAAAAGACATTGCGAAAATCTCAGCAAAGTTATGCCAAAATCATTTAGTTTCCTACAGAGCATAATTCATTTCATTCCAAGATTTCGACAAAATATTCATGTATTTCAAAAACAAATACAAATTATTAACACATGTAAAATCAAAAAAATAAAAGGAGGTGGCATTGCATTTTAATTTGAAGAGCATAACTATCATGTGCGTATTTTTAAGTGATTATCAATATAACAAATAAGGTAACAAAAGTTTATTAGTAGCATGCCCTCCAAATATCCTGTTTTATATAAATGTTGCCACTGAGGGACTGGTCGACGGGGTTGCGCTAGGGCGGCGGGCGCGGTGTGCTCTTTGGGTTCTCTTCCTCGGTTGCTCCGTCTCCTGCTGCTGAGTTTCGCCGATGCATAGAGAGAGGGAGAGAGAGAGAGAGAGAAGGGGAGATTGCGTGCTTGGGGCGGGGTTGAGAGAGCAGGGGCGGAGCACAGAGTCGAGAGAGGAGGGGGCAGAGCTGCAGAGGCGAAGGCAGACAGAGCATGTGGTGCGGGGGCGGACGGGGCGTGCGGTGCAGGGACTAAATTCCATCGGGCGTCCTAGCGCCGGCATCGCCCATACCACTCGGAAGGCGGCGGAAGCGACGTTCTATATGGCCGGAATGACGGCGTAGTCGGTTACTGGCTGTTATGCTTCGCCGAAACATACAGCTCCATCCTCGGAGAGGGCAACAACTATCCTGCAGATTGATTCAAGAAACTTAGGGCGCTGCCAACATGCTTGTCGCTGCTCCGAGGATCCTCCGTAGCCAGAGCACGTGCCGTCTCTCCTGTTCTGCACTCATATACCGTCAGTATCAACGGTTTAGATGCTGGTTTATGGGTCAAGCATGAACAAAATTGGGTGGATGGATGTACGATATCTATGGGCCGGGGATGTGTGGGGTGTGGGTGTGCTTGTCAGGGGTAACAACGGGGGCATGAGCACGCATTAACAACCTAAGGATTCATTATCTTCCACCGGCATGAAATGATTTTCCATGCTTCTTCTAGAATCTTTTGGTCATGTCGCAGCTCGTAAAAGCTGCACGATGCTCTTCGCTTAGAGAGAGTTCGTCGCCGGCAGGCACGTAAATAAAAATTAGCATATTTGTTTGCTTCATGGACTTTGCTTTTGACATGGCCCCGTTTCCTGGTGCTTGATGCAAATTTGTCACATACTAGTTGGTGTACTATATAATTCATTCCAGATTCAACGGCCAATCAAATCGGCCTGGTGGTTAATAAGCCACACCAAAGTACCAAACTGCAACGGGGAATCCCCACCCATGATCGAAATAAATACCGGGGCCGAAAGGACGTCAAGATTTATTGACAGGATGGTTCGCTGTCCCGTTACCATCCGACGTGCAGCGAGCAGCAGCTCACCGCGAACGTCGCCGTCTCCACCGGTTTGCAGCTGACCGGTTATTTGACTCAGTAGTGCAGGTGTTCTGTACGTTCCCACTCCGCACACAGCAGGCATCTTCAAAGCCAACGGTTCCCGTGGCATTACCATCACCAAAATGCATCATCGAAACTGAAAAATAAAATTATCTGCACTTCATTTCTCATTTACATCGGTGGTTGTATCTTGTACACGATTCATTTTCCATACATCCAAACTTTCCCCATCAACTTTTCGTCGTCAGGTATACTCTAATAAATGCCAGAAACCTCGGGGCAGTTCGTCTTCACTGCCTTGATTTTGGAAGTCACCGCAGTAGAAACTAAACACCTCAGAGTATTGTGCACCTGTTCATGCCAAGAGACGAGAAGATCCTACTCGCAGAGGGCCACAGTCGGCTAAGAAGCCCAGGCCTCTCTTCCTCGAAGGCGTACTCTGATTCTCCGGTCGGACTATCCATTGTATTTGCACCTCTATCAGCACTTGTTGCCTCATCAGAGCCTCTTGCATCACCCGCATCCTTTCCACCCTCTGATTCTACACCAACTTTGGATATCTCTCCCGGCTTCTTGTCAAAGAGTCCTTTGAACTGCTTCCTCGCCTTCTTTTCAGCTTCCTGATTTACATATTGCCCATTTGTTGTCAGCTCCAGAGTTTTAACAGCTTTGGGCTAATGTTGTTGTGTTGCATACCTGTTTCTTCTGCTTTAGTTTAAGGAGGGCAGCTGTAGCATCCGGTTCTGATGACTTGTCAACGGTAATCATCTATAATAAGAGAATGTAATCACTTGCAGATTGGGGCAGTGACACAAATTTAAACATGGCGCTCAAGTATGGTGTCACTAACCTTCTCAAAATCATTCCTTGCATCATCAAATTCTCCAAGTAACATGAAGGACGTTCCTCGGCGGTAAAGAGCTTTCACATGCACAGGATTTGCGTCCAGCACCTGCTCAAAGAGTACATGAAAATATGTTGCTAATCCAGCTTTAGCATCACATAATTTTGCTTTCAAACACCCAAAAAAAAAGCTCCACCAAGCAATAAAAAAGAATCAGATAACAAGTTCACAAACGTCTGTGTTGCTGAATTGGTAATACCATGCAAAGACACATATCCAACTGCTGCTAAATTACAGGCATGTGATTTCACTTCAAGAGAGGATTAACTAAACATCCATATGGACACCATACCCCAACACCACAATCCTACTTTTGGTACAAAAAAAGTATCAAGAAATTTCTTACCACAAAACCTAAACTAGTCTCTTGAACATAATCAATATTCCAAGAGAAACCTTACCTTATTGCATGTTTCAATGGATTTTCTGTATTCACCCATCTTCTGGTAGCAAAAAGCTACATTTAGATGTAGGGAACTCTACATATGTAACAGAAGAGAAAGTGAATAAATCGTTCAGTACTGCTTACTGGAGGAAAATTGTGCAAGAAAATTGTCAGGTGACCCGTGAATCAAAATGCCTATTGTAAGAGAAAAATTGGAACTGAGTATTATCATCATACTCTTGAATTCGCAAAGATTTTCCCCTCTTCATCATCATGAGGATGCACGTGGTTATATTCTCTAAGCACCTGCATGCATTGTGATTGTTAGCAAAATATTCAAAAATACAGTTTACATTTAAATGTGAAACTATTTCACATCTCAACAACTTCTTGTATTAGGCAAAATGGAGTTGTGAGTTTCTCATAACAAGTTAACAACTGCAAGGAATTGCATGCTAGCTTGTGCTGTCCAGTAAACAGAGGATGAGAGAAATTATCGAATTAGGAAATATGCTATTAATAAGAGGTAAAGGATAACCTTCAAGATGTAGTGGCACTATTTAGGTTGTAATTCACTATGGTTCCCAGCTCAATCATGACAGAGATATAAAGTTCTCAGAGGAGAGAAGGAGAGGGAGAAAGATGGGATGTGTTTGTCATCTTTTAAGATGTACATTACTTTAATATAAAAATAGATCCCGTGTTTGCCATATTCTTTAACAGTTTTGCTTTGATCAACTACTATATGACATCTGTAATGAGTGAACTTGTGCATGGGCTGGACCTCACCACAAGTCTTTTTTTTTTAAACTAACCTCACCACAAGTCGAGGCTGAGGTAATCTGAGATTGGTGGCTTCTGATTGTTACTTTGATTCCAGGACATTCAAAAAGTGGACCTCTCACCTTGTTAGCATGGATCATTTGGAGACACAGACATGTTTTGAATGGTGCTGCACCAAGTTTTCAGGTTGTTTTTAGAAGAACTTTTGCAGAAGGGAATGGCTAGTGCAAAAGGTTTGGTGCAGCTTTTGGCTGCTGCCTCTTAAAGATTGACTTAGTTCTTTTGGTCGAGTTTGTTTCTTTGTTTGTTTCTAGTTTTAGGTGTGTATGTTACTTGCACAAGTAATGGGTGTGAGATGTACTTAGTAATATTTTCTCTCCTTAATGCAAAGATGCAAGCACACAGAGGAGCAGAGCTTGGAGGGCAAACTAGGACAGCAATTCAATTCAATTATGAAACCAGAACAAAACTGAATGAACTGTAATAAAAAAAATATGGCTTCACTCAATATATATTCAATTATAATAAGCAAGAACTTATTATGGAATACAAATTGTAGATCCAGTGGAAGCCATACCTTATCATATTTTGCCTTTGCAAGTTCAAACTTTCCTTCTTTAAACAGTCTGTTACCCTGAGAAAAGGCCTCCAGTTTAGAACTAGTCAATCAACTCAAAATAACAAACCAGTTTATCAAGGACAAGTATTTGACAGCAGATACATAAACAACATGTGACATGTAACTAAGACTGGTTGAAACATAGGATGAAACCACCAACAAATTCAGACTCAGCTGACAGACAATGCTTCACGGCTTTCACATATTCATGACTGACATCTTAAACGAAATTGGCCATCTTCAGAAACATCATTGTATTTATATCAAGCAATTCAACAGGCAGATAACAGTTTGCTCATATGAAAACAAAACGGTAGTTATATAATTCATATGGACATTTTAAAGTATAAACATTTCAGCAAAAATGCACTTGTGGCAAACTCACTGGGATAAAAATTTGCACAAGTTGAGAAAATATGAATTTAGTCAGTATATATACCGTGTTCTTTATTTTGTCCGCCTCATCCATGATTTCTTGGAAAGTTAAGCCAGTCCAATCCTACAGTACAATTGGACCAGTCATCAGAAAAAAAAGAATCAATAGTTAAAACTATAGAAGGAAACAGAGTGGGAAAATATAAAATATAAACATTAAGTGTAAATGCAGATGTTTCCTAAAAAAAGTCTGGTTCAGTGTACCAGGCTATGAAACGCTTCCAACAATAACGACAACAACAACATAGCCTTTTGTCCCAAGCAAGTTGGGGTAGGCTAGAGATAAAACCCAAAAGAGGCATGGAAACAAAGACCACATAAATGTATAAGAAAAAGATTACGGTTCAAGCACGTTAATTGCTAGTCTCCAAGCGCTCCTATCCATAACTAAATCGTTAGGGATATTCCACTCAAGCTAAATCCTTAGGGATATTCCACTCTTTAAGATCTCTTAACCGACTCGTTCCAAGTCCGTTTAGGTCGACCTCTACCCCTCTTTACATTATCGACCCGCTTTAGAACCCCACTACGCACCGGCGCCTCAGGAGGCCTCCGTTGGACATGGTCAAACCATCTCAACCGGTGTTGAATTAATTTTTCCTCAATTGGTGCCACCCCAACCCTATCCCGAATATCGTCGTTCCGGACTCTATCCCTCCTTGTGTGCCCACAACACCATCGTAACATACGCATCTCTGCTACACTCAATTACTGGATATGTCACCTTTTTGTAGGCCAACATTCAGCACCGTATAACATCGCCGGACGAATCGCTATCCTATAAAACTTACCTTTTAACTTCTGAGGCACCCTTCTGTCACAGAGGACGCCTGAAGCTTGACGCCATTTCAACCAACTGGCTGAAATTCTATGCCTAACATCTTCATCAATGTCGCCATCCTTTTGTAGCATCGATCCTAAATACCGAAAAGTATCCTTCTTGGCCACCACTTGCCCATCGAGGCTAACGACTCCCTCCTCATTCCTAGTCGCGCTGAAATCGCACCTCATGTACTCGGTCTTGGTCCTACTAAGTCTAAACCATTTCGACTCTAACGTGTGCCTCCATAGTTCTAACTTCCTATTAACTCCTGCCCTAATCTCATCCACTGGCACCACATCATCAGCAAAGAGCATACATCAAGAGATATCACCTTGTATGTCCCTTGTGACCTCATCCATCACCAGAGCAAATAAATAAGGGCTCAATGCTGACTCTTGATGTAGTCCTATTTTAATTGGAAAGTCACTAGTGTCGCCATCACATGTTCGAACACACGTCACCACATCCCTGTACATATCCTTGACAAGGGTGATGTACTTAGTTGGGACTTTGTGCTTTTCCAAGGCCCCACCACATGACATTTCTCGGTACTTTGTCATAAGCCTTCTCGAGGTCAATAAAGGCCATGTGCAAGTCCTTCTTCTGTTCCCTATATCTCTCCATCAACTGTCGTAATAAGAAAATCGCCTCCATGGTCGACCTACCAAGCATAAACCCAAATTGGTTTTGGGTCACACTTGTCACTCTTATTAGGCGATGCTCGATAACCCTCTCTCAGAGCTTCATCGTATGGCTCATCAACTTAATCCCACGGTAATTAGTACAACTTTGAACATCTCCCTTGTTCTTGAAGATCGGTACTAATATACTTCTCCTCCATTCTTCAGGCATCTTGTTTGACCGAAAAATGAGGTTAAAAAGCTTAGTTAACCATACTATCGCTCTGGCACCTAGGCATCTCTACACCTCGATGGGGATACCGTTAGGGCCCATCGCTTTACCTCCCTTCATCCTCTTCAAAGCCTCCCCGATCTCTGCCTCCTGAAATCTCCTCACGAAACGTCTGTTGGTATCGTCAAATGAGTCATCCAACTCCAACGTAGGACCCTCATTCTCCCCATTAAACAACTTGTCAAAGTACTCTCTCTACCTGTCCTTGATCTCTTCATCCCTCATCAAAAGTCGATCCGTCCCATCCTTGATGCATTTGATTTGGTTGATGTCTCTCGTCTTCCTCTCTCGGATCCTAGCCATCCTATAAATGTCCTTCTCCCCTTCCTTCGTGCCTAGCCGCTGATAAAGGTCATCATACGCCTGACCTTTTGCTACACTCACCGCTCGTTTTGCAGCCCTCTTCGCTATTTTATAGCCCTCAATGTTGGCTGCACTCTTGTCATGATGGAGGCGCTTGAACCACTCCTTCTTCTCCCTAATAGCCCTTTGCACCTCGTCATTCCACCACCAGGTGTCTTTCGCTTCCTGTTTGCCTCCCCTACTCACTCCAAACACATCCGAAGCCACCTTCCGAACACATATGGCCATCTTTATCCATATGCCCTCTGCATCTTCTCCTTCTTCCCACGGCTCCTCATCTAGCATCCTCTCCTTAAAAGTTTGCATTGCTTCCCCCCTAAGCTTCCACCATTTTGTTCTCGCAATCTTGGCCCGATTGTCCCGGTGGACAGTACCCGAAAGCGAAAATCCGCCATTACAAGCTTGTGTTGGGGGACAACACACTCCCCAGGTAACACCTTACAGTTTAAGCAAGCACGTCTATCCCCCCTCCTTGCAAGGATAAAGTCGATCTGGCTCAGGTGTTGTCCACTACGAAAGGTCACTAGATGAGATTCCCTCTTCTTAAAGACGGTGTTCGCTATCAACAAATCGTAGGCCAACGCGAAGTTCAAAACATCCTCCCCCTCTTGATTTCTACTACCATACCCGAAACCTCCATGCACCCGCTCGAAACCTACATTAGTCGCACCCACATGGCCATTGAGGTCTCCTCCTATGAAGAGTTTCTCGTTGATAGGCACAGCACTAACCATGCTATCGAGATCTTCCCAAAACTGCCTCTTGGTGCTCTCGCAAAGACCTACCTGTGGGGCATAAGCACTGATCATATTCAGAGCCAAATCTCCAACTACCAACCGGACTAGGATAATCCGGTCGCCTTGCCTCCGCACCTCAACTACTCCATCCTTAAAGCTCCTATCGATCAAGATGCCTACACCATTCCTACCCGATGTTGTCCCCGTGTACCAAAGTTTGTAGCCAATATCCTCCACCTCCTTCGCCTTTTGGCCCTTCCATTTAGTCTCCTGAACGCATAGAATATTTACACGCCTCCTAATTGCTGTAACGACTAGCTTCCAACCAAAAAAACATTAAACGTAGGGCAAAAGGGAAAGGCATGTGCTCTCTGTATTTGTGGTCTATTCCAAGTAGCACCAGGCCACTAGCTCTACATTCTTTTGCTATTTAGCACAATAAATGGATACATGTAACACAAGGGGCAAAACCATCACTAATCAAAACGGGATGTGTGCTAAGTACTGCAAAACTCACTGAAGTCGGAAAAACTATAGATCAATGGCAAACATTGCACAGGAGTAATGATTGATATCATCTCAAAGTGTAATAAGGTCTGTTACCTTGGGCATTTCGAATCCAAGTAGTTCAATTTCCCACTGAACATGAGCTCCTTCAGGAACATTTGCCGGCCTGTTGCAACCAAAATATATTATTCTCACAGCCCCATTACAAAAAGGGACTCTAATATAATGGTTGGTACAACCTTGGGAACTTATCATATGCAAAATCTGGTGGGCAGGTGACAATAGATTTTTCACCAGGAAGCATTAGCCGAACACACATTTCAAATCCCTCTGGAACCTACAAAATGCATTGCTGATTTGTAAATTCAACAGCAAAATTTTATTCAGAAAATATTGTATAATGTGACAGATTAATGTGCTAATATCTACCAAGCCTTCTCCGGAACAGAATTCCAATGGTTCACCGTCTTTATCAGCACGTGTATCATAAAACACCGACTTTGGTTCATCAAGGAGCATGCCCTTATAATGCACTCTTAATAAGCTATCATGAAGAGGGCAGTCCATTGGAAATTCACCTGATATTTGTAAGGCAAAGAAGCATAATAAGTATAACTATCAAATGACATAATCAAAACAAAGAACACACAAAATCAATATTAAATGATTTACATTCCATCTGCAAGTTTTATCTAGTGAAGAATTTGGAGATTTCTAGTAAAAGAAAATAATAAATAATGGATTAGTTTGCCTAATATTACATTCTTAATGCTTCCCTGAATATGATCTCAAGTCATCACTGCACATCTGGTTTTCGTTTTCGCTATTACTCGGATTGACAGCACAGTCAATTGACAAATCATTTTTTTTATCGAACATGCAGAAGAACTGCACATCATTTCATAAAGAAGAAAAGCACACACATGCAGTTTTTCATTATTGGAAACTGGTTGGTGATCAGAAGATCTGTCGTCCAAGTCCATATTAGCGAAAAAGTGATTCATACAAGTTGCAGTGTTTCAAAGAAAAACCACAAAAATCTTGTATGTAGTACAAGCTAAACACACCTGCAAAAAGTTCAATATCAAATTCATCTTTGATATAGTCTCAAAATTAGCACATGACGTACAATGCGGGATGGGTTGCTTCTATATTGTTTCTTGACTGAGTTTCATTGCTGGCTTACTGTACGTAGTACATACATGATGCATTCACAAATGGGAATACCACAACCCCTGGATACAAATCTGACAAATATATATGTTCTAGTTAAAGTAGAAAAGCTGTTGACGATGGATCCTTTAGAATTCATTTCTTCCTAGTCTTTAAATTGTCTACAAGAGTTAATCTTTCTGTCAATAAAACTAAAAGAAGTTATCTCGCACCCGCCCACACAAATGACAGAAGTGTGAACTTTGGGAAATAAAAATGTTCTGAGTTGAGCAGTAGGTGAATTTTGGAAAGAAAAAGTGACTATTGATATCATTGTTTTGTGAATGATAAATTATACTAGGGAAGTGCGCAAATGGAAGGTCATAGGAGACACGGAAAGAAACTTGCATCCCCACAAAAACTATACAATTATGAATTATGAATATGAAACAAAGTGTAAGATTATCTACCTTTCCCATCAACTACACGTCGTTTTATTAGGCGACCATCACCAAGCATGTCTCTTACCTGTTAATGCATTCATCACACAATCTTTTTATGTAGTTTAGCATGGAAAGGTCACACCTTTCTTAAAAACAGGACAAAAGGTACATCTAAAAGAAAGATTGTGTTCTTAAGCGGATATTTCAAATGAATCAAAATACTTAGAATCCCCAAATCTCTTTCATCCACATATTTAGCTAGGAGAACCAGCGTAATCTAATATCATAAACCATCCATACGACCATACCTGACCAGCGAGCACAGCAAGTGATTTTGGTAACTCAAGTATTGATGAAGCAAATCTGGAAATTTAGAGGTCATAACCTTGTTCCAGTATTACCACCCAGTTCTTTACTGCTGAGTTTAATCTACCTTGTCAAAAGTTGAAATACACTCCAATTCTAAGTCTCAAGCAATATATTCAAAACTCCTTGGGCAAATGCATTTTGTTGAATGTATCTACAAAACCATGGAAGAAGCCAAAAATTGAGAATACCTACAAATAACACCATTCATTATCATGGAAGACTGCACGACAGTTTCTTAGTTGATGTGATTGGCAGGTGGTCACCTTAGACCCTATCTTCAGACACTTAAGCAGACTGGTGAACGGAAGCAAGCAGGTGGATCCACAACATATAACAGTCAATTGGTTCACCTCTCAATTTCTTGTCAAGTTAGTAAAAGCATACCTAGGATGGGTCCATAATCACTGTGACTGGGCTCTGTTTGCATAATTTGAAGTCCTAAATATGAATACTGAGATGCTGGTTAGTGGTTTGTATATGGAACTGTCTGCTAAATGGATGATTTAGAGGGTGAATGTGTGGCTCAGGGACCTTGTTCTAAAACACCATTCAAAGAACAAATGCACGGTGCCATGCTAATCATAACACACCACAAAATTATTTTCAATGCAGTGTTCTGGTAGACAAAGGATGACCATCTGGTTAAATAAAATAAAGTCCAGCCACTGACTTTGTCATTATCCAATATAGTCTGTTGTTCTTTGAATCAACAGCCAAAGACAATCATGGGATGTCATCGAAATACAGCAGTCCTTAATTCTAATTGAAAATTAATAGAGATTTTTTTGAATTTGAAAATTAATAGAGATGAATGAATATGAAGATGGCTAACAAAATGAAAGGAATAGTTATGATTGTACCTGGATAAACTGAACCAGTTCAACGTAAAAATGAACTTCTTCATGGCCTTCAAGCTGAGGCATTAGTGAGGACTTTGTCAAATAAGTACTGCTGACAAAAATAATTGCCTTTTCCTTGTGTGACATTGTTCCAATGCCCATCTCAAGCCCTTTAGGTACCTAAACTAGAACCATAACAAGGATATTGCAACAAATAGTAGTTAGGGGGGAAAAACGAATTTAAATCAAAATGAACCTTTACTGTCATCTAAACCAATTCAGGTCAAGTATAGAATTATATTACAACCAAGAAGATAGCACTACAGATTGCTCCACTGAATTTAATGCTAGACGGTACACAGTTCATGTATATGGAAGGAAAACCTGCGAGCCAAACAGACATCACACAATGTGCTACAAGAAAACTAGTAAATTTCCGTATTATTGTAAAGTACTCCTAAAGGGATAATATAACATTAGAATCCCTCTGTTCCAAAATGTAGGTTCTTTCAGTTTTTCCTTAAGTCAAACTTTTCTAACTTTGACCGAGTTATAGAAAACACACCAACATCAAATTAGCTTCCATAATCCTCTAAGAAATATATCTTGATAGTACATTTGTTTAGTATTTAGATGCCAATATATAGTTCTATTTATAAACTTGGCCAAATTAAAACAGTTCAAGATAGGACAAAACAAAAATGACCTACACATTGAAATGGAGGAAGTAACTCGTATGATGAACGCAATGTGTTAAGTATACATTATTTTTACAAAAGAGTCTGAATGAAAACACTATGTATCTTTATACTGCTAAGAAGCAGATATCCTATGTTCCTATTCATACAACAAGAATATCACTGACCTCAGATTTACCAATAGTAAAGAGATATGCCTCTTCTTTACTTGGAATAATTTTTTTTCCATCTGCTGTTTTTGCAGTTATCCTGGATATGTTAGTTCAGAAAATATTCAGGCGGCCGAAAATATATTATGATCATAGATTATATGTATGCAGTCATTAGTCATACATAAATATTTAAACAGAAATGGCAATTGCAGCAGGCAATGAAGATAAGAATGCAGTAAAGTAAAGGAGGACTGACATCTGTACTGCTTTGTTCAAATACTTTAATTTCCAATAGTGCTCGTACTAGCAAATTATTAAAGTCCAAGAATATATATTACTATATTAGTCACAGGTAGGGATGCATCATGCATATGTATATCTAGCGATCATTCTAGGTCTTCATTAGTTTAGTTCATTTCTTCTTGCTTTGAGGATCCACATTAGTTCAATAGAATGAGTTTTGAATCGACCCAATTCATCCAAAGAAAGAAAAACTTGAATCCCTAGTTACATGACCTTAAAAGCATTTTGTACAGGCTGGTACAACAACAAATGGAACTCAGCATTAATCGCCCCAGTTAACTTTCCATTTAAATTAAACATTAAATGTTTGTATCATCAAATGTACTAACCTATATATGTCAATCTGCCAGAAATACACAATATGGGCAATCATGTTGACTGTTTCTAAGCACAGATTAAATGGCTAACACCACAAAACAAAACACATTCCCAAATACCTCAATACAGCCAACACATAGGTGATTAGATAGAGTACTTTTCTGCAAATTTGAAACGTAAATATTTACCGTGCTGTTATTTCATATGGCTCTCTAGGTGTTTCCCATCCCTTGCCTTCTTCAACTATCTGCCACATTCAAAGGAAAAATCAGTTTGTCACATAGCTGAAGCATCCAGCCTCACATACTAGACAACTTATTATTGAACAGACACACAAAAAAGGAATCTACAATGGCAGTTAAAAACAGCACCAATAACGTTTAAAGAAAACAAAGACTATGCATGATTCCTTTACCAGTACTCTCTCCGTTCCAAATTGCAAGTTGTTTTGGCTTTTCTAGGTACATAGCTTTTGCTATGCTCCTAGATACATGTTATTAAGTAAAAGAAATTACTTACAATTTGGTATGGAGAGTACTAATGTTATTAAGTAAAAGAAATATCTAACAGGTGCTCCAAGAAAACCGAGAAAAAAAAAGCATTTTTGCTGCAATGAGATAGAAAGTTATTCACCTTCTTTACAACCCCTAAATCCTCTGCCACAACCTGACAAAGAAAATAAGCAGAGTAATTAATCAAAAGTAGCAAATATATTCTTTGAACGCCATGTTGTACATTGGCCATGGAATCAAGAAATCATCAAGACAGCAGCAGGAGAAATCATCAAAACCAGAATTGCACCAAAAATGCTTGTTTTCATGGAATAGTTAATCTAACAACTTTCCAGATACAATAGAAAACCAAATCATTACTATTGATAAACAATTACAGTTTCTTATGTGATGAATATAGGTTGTGTTGTACTACTTACTGAGACAAATAAAAACTATATACTAAATTAGTAAGAAGTAAAAACAAAATAATATCAACCAGATTAGATACCCTGCTATCTTGGGCACTGAGTCTTACTTGTATTGACAGTATAATTTTTGTATAGTGCATAACATTTTTGAAAGCATACCATGCTGTAGATAATTTTTTAAAAATAGACAAGAAAACTATTTGCCAGAAGTTCTCTGACATTAATGAAATACATCGGTTGAAGTCATACTCAAGTCATCATCTAAAGAGATTAACCTTGGCTTTAAAGAAATCCAACATTTCAATCTCAAATTGAAGTTCATCATCTTTCGGAAAGCCATCTGGAGCTGCAACTGGACAATCGTCCTCAGCGTAGTGAATTTTAGGCTGCATTTTGAACTGAAAAAGAAATGTAAGAGAGAAAGGAAAAGAGACGAAATATGCGCATGTATTATTGTTGACATGTGCATTTTCGAATAGCTGCATTCTCCATGAAATTGACTAGTGTCTTTGTATTAGAAATACCATAGCAATTTCACCCTTCAGCATTGTTGGGAAGCCTTCAGCAAAGCCTAGGATCATCTTGCTCTTCCCTAAGACAAATCTGAGTGGGATTCCTTTACCTGTAAATTATAACAACAGTAACAAAGATGATTCGAAGAATCAGTAATTGAATTGAGTAGGTATATAGATGGGACAAACATTTGGGGTGCAAAATTCATGCGACAGTTTATTTTAAAATACAAATATTGCAGAAAAGATTCAGATAAAAAGGTATTCGTATATTGTTCCATACGATGTAAGGAAGCACGGCCAGGACAGGTGTTTTCCAAATTGCACAGATATATGTGCCAACAAAAACAGCAAAACAGGATGCTTGCAACATAAAATTTAAATTGTGAGTTGTCAAATGCAAGCAGGAAACCACATCTCAGAACAGAGGGGAAAACCATACTATAATTAATATGAAAACAAGATATGGAAGCAATAATATTTGAAGATACTGCAGTATACATAGTGGTGAAATGTGCTCAGAGATATTGCTACACCTCCATGCTCCCTTCTTGTAGAATTGATAATAGTACCATCCATTGTCCGCGTAGTGCAATGAAGTATAACCTGCACAATTATTGCAATGAGACATATTTAATTTGAGCACCTAAAACTCCTTATGCCAACAGTACTAAAAACAGGGCTGTCCGAGCAAAAAGTGCAGTCATCAACAATGCAAAATGCCTAGTCCAAAGGAAAAAAAAAAAGAACCTATGCTACATAGGCTCTATGAACAATCGAACAGAAACATTTCATTTAACCAATAGGGTAGGTTTTGTTAATGCGCATCTACAGGGCATAGTAGAAAATGACAGTTTATGGAGGATCTCGGCATTACACCAAAAACTTTCAAGAGAAATAGGGTCATTCTATGTAAGAATCAGTAGCCAATTGCACAAATTGTCGGGTGATTTACTCAATCAGGTACAGCTAAAGTTCCAAACGTCTTTGACAATACACAGTGCTTGGCTGCAAAGAGAAACACACATTCCAGTTTCTATGTACTTCCACAATTTCATTGCGTGATACATGAACGGAGAGTGGGCAGGAAGTCGTCGCAACCTGATCGCCCTCTGCAGGGGTGGCATCACCGCTCCCAGACCGTATGATGCCCTTCATCAAGCTCCCAGGTGTAAGCTTCTTCCTCCTACAGCGCAACAGAAACATGGCGTGATCAGCCCAAGCAGCAGCAGCAGCAGTTCAACGAACAGTGGAATGGAATGCCTGATTTGCAAAATTCTACAACCGGATTTCGGCCCTGTATGCTTCGGAATCCCGATGGGGGGCGAACTGGGACTGACCTCTTCTCGGCCTCCTCCTCGGCGGGCGACTTCTTCTTCGCGGGCGGCGGCGGGAGTTCGCCGCCGCTGCCGCCGGCATCGTGCGCCATGGCTCGAAGCTAGCTTCCGGGCAGGTTCTCACCGGCCGCCGCGTCGGAACGGGGGGAGAGGGAAAGAGAGGTGGGCAACTGTCCGCGCGTGAGCGGAACTGCGCATTAATGGCCGGGATGCGGAGCAGTTGCGGTAGCAGCAGCCAGCACAGCAGCAGCGCCTTGGAGTTGGAAGAAGCAGGTGGATGGGAAGGAATGGGATGGTGGGCTCGCCACTCGCCGGTCGCCGGCGGAGAGTCCAACGAAGCATCGCTCGCTGTCGCTGCTGCCTTTGACCTGGGTCTCGTGCTTCAATGGGCCCTGCCTCCATTGGGCTGCGGCCTGCGGGCTACCCAGGCCGTTACCTCAGATGGGCCGTTGCACGTCTCGCTCAGGCCTATCCCGCTTACACCCCTCTCCGCCCACCGCGGCAATCCGGCACGGCGGCGCCTCCCCGAGCCTGCGAGCCGGCCGAGGACCCGACTCCCCGAAGGGCGGCGGCCACAGTTACAGACTCAGAGCCTGGGGGCCAGGCCCTCCTCTCACTGGCCGCGCCGCAGCGCCTAGCGCTCGGCTGGCAGCCGCCCTTGCCGGCCGGCCCGCCTGCCGCCTGCGGTCCGCGCTGCCTGGTGCTTGCCCCTATTGGCTGCTGGGTCTATGTAAGTACACACATTGCTAATGCAAGATGAAGATGGATATGTATTACTCGCATCCTTCAGCCACATATGTTAACTTGGTTATGTTTCAAACATAATAGTCTCCACAACAGGAATTTACTAGAATTTTTAGTGATGAAATCTGAATGACATTTTCTTTTTTGTGTCAATCTATTTTGGAGATGAATTATTGTACTCAGCTGTATCAGATATCCAAACTTTTCATTAAAAAAGTAATAGCAATGGGGCTTAAAAATGCTTGACTCAGTATTGATAACCCCAGAAAAGCAAAGAATGACACTTTTTTTTACTGAAATACTGTAAGTATCAACTTCAAGTATGTAGGTACATAGTGTCCTCTATTTCTCCCTTTGGTATATTATATTATTATATTATATCTATTAGTGAAGGGCGGCCCTGGTGCAAGCGATAGAGCTTTACCGCCTGTGACCAAGAGGTCCAGGGTTCAAACCCCAGTCTCTGCACAGGCTGCTGGCTATTTTTCCTTCCCCAGAACCCGTAGTGCGGGAGCCTATGGCACTGGGTATGCCCTAGTGATTTAGTGTACTGATCTATTATATCTATTAGTATAGAATAGTAGTCAATATGGGGACTAAGATAGCAAGTAAATATCAGGTTGAGGCGTTCTTGAGGGGATGTGGCATCTTTCTTTTATGTTCATTCTGTTTTAGAACAGCTTTGAAGCTCCTGTAACAGCACTTTCCTGAAATTCGCAGCATGGACCATCTTCTTCATCTTGTGCACGTCAAGATTCTTGCTGCGGAACTTCTCTCTTTAACCATGCAGCACACTTCACCACCGGCGTTTCTCCGCGGTGGCCGTACAGTTGCTCGTGCGGAGCTTGTTGGAATTGTCGTCTCGCGTGACCGCAGGGAGAAGTTCCTCAGCTTCGTGATCGATGATGGCACTGGGTGTGTACCGTGCATCCTGTGGTTAAACCACCAATACTTGAATACTAGCACTTCCTCTGGGCCATCAGAATTTGATCCTACTGCGGAGATGGCGTTGAAAATGTCAGAGGAGGTGCGTCTAGGCACTCTGTTGAGGGTCCGAGGAAAGATTGCCACATATCGTGGTGCAATCCAGATTACTGTTAAAGATGTGGATCTGGAGAAGGACCCAAATTCGGAGGTGTTGCATTGGTTACAATGTGTCCGCTTGGCCAAGGAGTGCTATGATCTGCCACCACCTTCTGCTCAAGGTGGCACTTGAACGGGGTTTATCATATGTAATATGTACAAGTTTATCTCTGCACTTGCTGGAGACAATCTCTTCTAATGTGATCAAGTTGGGCATTATAAGCCTCGTTAATGAAATACATAATACATAATTGTTTATATTGGTTGCAGGTGGTCAGGTCGTTTCTCAATGTATGTTAGGTGATTTTTTTTTTCTGGTGTTAGCTTGTAACCTCCTTATACCCTCCAGGCGGGGTAAGGAGGTTGTTTTGTTGTAGATTCTCCTCCCTTTTTCTCTCTTTATTAATACAAAGATTCACGGCTCTCCTGCGTGTTTGAGAAGAAAAAAAAATATTAGTTCCAGGGGATTTACTTTGATTTAGTACTAGCTAGGGCTATTTACAAATTGCAATTGTGTTTAAAAGTCTAGGGCAGAGGCATCTAGCAGTAAGATTCCACAATTCGGACCAAGCAATATCCATGTGCCAAGAGATGGTTATCAATTTAAGTGTTTATTTTTTTAATGGCATTATGACTACTATATCATTTCAGATTTTGTTCATTGAAGTATGTGCTACTCGGTATGGATGCCTTGCATGAAAAGAGTGGCTCCTGTTCTTAGGATTCTTTACTCCTTCCTCCTAGCCAATATTTTCTGGCAATGGCAATACCGTTCAACCTGCACCGAAAGGAATATATTTGACTGCATTATGGCTCCTAGGGAGCTTAGCAAGGCTTAAGCCAAGTGTGCAGCAGCAAATTTTACTTTTTTTTTTGCGTATTTACAGAGAGAAGAAACAAGCTTCCTGTTAACAAGGAAGAAAGTGGAATGGTGATGTACACTATGATTGATCCATGTGAGGAAAAAGATTTTTTCACTTTTTTCTACTGAGATTTCCAATGTCCGATTCTTGGCATTTTATATATCATGTATAGATTGCTGGGTCTGCATGTTGTGATATTCAAGGGCAAACAACTTAAACAAATCCAAGTCGAGTATTTGAATGTTGTTTGTCATGGAAGGAAAAGAGGATATTCTTTTTCAAACGCAAAAAAAGAGAGAATATTCACTGTGGTCGCCATAAAAGAGGATATTCTGGCACTGTACAATACCAAGTCTTTATTATCTTGCAAAGTAGCTAAATGTTGCTGGCAGATTTCCCATCACAATCTCCTTTAGATCCCTTTTCCCTTTCTTTTATTATGTGCCAAAAGAAGTTCCATCTTTCACCATGAGGCCTTACATTTTTCTGATTTCCATTCCAAGTCTGCATTTATGTTGAAGTTTAACTTTAAGAGTGGCTTTTGCTTTTCTGCAGGTCTGGAAATCCCTTGGACCAAATGAAGAAACTAAGGCAATCTACACATCCTCTTTGGACATGTGGAAATTATGGCTCCATCTTTACTAATACCGTGTCATTGGGGTTGAAATCTGTTTAAATTCTAAAACAACCTTGGCTTTTCATCACACAAAACAAGAGATGTAAAGTGCACGGTATTGTGATGTCGTCCTTAAAGTATCTGTCACTCAATTTGAGTTTGAGCAGTCAGTTCTTTTTCTGTCACAACTGCAGGAAGAATCCTGCATTGTTCAAAGTATTTGCTACCTGTAATGGATTATTCTGCCCTTAAAGACAAATTTTATCTTTAGCTATAACATTTCCATCTGTAGAAGTTACAGTAGAAGTGACAACATTCTTTTGGTACATAGAAGTTACAGTATAGTCATAAGAAAATTCGTTGTCTTTAGAGGTCATGGACAACTTTTCATCCAGAATGGACCCATTGGGTTCAGAAAGTTGGCACCTTCTGATGATTCCCACTTGGCTTTTTCTCCTCGTCTGCTGCTTTATCCATAGAGATCTAAATCTTTACATCAGAATCTGCTGAGACCACCTCAAGGGAGGCATATCAAAAGAGCAGCTCACTAGTACAATCATTGCTGGCAACATTCTTCAGTCACTTGGTTGATTCCCTGCATATGCACTTCCCTACAGGCTTCCTTTCTAGCACGCCCTAGAGACAGCCCATGTTATTGTGCTGCTAGTAAATTGTCCAATCTTCTACATTGATAGCAGATCATTTCTGTTCGGAAATATGTTAGGTTGTCATCATGTATGCTTATAATCTCATATGCAAAATGGAATTCTCTCATTATACTATTATAGTCTCAAAATGAATATTAGTATTTTTTTCTGTTTGATATTTGTGTCTGTATGTGTAAGTCTGGCCCTTATGTCCCTTGGTGGAATGTGCATGAATGAGGAGGTTGAGCAGAATAATGGGTTTGGTGTACCATGAACGATACCGTGTTTGTTTACATTTTATATATAGTTTCTGGACGGAAATAAGCTCCAAAGGGTACACATTTTCATAACTCTTCAAAAGATTGTCATTATTATTTTTACTCAGGGGATCCATAAAAGACCCTGGATCTTTTGGTTAAGCAGGATGCCTGAAAATTAAAACCTGAGACCTGTTCAAGACCAGCTTGCCAGATGGGATCCACATATATATATCATAGTAAGTGCAGATACCTTTGTTCTTTAAATCTACTAATTGTCTTGTTAAAAAATTCTATTAAGATGTTTTACTTTCCCAATTTTGTTTTTTTGTTGCTAATCCTGCAAAAAGGAGTGGTGCTGGAGAGGGTCTACTATTTGCCCTTAAAAAACTGGACAAGTGTTTCCTTGTACTTCTATTCTAAATTGTGGAATCTAGATTCTTTCTCGGTCCCCTACTACATCATATTCAATATATACTATAGTCGAGAAAGTTTTTTTTAGGAAATAGTTGATAATCTATTTAAGTTCACGCGCAATGAAACATAATTTTGTTGTTTCTTTCAATCGTAACCTTGCTTAATCTTCTTCAGTGGAACCATGTCAGTGAAATGTTTCATTGACCCTAGGAATATCTAACTGCCGGTCTGGATGTATCAACAGAAGACTTCCTCTTTTCAGAACAAACTACAAAATTTAATGCGAGTGGATCCAGTCATTGTTTTAGATCGGTATGTCTTGTTTAGCCTGAAGAGAAGAGACCAAAGCTGAAAACCTGAACATGATTAGATTTTCTAAGGACTCGAATGGCTCTATGCAAAGCCATCTACATTCCGCGGCACGCTTGGTCAGTAATAAAATTAGAAAAAGGAAATAGTTGCTTCAAACACAGAAGCCAGAAACATGTAAATTTGTTCCCTTGCATGGTGGCTGTATATTTTCGAAATGACTCGGCTAGAAGGCCTGCTTGGCCTATATTATTATTATTATTATTATTAATAGGGAAGAGAATATCTGGCTATTAAGTTGCAGTGCCTCCACGTGGTGTAACAGAAGAAGACCGGACAGACTACTACCACTGGAAATCTCAGCAATGCAAGCTTCATTTTTTTTTTTTGATCAAACATACCTGTATTCAACTTAAAATTATAGTACAAATACAGGAACCCATACAGGTACATTCTGGAAGCATACAGAAGCCAGCTGTTCCACCAGACCATTTACAGAAAGGACCCTAACTAAAAAAGAAATTACATTGATGTCCTTGGACCCTTTGCAAACTGGATCTCGCCGTCGTTCACCACCGGCGTTCACCAGAGCTGGTCGCCGTCTTCCCATGAGCCAGAGAAGCCTCTTCGCCATCGCCGTCGCCCGGCCGGGGATGCACCCCAAACTTCGCCGGCTCTGGATCGAGACTCGACGACGACGAACGAAGCCGCCGCGGAAGAAACGAGCCGGATCCACACTCCACACAACCACCAGACCCAGAGCTGCTTCTCCATCCACAAAAGAAAAGGCAAGCACACTCACCTTCCCACCAGGCAGGCAAGGCGTCGCCGGATGACTCGTGTTGAATCCTCCCCGACCACACCCCAGGCGCCGGAGGAAAACACCAGTGGTGGGAGGAAGAGATCGGGAGGTGGTGTCTACTGTCAACTCACGTGTGCAGTGCACTGAGCTTGGACTCATGCTCTGGTGGACTGCCCCCAGCAACACCCATATGTAGGCAGAAATAATTAGTGTGCATGCATGCGCTTGTTCTGTTCCTCAGGCTCAGCTGTGCGCCTGTCTCTGTATATCTGGAACTGGAAAAGTGATTGTTGACGGCGCACATGCTTAGCTCGCTGATAATACTCCTATAACATATAATAATAATGTCTATTGCTGTGTGTACAAGCTTATGTGCAAGGCCAGAGAAAAAGGCACGAATGAAAAAGGGGTTGCTTTGGTAAAAACTATTCTCTTATCTAAAGTTATGATATATCTCCTGGTGGTAAGCTGTAAGCATCAGTTTTATCATTTGCTAATGCTAATTTGCTATGCTTGTTTTGTTTCGAAATGCTTTCTTCTGTGATGTCATACTTGTAGTAGTGTTAATTATTGCTTGCAGCTTACAGCAGGCTTTGGTAGATTGATATGGTAGTCCTCAATCCCTTGGGCTGCGGCTGCCCAGTCAGCATTATAGTTCTTCTTTTCTATTTTTTTTTTGAAAGAAATTATTTTCTACTGGTCTTTTCTAAAGCTGTAGTCATAGAGCTTCTGTCCTTTGCTCCTAGCATATTAGTCATTCAGAATAAATCACTCGCTTTGTTCTCTTATTTTGTTTACAGATTTTTCAGGGTATGGTCACATTCAGCTTCTCACTGGATATGGTTTTCAAACCATTTTTTTTCCTCACTGGAATCGAGATGGTAGATGTAGTGGTTGATTGGTGTCTTCAATAGGGAGGTGGAGGCCCGAGGTTCTACAAATCTCTACCTTTGCTGAGACGAATGGGTTGGCTGCAGTGTGGCAGCACTATTGGTTTATCTGCACGGCCCCTCACACATACTGTAAGATGACGTCCTTTGTTTAATAATGCACAGAAACATCTAAATCTAGTGCCAGAGGCATTCCTATTTCTCCCTGTATTTATCTATCCCACAGCAGCATCATGGCAGCACGTGACACACAGAGAGGTCATGCACATGTGACATTGTGTGTAGGAGTATGGAAAAAGAGTGGTGGTGGTAAATTCACATATTTACTCCTCCTTTAGGAGCACTGACTTTAATCAGGTCTCCCTTAATGCACTGCACCCTGACCCACGTCGCTCACAAAGAGGAAATGTTCTCTGAAAAGTTTCCAGGTGGCTCGCTAGGGTACCCTCCTCTACTTTGAGCACCTTTTCTTCTCTGTTTTTTTTTATTTATATTATTTGGGTTTCATGCAAGGAAACTTTTAAGGTTTTGATTGATATAATGCTGAGATTAACCTTTAAAGGAATCATGCGACAGTAAATATTTCTGCAATGCTAAGTAATATGCATATATGTTAATATGCGATTAACACTACTACAAGTATGACATCAGTAAGGAACATGCAGCTGCACTCCAAGAGTGTCAATCGTGCTAAAAACGCAGTGTTTGCAGCTCCTCTTTGTGCATATGCAGTAAGGAACATGCATCAACAGTACTCTGTATTCACATAAGCTGTATTCTTGGTCAACTTATATCTAGTTTCATACTGTAGTTGCATAGGTCCTTATACTACTTCTGGCATCTTTCATTTAATAGTCATCAATGGCCATTCTGTCATTTATCAGTTTTTCTAAAACCAGTCAGCTATCATCGCCAAAATATTTGAACCAGCCGTCCAGCATTTTTTGTTTTGGAGCGGCCTGGTGCCCTGGTAAAATACTCTTGACTCACCACCTAATCTCCCTGTTCAAATATTCTTGCTGTTTCTAGTTTGTATTAACTGGTGTGTAAATGTATTTCAACGGAAAAACCTGGTACCCAACATAATTGAGCACAAGGGTCTCAAGGGAACCAACCAATGCCGGATATTCTTGTCCAAAGAGCTTGTTAATTTATTTGTAATATGGCATACATGATGTCATAAAAAAAGATCTGACCTCAATCCATCCGCATATGAGAACAAAGAATGCTTTCACTGTTATCTAATATCGTATATGTAATACTCATAATTTCTCTCTTGTTTTTTTGGGTGTTAATCTGCTGTAGCCAGTCAAAGACAGATCTTGACCTGCCCAGAGGCCACAAATGCAGGGTCATGTGATGTCTCTCCAGACACATCATGGAAGCAGCTTTGCCATGTACCGGAGCACAGAATCTTCCAAGATATTCAAATTCCAACAGCCAATTGCCACGTAACGTAAGCAAGCACTTCGTTTGAATATTTATTTTCACAAATACATGTTTGTTTTACAGTACGTTATATCTGCCCTCCACTCTCCCTGTGGTTTATGACTTTATCTGATCATGCTTCGCTGCCAAAGCTGATTGCAGCTGGTGAGCCATCTAATGCAGGGACATTTGCACCTGCATGCACTGATGCTTCTGAATACGTATGTTATTTGCAGGGTATATGTGGTATTTGAGATGCATCACACCATGGTCCATGCCTCCCCAGAATTTGATGTGTGCAGTGCACGCAGTACAGCCGTAGTAGTATATCCCAGCTTTGGGGCTTGGGGCTAACTGGACTCAGACTTGAGACAAACTGATGCATGGAAGAGCATCAGGTAAAAGGAACAGTGAAAGGGTTAGAGGGACTGCAATTCCAGTTATTGCACTCCAGAACCCTCTCCTTTGCACAAAGGGTAGATCCTACCCTATCCTATATATACATACCTACTCTTGCCATGGTATCTGATCTCTCTCTCATACACACTTTTTTTTTTTTTTTTGCGAATACTGAATTAATTTTGTTTGAGTTTGTTATGTTCGATAATCAGAATTGACCAACATTCCACAAGATGTGTTATTGATCGGTATGTTTCATCTAAGTTGATCTCTCCTAAAGTCATTATAAATAAAATCACTATAAATTAGTAAGGGGAAAGGAGTTTTTTTATGTTGATCTAAAAAAATAATAAGTTGTCTCCTAAAATCACTTCTGTTTTAGTGTACGTTTGTGGAATATATTCATTGCATGCTGACATTAATAAGAGTCAAGTGATTGCTAGTACGTCATATATACATATATAGCGGTGTCAGATGATCATAATAAGCGTCAGTATCAATCACCATTTATTTAGTGTTGATTGCTAGTGTTTGAGGAGAAGAACAACTTGGTTTGAAACGTTAGGGTTCTGCTGGCCGCTGCTGCATCATGCATTTGTACTAATGTCTGTAGTTAAGGCATTCATGATCCAGATATGTACGGTTATTCTATAATTAATAAACGTTCAATTATGTTCATGCATGAGGAGAAAGTATCGATCAATTAATCTACCCCTTTACGTTTGCATGTCACTATGCATATATATTGTCCTCTCGCATATATAATTCACGTATTCACGTATGATTTTCTATACAGTACATTGCATTGTGTCTAGTATTGTCTAGCGAGGCATATTGTTTATACATGTATTATATGTATATATATACACTGTACATACAATAACCATGCACTCATTGTACACTCATAAACAGATGCACAACAGCAGCAGCAGGTATATATATACATTGACATGCTATGGAATTCCACGTGACCACTTAACAGCACTTCCTAAAAACCAAGTGGAGCAGTACCGGGCAAGCGGAAGTGCGTGCACGAAGGCACCCACGCACAGATATCCATGCATATGCATGTACAGTATAATGATGATGATGATGAGAGAGAGAGAGAGAGAGAGGGAGAGAGAGACGGGGACAGAGATTGGAGGAGACTATAGCTCGAGCTAGAGAGCCGGACAAGTAACCCTCGCACCGCCGGTACCGGTACCCAGAGCAAGAATATTTGAAGGTGGAGGTGGTGCCCTGTGGGCGTGCGTGTGTGAGCTTTAGGGAGAGGCCTAGAGGTCGGTCGGCCTTCATAGCTTTCTCCTGTCGTCTCCTCGCTCGCGCACTAGGAATCTAGCATTAGAGCGGCAGTTTTGCCTTGCTCCTTGTTGCCTCCTATAGCGCCATGTCGATGGCGGCATTCCTCGTGGAGAGGCGGTGCAGTGGCGGCGGCGGTGGGACGACGGCGACGACTGTGGTGTCGTCCATGGACGACATGGATGTGAGCTCGCACGCTGCTAAGCCGGCCGGGCCGGCCCCCTTCCTTACCAAGACCTTCCAGCTCGTGGACGATCACCGCACCGACCACGTCGTGTCGTGGGGAGAGGACGGCACCACCTTCGTGGTGTGGCGGCCGCCGGAGTTCGCCAGGGACCTCCTCCCCAACTACTTCAAGCACAACAACTTCTCCAGCTTTGTCAGGCAGCTCAACACCTATGTGAGTACTCATGATACATACATATATTAGCCACGCACGCTAAGATTATTGTGTGTGTGTGTTTATCTGCGTGCGTGTCGGTGGTGTACATGTGCTTATATATTATCTCCATCGTTTGGATTTAATTCTGCATGGTTTGATTTGGAAGCTCTTGTTTTCGATTTGTGCAACCCAAATGGCGCTCTGACGTTCTGATGCTACGTACAGTTTTGGGCTTTTGATAGGCTTTTAATTTTGAAACCACAGCATTGCTGACATCTTACAGTGTGTGGCTGTGGTTTAAGAGCTGCAAGGTTCTGGTGGTCAGTGCCAGTGGGGGCGAAAAGATAGTGTCATACTATGCATATGCATGTCTGAAGAATTTAAGACTAGCTGTTGGTTGGTGGTGACTGGTGACGTTTCATCATTTCCAGTACTTCTCTTTTCCTAGAACGTGACAAGAGATGTTGTTTGTTTCTGGGCGCTGGACTGAAGATCATGGATGACATAGAGGACATGTACCATCTTGTTGCTAGATTTGAAAGCCACTGCTACCGATATAGGAATTCCTACCTTCCCATTTTTTAAATTTCCTGGACTCCAAAAAAGAACTTAAATATCTTGTATCTTTTGCCACTTTCATTGGTTCTTTGTTGATGAGGGCTAAGCTTGGTTACGTTTATTTCAATTTGAAACCTCATTTCTAGCGGTATAGCTTCGTCCTTCCACCTGCAGAGTTCATGGTTTGCAGACCAAAACTTTTCACAAGTTACAACAATAAAAGTAGTTGCATTACACTACATTTACAAACATCCATCCTCTCTTTACCCTCCTCCCATCTAAAACAAGTACACGATATATGCATTCATGCTTCTCATCCACCGGCAAATGATGCCAGTCTCATTTTTGCAGTGATATTTTTCTCCCAGTCATTTTCCAGAGAAGAGATTGACATGATGAGAACTCGTGCAATCCAAGTACAGTAGACAAACTCCATCCCTGTGCCATCATGTATATTTGTGTTCATGACTTCATGTAGCACTGATTTTCACCAAGGTTTTAAATCCCTAGCTATAGCCCGCTACGGCGCTACATAGTTGTTTGACACACAGATCAACCTATTTGTGTCCAACAATTTAGCGGGCTATATAACCCACTATAGCCTCGTTTAGCTCTGCTATTAACCGTTTGAGAGGTCATTTGCTGAATGTCTTAGCTGAAGATTTCTAACATTTTTCCATACTAGCTTCTGAACTTTGCCTTTCTGCAGGGTTTTAGGAAGATCGTGGCGGACAGGTGGGAGTTTGCCAACGAGTTCTTCAGGAAGGGCGCTAAGCACCTCCTCTCGGAGGTCCACCGGAGGAAGTCTTCGTCGTGCCTGCAACCGCCGCAGAAGCTGCAGCCGCCGCCCCCTCAGCACCAGCCTTACCTCAGCCTCTTCTTGCCCCCGCCGCAGCCACCTCGGCATCCGTCGGGCTACCACGTCCAGGAGGAGGACCACGGCGGCAAGGACTTCCTGGCGACCCTGTCGGAGGACAACCAGGAGCTCCGGCGGCGCAACTCGCTGCTGCTGTCGGAGCTGGCGCGCATGAGGAGGCTCTACAGCGACATCATCTACTTCCTGCAGAACCACGTGGAGCCGGTGCCGCCGCCGCCGCCACCGGTGGCGACGACGACGACGACCGCCAGCTGCAGGCTGGTGGAGCTCGGTTCTACCGACAGCTCGGCACCGACGTGCAGGCCACGTGGCGACCATGAGGCGCCGGTGAAGCTGTTTGGCGTGCGCCTGAACGACGGCAAGAAGCGGAGGGCACTGCAGGTCATGCCACTGGAAGAAAAAGGCGATGGTGAGCAAGGTGAAAGCCATGGCGACAGTGACCACAATGACCATGGCGGCGTTGGTGACGATGATCGGCGAAGTGAGACGTAGGTGACTGTGTTGCGTGTCGCGTAGACTAATTTTGTAGATAGAGAAGGAGAGGTACCTACTTCGCTGTAGGCTACGATTTTTATGTAAGTTGATTAGAACCTTCTAGTATGCTTTGATTTCATTTTTTTGCCCTTTTTCGTTTTTATTTTACCCTTGTATGACATCTTCATGCCATCACTAATCTTTTGCTATAACAAATTCAGACAAATCTTGAATTAAAAAAAATCAGTCAAATCTTAGAAATTTCGTGATAATTAGAAACATCCCATCTATTAATTTATTTAGTCAACTTTAATCATCATAGAAAACACTAGCCCAAAATCTTTTTCTAGCATTCTAGCCGCGTCTGCCATAATTGTCTAGGTCCAAGTTGTTCACTGCTTGAAAGACAATGTGATTGAAATCGAGACAATTGGAGCTCTCAAAAGCTATACATCTACTGAGGCGAGATTCTGTGTTGGCGTTCTCTGTCTATATGGACTTGATCCTCTTTATCTGAACCAGCCATGGCAGCCTCAAAACAACCCTGGGTTTTGCTGAAATCTATTTTAAAGTTTATAAATATGTAGTACTAGAAAACGGTGGTCAAAGGTATACATTAGAAACCATGTCAAACCATTTTTTTGGGTTCCCTTTTAGGGTTGATCGGAAGGACAGCATAAGGAACACCTATAAAAATTAAAAGGAGGTAGCAACCAATTAATGATATTCTCCACATAACTCTCACGGTGCCGGTTCATTCTTACACATGCTGTACAGAAGGATGTGACATGTATATGCATTCTAAATCTGCAAACAAATCTTGTAAGTTGTAACCTAATTCCTAACTGTGAAGTAATGAAAAAGGGTCAACACTCTTGGCTTTTTCCAGAATATAAGTACACGTGGTGGTATGAACAAACGCGCTGAAGCGTATCATAGGTGGGGTTTCCACCGTTGCAGGTCGATTTCAGTTGGCTTCTGCAATAACAAACACTACCATGCCAGCTTCTGGCTTAATCAGCTGTTCGTGTCAGACCGTCAAGTTGCTGAAAGAGGGAGCTATGCATCACATTCGATGGCCAGCTAGCGTCAATCATCTGTATATACTGGCTTTTGCCAGACTTTGGTGTTCTTTTTGGGATCATCACAGAGGGTCAAATCACTGTCAAATTCTCTCATTGTCTTGACAAATGTCTTTGCTCCTTGCATCATTAGCCTCTCAACCATGAATAGCTGATAGTTATTCTCAATTATTGGGTCCAATATGCTACTGAAGTTGGACGAATATGCTAACTTGTACCTGAATTGTTCCAAAAAACGAGCAAACACTTTCAGTAAGCACAAGGTGATTTTCTTGATATAATAGCACACATGGATGTAGAAACCTGAATAGGACGAGTATACAGATTGAAGAACTGACATGACCAGACATAAGAAAACATCTTATATAGCTAAAAAATGCTTAATCATGGCAAAATGGAAAGTGAACAGAAAAATAAATTTAACTGCCTTAACTAATCTTAAATAGCAAGAATGAGGACAGCTTTCCAACTGCAATTACCAAGAAGTGCTCTGCAATGCACTAGCACTAGGATGCAGTAGGAAAATAAATGTTAATTTAAACAATGCCAAAGATCCTTTCAATGAGATCCTAGTTGGACAAGAGAAATGAAAAAACAGCACAGACAGTACCTGTCTGACAGAGCGGAAAAGAAGCCTGGAGTTCTTTCATTTGATGCAGTGTACAGAGTTCGACCAGGTGGAATCCATTTTGCAATTCTTTTTCTGATGTACTCAGGGTGGGTATCTCTGTCTAGATGAGGATGAAGGCTCCGTTCAACACCAAATCTATCTTTCCTATTTTTCAATAGATCGCCACGTCTCACATGAATAGCATCATAATCACCAAGTATTTCTTTCATCTGAAACCGAGAAACTGATTTAGTAGCCAGCAATGAATATTACTCATGTAAAGGTAACAATTACCCAAAACCATACATCCAAATCTGATATATGCTTGACAGGTTACAAATCTATAGATGCTTCAGGGCATGAGGCTTGAGCTAATTCTGTTTTCGTCCAGTCAGAAGTCTGTGCAGCCTTGGTATATCATATTAATGACTTGGCATAAGAAAGTGTGATAGAAGTAGACAAACTGGTATCTATACTTGCAGGGTGCTGATAATATACTTTGCTAGTTTGCTTTATGGATGCACCACCAAAACAACAGCAATTGCAGAACTTACACTGTATTTTGAATGGATAAATGAAAGTCATCAAACATTTATCCAATGTTAGGGTTCAGTTAGCAGCAGTAATTCGACACTTTTGGTACATCATCAAATCGTAATTTAAGGTCACTGCAGCTTAAGGATTGTATGAAACAACTGGGTCAAATCATTCTAACAAGAAACAAGAATATGAACATAACCAAAAGATTGAGCAAAAGAAACAGATACATATACTGCATAAACAAGACAGGCGAGGAAAAACATACCTTATTTGCTGCGTCCCTCAATTTTTGTGCTGGCATACTTGGCAAAAACTTGTAGGATAACATCACTGAGCTGCGGTTCTTGCGATCCTTGCACTCCAAAAACCTGAATTTCAGATATGAGCTTAATCTTTGGACATAGTAATTGGTTAAAATTAGCATAGGCATTGCTGAGCAAAATATTAAGTCCGGACGAAGGAAGGCAAAACAAAGGCACTACAAGAACCTGTGTGCTTACCAAGCAAGGGGACTTGCAGTGCGGTTTATTACGAGAGCTGTTGAGTATAAGGGATTTTGTTTGAGTTCACCTCTGCTAATTCCTTGCACATGTGCCACACCTCCCACTTCCAGTTTCATGCTTCTTGATACTATATCATGCCATTTTTTTGAGTTGTCCAGAATAACCGGAACTGTTCTTGAGATTTGATCTATATCATATAGAGATTCCATTGCACAAGAACTTTCTTCCCATCTACAAAATACTTGCTTTAGATAGTAAAACATGCAACCTTAATTGTGGTAAAACAAGAGACAGATGCGGCTAAGAAGCAAGAACCTATGTTTTGTAGTTGCGCCACTTCGGATAACTCCCTTTGTGTTATGCAGTGAACTTAGGCACATTCTTGAGGGCATCACAAATATTCTGAAAAGAAACAAAAATAGTAATGCTTTTTTTTTTCTTGTGTAGTCATCACAAAACAGTAGCACATTAGCCGGTTCAAGACGCATGGCCCCTCTTTCTTCTAGCATCAGTCTTCTAGTTTCCACATTCCGAATTTCAACGAGACGAAAATTTAGCTAATCCAAAAGAACTATCTTACCTGCCAAGGAAAAGGGCCTCCTCGAGAGCGCAGCGGAGGCTGGACTCCTGGTGCCCGAGCCCCGCGCAGGAGGCGCAGTGTTTGCCAGGGCAATCCACGCGGCTGCCCCAGTAGAGGTACTTGTCGCCGCTACTAGCCCCGGATCTCCAAGAACCCGACAGTGTGGCGGCGGGGGACGAGGAGACGAGGCAAAGGACAGCCAGCGCCGCCGCCGCGGTAAAGGCGGTCAGGAGAGTTCTCGCCGGTGGGAGCGGCGGCACCCTCGGCTTGCGGCCGCCGCCACCGGCCGCCGTGATCCGGGGAGGAATCGCCATAGGAGGAGTGCGAGGGAGGGCTGGGACCAAGGTCCAGGGCTGTCAGTCTGTCACTGGTGTGGATGCCACTTTAAACGATAGGCCGTTCAAAATCAATCGAACGTATGAAACCAGCCGGCCACCGTAGGTGCCGGCAGATTTCAGTTGATTGAATTGAATAGTACTGTGTGAGACTAAATAAGCTAAAATAAGTTAGAATAAGACAAATTAAATAGAGCGTTAAAAAATAATTAGTAAAATAAGATAGTATATGAATAAGATTATAAGAAGCTTTTATATAGATTGTGGATTTTTACCTTTCATATATCATAAGCCACAACACACTCTAAACAAAAGAGTGGATTTTTACCTTTCATATATCATAAGCCACAACACACTCTAAACAAAAGAGCGTTAAAAATAAGTTTTTCAGTTCACTAAAAAGTAGAAAGTCTCCAACCATTTCCAATGTTTTATTTTTAAAAGCTAGAAAGCAATTTTACATTAGAAATTTTAAATTACTTTTAAATTACCATGGCCAGACACACATCCCTTCCCATCTTCAAATCAGTCGATTGGATACACGTTGAAGGGCGCAAAGATATTAGAGATGCTCTAACAAAAGATCTACTTGTATCCATCTTAGTCCACATAGGTTAAAGTGAATTTAGGTTGAATTAATTAATTTGCCACATTAATTGACCCTAATACATATGGATTGAAGTGAATATATTTGCAGTCGCCTAAGCAAGTTAAAAACCACCTATCCACCAAGTGCAGAAGCTCATGATCAAACGTAGACGAGAGATGTCATATAAAAAAAACAAATTACGTAAAATTCATAATCTTTCTTTAGACTAGCGTAGATCACTTATGCTTATGAAATCATACAAAGTTGAAATTGACATACATATCTCTATTATGCCTTTTTCAAAATTTCTATCTAACCAAATAAAATGATCCAAATTAAACGGGCCGTAGAAACGAAAGCAGTCGGACAGAGCTGGTTCGGGGGTGCTTCCTCCAAAAGAAATGACACATCACTTGCACCGCACGCGAGGAACGAATTGATATATCAACTGAAATAGCAGTGGCATCACAATGTTTTCAATTAAAGACGATGTTGTCGTGCCGATGGGGTGATGACCAGATCCGATGTTGACCTGGACGTGGAGTCGAAGCTTCAGCGCAGGGAGCTCGCGAGAGACAAGACCCAGACCCAGCAACCGACCTCCCTCTCCCTGTACCCGTCCTTCGGTCACGCAGGGCTCCCGTACGCGGTCAAAAGTTCCCCCGAACGATGAGATCCTGCTATAGGAGACGCGCGCGTGCACCGTGCTCCCGCGAAAATGCTAACTGGTTGTGGTACGTGTTGCCACCGAAAATCAGCCAAACCTTTGCTCGCCGCCAATGAGAAAGTCCTTTTGACATATTAAGAGAAGGGTTGCACTGGCGTTAGGACGTACTATGTATAGGACATGCATAGAACACCCCGGGCCGACCTATCAACGCACACAAAACACCTCCAGCTCCTCCCGATCACTCTTCACCGGGCGACGCATGTCCTCGTCCGGTCCCCATCGCACGGCCCAGCCCCTCACCTACCCCCGCCGGCGACCCCCACCCCCATCCGGAGAACAAGATACACCGTCACCTCACATCGCCTCCCGAAAACATATGGGAAAACATAAAAATGAAAAAAACTACTGAAACATGAACCGGACGCCGCAAACGTCCTTGAACCTTCGCCTGAAACAAAAAACAAACAAAAAAAAGAAGCAAAATGTTAGAGAAAAAGAAACACTGAAACAATAAATGAAATCCAACGTGGCTGGCCCTAACTTTGAAACAATACAAAAACGCAGTTGCAAACAAAAGGGAATCAAAATTTGAAAAAGAAAATGCAAACAAAAAAGAAAAAGAAGCAAAATGTGACAAAACAAATAAAAAAACATGCAACTAAAGCACAGAAAGAATAACAGATGAAACACCATGAAACACATAATGCAACAAACAAGAAAAAAAAAGAAAAAGAAACACCACCTCAAACACAGAACAGAAACAACTGATCCGCTCAACATGAGACCATATGTTGATGAAACAATGAAGGACAACCATCTGAAACACACAAAAATGTAGAAGAAGAACTGAAAAAAAGAACATGACACATATTATCCAAACAAAGTGAATGACAAAGATCTGAAACAACCAATGAAATCCTAAGCAACACTAACAAAGAGCAAAAAGAACAACACAAAAACATGAGGAGGCAGAAGAGGAGGAGAGAGGGCGCCTGCCTCTGTCAGATCCACCGCCGCCGGCCACTCCTTTGCCGGATCTAGGCGGATGCGATGAGATAAAGGAAGAGGAGGCCACCCCAAATCCCGCGACGCCAGGAAGGCGGGGGGGGGGGGGGGGGGGGGGAAGGTGGAGCGTGCCGCCCGGAGGAGGAAGCCGGATCCAGGGAGAGAGTGAGGCAACCCTCCTTGGTGGAAAACGCCCCCCTCTCCCTCGACTCCGGCGCCATAGAGGCACGCGCGCGAGAAGATGAGGCACAGAATGCAAGGGAGGGAGCTCCCTCTTGCCGAAACCCTAGAAATCACGCCAGAGGAGAAGGAGGCCGGATTCGGCCGTTTCCACTGGCGCCCACGCCGGATCCACGGTCATCGCCGTTGGAACCGGAGCCCCGGAAATGGAGTCGCGTGCGGGGAGGTCTGGGGATGGAGATCCCGCTCTTAGCAACATCCAGCGCCATGGCCGCGCGCGCGTGTGTGTGGGCGTTCGAGGAGAGTGCGTGGGCAGGGGAGAGGAGGCCCCGCTGTCATGGGATGAGAGGAGAGGGAGCACGGAGGGCGACGGAGGAGTAGTCATCGTTGTCGCCTGGAGAGAAAGAGAGAGAGAGAGAGCAGGGGAGGGAAGAGTCATGTGGGAGAGAGTGGGTAGGGAATCTGTGGGCGCTGGTGTGGCGGTGGGTCGTCCACGTGGGCGGAGCTGCCGAGGCGCGCGGGCCCATGGGCCAGTGGCGCGTGTCCTATGCTTAGGACGCCCTATGAATAGCATTATCGTTAAGAGAAGCATATATGTATGAGAAAGAATCGTGTTTTTAGAAGATTACCTGACAGTACTACAGTCTACATGATCATATTGTTTTGAGCTACATTCCTTTGCTACGACGTGCAAAAAAAACTAATACTTGCTAACCATCTTTTTAAAAAAAGGTCCACAGAAATGCCTTGGGCAAACATCATGTACTATTCATGTTTATGTCTTCGTCATTTATTTGTTTAGACCTCCTCCTAAAAGCATCTCCAGCCAAAGCCCTACTTGTGCCCCTACTTTAAATTTTAGGAGTTTGGTCAAAAATCCAACTCTAATGGAGCCCCTAGATGGGCTCTCATTTTGCATGCCTTTCAAATTATAGTCTCAGGCCTCTAGATCTAGCAACCCTTGTCCCCCTCTCATGCGTGGGTCCCACGCCACATTTCCTCTACCCGTCGACACATGCACGCGCTCCATCCGCCCTGGCCGCGTGGGCTCCCTCCGCGGCGGAGCTCGGCCTTCTAGCGCCTCTCCGGCGAGCACGGCCACCTCCCCTCCACTTCACGTGAGATGACCACCTGACACCCACGTCGGCGGGGTATGCGTGGGCGGGCACGGCGCGGGCGAGCTCCTCGAACTCGGCGGGGCGGATGTCGGCCTCGAGCGCGGCCTCGGCGAGGTACGCGTCCACGAGCCTGGCCACCCTGGCGGCCGCCGCGCCGCCGCAGATGATGGCGACACCGCTGCTGGCCTTGCCGCTGGCACATGCTACTGTCGCGCCCTCCTTGAGGAACCTGCGGACGAGGCAGAGCACGAGGGGCATGTCTAGGAGCAGCACCAAGTTCGCGTGCTCGCCGCCGGCGTGCCCGAACGTCGGTATCATCATGGCGCCCAACGTCACCTGGTCCAGCCGGGAGGGACCTCGCAGCACCTGCAGCTAGAACCACTTGAGAACCAGCGACTCCAGCTTGTTCAGGTTGTTGGCAGAGGCGGTGTACTCGTCGACGCGCTCTAGGATCTTGGACAGCCTGTTGGCAGAGGCGGTCATAGTGAGGACCTGATGAAATTCAAAAAGTTCAGGTTGTTGTTTGCTGAATTGAGCAAGTGCCAAGTGAGACAATTGATATTTGTAACCATCCCTGCAATGCAGCATTTCATTCATTAATGGGCAGCTGTAGCATTATTAACGGACAGAAATTCAGAGTTTTTGTTTTCCTTGTACGTACCAACCAAACCAAATGGTTAACCAGAACTAACTCAGATCAAAAGTTCCTTCTCTGATTCTTAACAGATTCACATCTCCAAATATTAAGTTGGTTATGGTCTACATTTACACATATATGCTTCATGGATGGAAGTATGAAACACACAACCTATATACAGTTACTATGTTACCATATGTGTTTAGAAACATACAAAAGAATGAACATTTTCTGGCCAGTATGTAAAAAACAAATAGAGTACTTACAGAAGCCAACAAATGCCAGAAGAAGAAGCATCACTGCTGCAATGACAATCAAAGCAAGCCGCCTGAAATAAAATTGGTCAACCACGTGCACAATATCCACTCTCCTATATAGCATCACTTAGATGATATCTCAATGATTTGGGGTGAAAGAAACTTACACTCTGTTTAGCAACTTTTTTTTATCTTTGTGGCATTATCTGTTGTTTTAACAGCAAGATCAGTAGCTGATGAGTTCAGCTTTCCTTGAATATCATTTATCTGACTTTGTACATTAGGAGGCAGTAAAAAGGAGTTTGCTATGTCGATCCTCTTTGCAGCAGACAAATATCAGCTAGGTTCCTAAGGTTGTCAATAGTATAATTTGCTTGGCTAACAACAAACTTCAGAGTAACATAACCAGGAAAAAGATCACAAACCACGCCAGAGCAATGGCGAACAACAGAATGGCTGTATATCCGATAGACTACAAGCAAAGAAATCAGCGCAATAAATACCATATCATGCCAACAAATGTAAGCAGAAGATTGAGTTGCAGTTTTGGAAATAAATTGCTTATAACAGCAAAATGTCAGATCCCTGGTTGATGCATATTGCTCCAACAATCTAATCCTCGTCAGATAATCAGATGGGGGCTGATCCATGGCATCATTTATATCTGCAGATCCCTGTGAAGTGCCAGATGCAGGAGAACAGTGGCTGTCAAAGCTACCAGTCCCAGCAGATCCATGGCATCACTTATAACAGCGAAATTGTTCATGACTTGCATCCATGAATCAGTCACTTTCACACCAAATCTGATCATGAACTGGGAAAGATCAGTACAGAGCACATGGAAGGCCTTATCCTTATAGATAACATGGCCTCACTAGCAAGTGAAACTGACACACTATCTTGTAAAGGGAAGCTGCATTTGGAAATTTATATGTTTGATACTTGATACAGAGATCTACTGGCAGTTTCCAAGACGCAACACATCTTTTCCCAATTAAGCAAGCTCACTTTTGTATTACCCAAACCAATCAGACTCCCACAGACACAAGCAAGCAACAGGGAGCAAGTGAAGGTGGAAGGCAGACCAGAGACCGCAGACCCTACCTTGTCGTCGGAGCAGGCGGCGCGCGAGAGGGCAGACGGCAGACGTCGGGAGGCCAGGTGAGTGGAGTCGAGCAGCAGTCGGCCGGCGTAGGGCAGCAGCTGGTCGGGTGAGCGGTGTCAAGCGGCCGTCGGCGCACGTTGGGCGGGCAGGTGGTGGTCCAATTAATATAAACCAAGGTAATAGTGAAACCACCGAGACAATTTAGTTAGCACATTGTGCTTATATTAATCCGATAGTCCGTGAAATCTCGAAGGATTTCAAATTTTTTTTAACAACACACCCAGATCACACAATTCAGCAGTTACCATTCACCTGTTATTACTTTTTACACATAGCACAATTACATCAAAAGTTTCCTACATAAATTCCTTTTTGAATCAGAGTTGCGAATAATAGCAGAAGTAGATATATTTTTGACATATACTTACACCTATGATTTGAAATACATTGCCAGATCAGGGTTGACATCCAACAATAGCAATTAGACGAGATATAAGAGATGACCTTGCCCAAGGTCTAATCCTCCCGTAGTGGGATACAAATTCATCTTGTCACCACAGCAAAAGCTTATGATCTGCAACAAGTGGGAATAAAATCCTGAGTACGAGAATGTACTCAGCTAGACTTACCCGTCATAAACCAAAAATAAAGTGACTCCAAGAAGTATGCAAGGCTTTATAAGGAGGCTAGCTGACTCACTTCTTTGCATAAAAACTGGAGCTTATTAAGAACAATTATCATAACCTTCTAGCTTTGCATTTAAAAGTTATTAACCTGCTCATGCTAGATTAGCACCTGGACTAAATAAGCATGGTGTAATTATCAAGTAAGAATAATATTCAATTTTGGTTGAGCATCTTTCAGCATCAACATCATAACCATCTCATCTCTTTGTTCAATTTTTTACTACGATGTCGGTGCTCAAGTAAGTGTCACTATCCAGGAACGATGATGATTATAATCGATTGCAAACCAGCTGGGGAGGTATTTCCCACACAAACCCAGACAATCTGTTCCTTGGTCGCCTTAGGTCACCTTGGCCTGTTCGGGTAGAGTCGCGGGATCAACATGAACCATAGTACTCAGGGGCCGCCCGGCTGCATACTAGTCGGACGCCGATATCAGGCTTACTCTCTGCGCCCCTGTAATCACCCATGCTATCTCCAATACATGCATTTAGCTAGGTCAAAACCCGGCCCAAATAGAACTCAAAGCTTCATGATCGGAAGATCGCACCCTTCCAGCTATCTATGGGGCATGCGTTCAATATGACAAGAGGGCCGAGACATCGGACGGGGTCCTAGTTTGACATAGACGGGATAAAAACAACACAGAACCTCCAGTTCTATCCACAGCACCAATCCTGCCCCGTCTTCATTTATTACTCTACATGGTTATTCCAAGATGACAACATAGCTCTCCCTTATGAGTCACCACCCATATCTCACTGATGACAGGAAATCACCTGACTTCTACATATCTAATTTAAGCAGGGATAAGCATGTAAGCGATCCTAAACTTAACCGAGTGTATAGGTAACTCAGGTGGACAAGGACGCAAGTCTAAGTTATTTGAAAAACGGTAGGGAGGAATGCTCCGGGGCTTGCCTTCCTCTGACGAGCGAGGTCAAAGTTCTAGGCACTCGATCACTCCACTTCTGGATCCTCGTTTCACATCATGTTCCATTCTCCTAGTGTTGGGTACCTGGATAAGGGGTACCCTAAACCTCGATCCAGGAGAATTAGTCCCTAAACAATTAAACCCAAATCACCAAAAAAGCCCACAACCAGCCTGAGAGACGAGGGTCCACCAGCGTACCATGAGCCATGCTGGGCCGTCCCACGAGAAGTGTCCAAATCAAGACCGTCTCCTATTCAACGGGGAGCTTCGAGTAACGAGAGTCCGCCTAGGTGAACGACCCCTCGCTCGAGTGATGAAAGTCCGCCCAGGCGGACGAACCGTCGTCGAGTGACAGAAGTCTGCCCGAGCAGACGACCCCCCATCGACTGCTACTACACCCCCTCGACCCACCTACTTCTTGTATGACACTTAGAGCATTTAATGTGCCCCATCTACCTCTGCCAACCCCCGCGGCTACAGCGCAGGTCATGATGGGTAAGTATGCAAGGTCAAATCCACCTTTCACCGCCCATCCCTGGGAATATGTTGGCTCGTACAAACACTATACCCAGACATAAACACTATGCCTTGTCAGGCACTCCCTCGAGACGCAGAAGTCAGCCTCCGTACCTGGATTCCCGGGGCTCGTTCTTATCTGTTCGGATCTCGACCCCTCCCGAGCACCCCTCGACCGGGCTTTTAGCTGGCTCTGGTCAGCGCTATAGTGGCTCTGATATGAATCCACAGCGGGCCGTACGTCCTTCACAGGGAGCTCACGCCTTTCACCATATCGCTGAGGCACGCCAGCGTCATCATCAGGACCGGTCAATCACCAACTTCGCTATGACAACTCGGGAGGGCGAATCTCATCATGAGGCACGCCGCTATAGGGCTCGACTTTGCTTCAGCGCACGCCCCTATAGTGCCCCCGACATGATCAAGCATCACCCCCTCGACGTCATTGCCTACACCAGCCTTACCGGCGCCACACTTAGGGTTTTTTGTACACCCGTGCCTCTCCTTGGCCTATCAAAGGGGACGCTGGGCTCGTTGTAGAGAGAACTTCCAGAGCCCAAAAATGTTCGAGTCCTAGCTCAATCTCACTCTCTTCACCTCCATTCTCACTCGCTTGCTTGTATTCTCCCCTATACAAGCACTTCGGTGCAAGATAATATAAACCTTCTCCCCCCACTAGACGTAGGGCCTTCTCTTGCCCAAACTAGGATAAAAATTGTGTGTTCTTCTTGCATCACCATCCAGTTTAGGGAGCACATAGTACATGTTTACTCGTCAGCTTAGGGTACCCCCGGTCTGAATGCGTGTCATCAGCGTTTCCCGCCATTTTTCGGATGGCAGACTCCGTATCATCGCTTCTGTTCACCACGATGATCTGGTTCGGGAGCTTCGAGTTCATGTCACTAGGCCGCGACCAAGACATGGTCCTGCTCTCGACCGGAGATTCGAGCGAAAGCAGTCCCAGGTCCCTGCAACGGGCCTTCGCCAGTCTCGTCACCATGGTTTCGCGCCCAAGAGGAGGCGTGGCCGGCGCAGCCACCATCGCCGCTCCGAGACGACATCCACCTCGGCTTCCTCGTTCCCGGCTCAGGATGCAGGGTCCCTAGTTGGGAACCTGATAGACCTGCGCCTGGGATCGAAGGAGGAGTCGGGAGGCCTCGGCGGCAACCCGGACTTCGTCTTCACGATGCGTTCATCGAGGGGGCTGGGTATGACCTCTCCGACGGGCGCGGCCTCAGCACCACCTGACCTGCTACCTCACAGGCTGTTCGCGGCTCGCTGCCCATTCCCGTTCGGCCTGGACAACACCGCCAGGGTGTACTCCACCGCTATACGCTCCAGTCTTGGCGCTTTCGAAGACCGTCCCGGGCACCTCTTGCATGTCGCCCTAGACTTGGAGGCACCAACGCCGGTCCTAGAATGCCCAGGGCCGTCAAGAGACCCCGGCCTAAGACACTACACCCTTGGTACGCTCCGACGACAGCTGGAGGAGGAGCGTCATGGGCAATTCCCCATCTTCTACTCTAGCAGCTTTGACTCTGACTTTGACAGCTATGACCCCACGTGCGAGTGCTTCCACATCGACGGAGGCGTCGCGGCGAGCAGCGATACCGTCGACCCCATAGGCACGGCCGCAGCTACGGCCACAGTAGGAGGTGCCCTCATCGCGGTGGATCAGGAGGAGCAGCCACCAGCTATGCCAAATGGTGCGTGGTTGCCTCAAGACACTTAGGTTGCCCAGCTCGTGCAAGTCCGAGAAATGCGAGCCAAGCTCGACGAAGACCGGGAGCATCTGTGCCTTCTCGAGCGGACCCTCGAGCAGGAGTGCAGACATCTGCCCGGCGGAAGGGCTCGAGCCAGAGCCTAAGAAGTCCACCGATAAATCATCGGGGAGGGTACAATTGAGTGCCCCATCTTCAACTGTGCCAGCCAAAACATCGTCGTAGCAACCATGCTCCTTTGCAGCATGCCGGCCCCCTCGAACGCTGAGGCCCATCGCATCTAGTAGGAGGTCCAGGGCCTCCTCGAGGCAGTTGCCGCACAACAGGTCGAAAGCTCCACCTCGAGACATCGAGGGGTGGTTTCAGAGAAACCCTCTGAACCCTCTCGACATGAGAGGGAGGGCTCAGTCCATCAAGCGGACACCCCCCGACCAAAGAAGGCAATCCCCATCCGTGAACGTATCCGCGATGACCGTGATCCTCGAGACACATGCCATGACATCAATGAGAACCGCAGACGCAAGAGTGCTGATGCTGAGGTGTGAGGCTACATCGCACACAGGGGCGGGAGTTACGACAGCGATGAGGACCAGCATCAGTTCCCTAAACCACCGGGCCCTCGAGTCTTCAAGCGGACAATTCAGAGGACACCGCTGCCAAATCCCTTCCGTCCCCCACGAGCCTCGTCAAGTACAATGGTGAGACCAAGCCTGAGCTATGGCTGGCCGACTTTAGGTTGGCATGCCAGTTGTGTGGGGCGTGGAGCGACCATGCCATCATCAGGCAACTCCCCCTGTTCCTATCAGACATCGCTTGAAGGTGGCTCAAGGAACTCCCCCTAATCAGATCCGCAACTGGGCCGATCTTGTCAGGGTGTTCGAGGGGAATTTCAAGGGGACCTACGTGCGCCTCGGCAACAAGTGGATCTCTAGAGCTGCAAACAGAAGCCCGGGGAGTCAGTCCACAATTTTGCTCGACGCTTCTCCAAGCAACGCACCGAGCTCCCCTATATCTTCGACGATGATGTGATACTGGCATTCATTGCCGGGACTACCTGCAAGGAGCTGGTTCGGGAGCTGGGATGTAACCACCCCAAGACCGCCGATGAGCTGATGGACATCGTTGCTAGTTACACCATCAGAGAGGAGGCTGCTGGCGCCTTCTTCGACGACGACCAGGCCAGGGGGAAGGTCAAGAAAGGCGATCCCAAAAGCTCAAATCGGGGCGCCAAGAAGAACAATGGCAAGAAGAAGAAAAATAAGCGGGGCAAGCGTGAGGCTGCCCCCAACGATCTCATGGCTGCCGCCAAATGCAAGAAGCCTCGAGGCCCTCCCGAGAAGGTCCTCTTCAACGAGATGCTGAAAAATTCATGCCCCTATCATAAGGGGCCTGCCAACGACAACCTAGAGGAATGCTGAATGCTCAAGAAGTACTTCGAGAGCATGGGCCTTGAGAAGGATGAAAAGAAGGAGGATCCCAAGGATAAGGGCGGCGACAAGAAGGATGGCTTCCCCGAAGTCTATGACTGCTACATGATCTATGGGGGGCCCTCGACTCGGCTCTCCCCTCATCAGCGTAAGAGGGAGCATCGAGAGGTCTTCTCCGTGTGGGTTGCGACCCCCCACTACCTCGACTGGTCCGATACGGCCATCACGTTGGGCCGTGAAGACCACCCGGACCACGTCCCCAAGCCAGGGGTGTACCCACTCATCATCGACCCTATCATCGTCAACACTCGCCTCACCAAGGTGCTCTTGGATGGAGGCAGCAGCCTCAACATCATCTACGCGGAGACCCTCGACCTCCTAGGGGTCTCGAGGGAAAAGCTTAGCCCGAGTGCCAGGGGCTTCCACGATGTTGTACCGAGGAAGAAGGCTCTTCTCATCAGCTGCATCAACCTACCCATCTGCTTTGGCACTTCCGCCAACTTCAGGAAGGAGACGCTCACCTTCAAGGTGGTTGGGTTCCACGGCACGTACCACGCCATCATCAGCCAACCCAGCTACGCCAAGTTCATGGTGGTGCCCAACTGCACCTACCTCAAGCTCAAGATGCCAGGACCCAAAGGCGTCATCACCGTCGACCCCTCCTTCGAGCATGCATACGACTACGACGTCGAGTACATCGAGAATGGGGAGGCCATCGAGGAGTCCGCAATGCTGGCGGCAATCCTCGAGGGTCTCACTGCTGAGGTCCCCGACCCCAAGCACCACGCCAGCAACTTCGAGGCTACCGAAGACACAAAGAAGATCCTCCTCGACCCAAGCAGCTCCGACGAGAGGGCGCTGACGATCAGCGCCACCCTCAGTGACAAATAGGAAGCAGTGCTCATCGACTTTCTCCGTGCAAACGCCGACATGTTTGTATGGAGTCCCTTGGATATGCCGGGCATACCAAGGGAAGTCACCGAGCACGCCTTGGAGATCCGAGCTGGGTCCAAATCGGTGAAGCAACACTTGCATCGCTTCGACGAGGAGAAGCTCAAGATCATCGGGGAGGAAGTCAACAAGCTTTTGGTGGCCGAGTTCATCAAGGAGGTTCATCATCCCGAATAGTTAGCTAATCCTGTACTAGTTATGAAAAAGAATGGGAAATATAGGATGTGTGTAGACTATACTGGTTTGAATAAAGCATGTCCTAAAGTTCCCTTTCCCTTACCACGTATTGATCAAATTGTTGATTCAACTATAGGATGTGAAACCCTATCCTTTCTCGACGCTTACTCTGGCTACCACCAAATCAAGATGAAGGAGTCCGACCAGCTCGTAACTTCCTTTATCACCCCTTTTGGCATGTATTGTTACGTAACTATGCCCTTTGGCCTTCGAAACACCGGGGCAACGTACCAATGATGCATGCTCCACGTCTTTGGTGAACACATCAGGTCAACGGTCAAGGCCTATGTCGACGACATCGTGGTCAAAACTAAGAAGGCTGACAACCTCATCAATGACCTCGAGATCACATTCAAGTGCCTCCGGGCGAAGAACATCAAACTCAACCCTGAGAAGTGTGTCTTCGGCGTCCCCCGAGGCATGCTCTTGGGATACATAGTCTCTCAGCGTGGTATCGAGGCCAACCCCGAGAAGGTCTCCGTACTCACCAGGATGGGTCCAATCCGAGACCTCAAGGGTGTCCAGAAAATCATGGGTTGCCTTGTAGCCCTCAGTCGCTTTATCTCATGACTCAGAGAAAAAGAACTGCCTCTGTACCGCCTCTCGAAAAAATCAGAGCACTTCACGTGGACCCGCAAAGCTGAGGAAGCCCTCGCCAAGCTGAAAGCCAGGCTGACCTCGCCTCCGATTCTCATACCTCTGAACCCAGCCGAGCCGCTCTTGCTCTATGTTGCCGCAACCACCCAGGTGGTCAGCGTGGCCATAGTTGTCGAGAGAGAAGAAGAAGGGCACATCTTGCCCATCCAGCAGCCGGTCTACTTCATTAGCGAGGTACTCTCAGAAACCAAGGTTCGCTACCCGCAGATCCAGAAGCTGCTCTACACCATCGTGATCACGTACACAAGCTTTGGCACTACTTCCTCAGCCACCCATTGATCGTGGTCTCTCTTTCCCTCTCGGAGAGATAGTCCAGAACCGGGAAGCCGCCGGGAGGATAGCCAAATGAGCGGTCAAGCTCATGGGTGAAACTCTCTCCTATGCTCCACGCAAGGCCATCAAATCTCAGGTACTGGCTGACTTCATTGTCGAGTGGACCGATACCCAACTCCCTCCAGCTCAGATCCAAGCAGAGCTCTGGACCATGTTCTTTGATGGGTCGCTAATGAATATGGGAGCGGGCGCAGGCCTACTCTTCATTTCGCCCCTCGGAGTCCACATACGCTACATGATCCAACTCCACTTCCTCGCCTCCAACAACGTGGCTGAGTACGAAGCCCTCATCAATGGCTTACTCATCACCATTGAACTCAGGGTTTGACGCCTTGACGTTCGTGGTGACTCGCAACTCATCATTGACCAAGTCATGAAGGCCTTGAGCTGCCACGACCCAAAGATGGAGGCCTATTGCAAGGAGGTCCATAAGTTGGAGGACAAGTTCTACGACCTTGAACTCAACCACATTGCCCGTAGATACAACGAGGCCAAAGACGAGCTGGCAAATATTGCGTCAACTCGAGGTACTGTCCCCTCTAACGTTTTCTCGAAGGACATGTACAAACCCTTGGTTGATCTAGGAGCAGGGGAAGGAGCCGCAACATAGGCAGTTGACTCCCCTCCTCCCACCGAGGCCTCCTCAAATGGGGCCAAGGTCATGGAGATCGAGGGATCACCTCTTTCGCCAACCACTGAGCCAGACTGGCGCACTCCTTCCTCGAATACCTAATTCGAGGGGAGCTCCCAGAGGATCGAACCGAGGCCCGGCGTATCGCTTGACGGGTCAAGACCTACGTCCTCTATGGCAACTGTTGACACCGTTTTTCGGCACGTGTCAATAAGGATCGGGAGACTAAACTAAATCGACAAGAAGGTGGTTATTCTCCAGTATTGCTTCTGAGTTGCCGATGGATGATTGCCGATAAAGGACATGTTGATCTCGTACATTGCCGATGGAGCCAGAAGGTTGTTGCCGATGGAGTGAGAGGCATGGTTGACCGATGGAAAGCAGAGCTGAAGAGCGTGGAAAGCAGAGCTGAGTCATTATCGATGGGTTTTGCCGATGGAATCTACAGAGATGAGGAGCGTGCCGATAGAGGTTTCATCGTAAGCAATGGATAAGGAAACTGACAATATTTATGCCAATATTTTAATAGTCTACTTTTGAGTCCGACCTTGGTACGAGTCATTATTTTTTATTCCTTAGAGATAAGACTTGTTTAGGTAATACTTTGTCGTGTCTATTTAGGACTCATAGTACCAGGGTATAAATATGTACCGAGAGGCAATGTAGAAGAAACAATCAATCAAAATACAACAAATCTATTACTTTTATCTACTTTTCAAGCAATCTACTTTTCGATGACTTCGTCACCAGTACCTTTTCCTTTTCAATGAGTTCTTTCAAGAATCGGCGGGCTGCATCAACTTGATCTCCGGCGACCTTGCAGGTTCCGCGTCTACCGAGCATGATTTAGGCTTTGACGTCTGGGCGTATCGCTGTCGTCTCGTCTGATCTGTTCAACAGTTATCGAATATCCTCTGAGCTTTGACGTCCGGGCGTATCGCTGTCGTCTCGTTCAGATTTTATTCAAATTTATCATCCTTGTCGATTAACAGGTCAAATCGACTGGCACGCCTTGATATCGAACTTGGGTATTAGCCCGGTGTGTTTGCAGATCTAACGCCTTTTTGCATCAACAGCAACGATAAGGAGCTTTATCGACGAAGCCCCACCGGGGTCCTTCAGCACTGCATCACCATCGAGGATGGAAGGAAGTTGCTCAAGGACCTACACTCGAGGGCTTGCGGCCACCACGCAACTCCAAGGACCCTTGTCAAAAATGCCTTCTGGCAAGGTTTTTATTGGCCAACCGCAATCTCCGACGCCATCAGTCTAGTCTGCTCTTGTGAGGGGTGCCAATTCTACACCAAGCAAATGCACCTCCCTGCTCACGCTCTACAGAAGATCCCCATCACGTGGCCCTTTGTCATGTGGGGACTCGATCTCGTTGGGCCCCTGAAGAAGACAACCGGGGGCTACACTCACCTGCTCGTAGCTGTCGACAAGTTCACCAAGCGGATCGAGGCTTGGCCCATCGCCAACATCTGCTCCGAGCAGGCGATTCTATTTTTCACCGACATCATCCGCCGCTTCGAGGTCCCAAACGTCATCATCACCAACAATGACACGCAGTTCACCAGCAAGAAATTCCTGGACTTCTGCGACCATCATCACATCCATGTAAATTGGTCCACGGTCGTCCACCCTCGAACTAACGGCCAGGTCGAGCGTACCAATGGCATGATTCTCCAGGGGCTCAAGCCAAGGATCTTTAATCGCCTCAAGAAGTATGGGAAGAAGTGGGCCACCGAGCTACCCTCGGTCCTTTGGAGTCTAAGGACAATGCCTAGCCGAGCCATGGGGTCGGGTCCCCTTGACTAAAGACCTACAATGAACAAATGAACAAAGAAGCACTCACAAATGCCATCGACCAACTCAAGGAGGCTCAAGATGTGGCTCTCCTCAACTCTGCGAGGTACCAGTAAAAGCTCCGATGCTACCACGACAAGCTCGTGCGCAAGAGGGACCTCCAGGTCGGCGACCTCGTCCTCCATCGATGGCAGAGCAACAAAGGCCGACACAAGCTGACCACCATGAGAGGGTCCCTACATCATCGCTGAGGTGTTGAAGCCTAGAACCTACAAGCTATCAAACGGCAAGGGCGAAACCTTCACCAACACATGAAACATCGAACAGCTACGTCGCTTTTACCCCTAGGGCTTCGAGGCCTTATACATTTCTCATATCATGAATAAATAAGAAGTACTTTGATTTACAAGTTCAACTTTTTGTTCAAATACATAAGGTAGCCTCAACTCTGCTTCATCAAGGTCGAGCCTCCCTCAGGGGCTACAATGGGGAACCCCCTAAGTTCCCAAAAAACTCATACATTTTTTCAAAACTCAACATCTATTCTTCCTCGCACACCTCGATATGTGTCGGCACTTAGTCAAAAATGCCACAAGAGTGTCTCAAGGGTTGAGGGCTACTGAGCCGCGAGACCACCTACGCCCCTACGCTATGGTACCTCCACTCACTTCCCCCCTTTCTTCGAGGGACACGACCATGCACCGAGTTTACTAAATGGAAACACAATCAGGCTGGCAGGAAAGAAAAGGACATAAAACTTGTAAACATATACATCAATGCATAATGTTTTCAAAGTCCCCCGGGGCCACGATATCATTAGCTGTAAAAGCTAACCTATTACATGGGCCTTCTTGCCCAGACTGGCTCACAAGCCGGCTCCTTCTTCTTCGTCAACGCCTGACGGAAGGACTTTGGGCTCGACCAACTTTGCCAGCCGACCGCTGGGCTCCTCAGCAGCCTCGATCAAGGCCCTGTGCCTCTCCTCGTTCTTGACATTGGTTTTGGTGGGGTTGCAGACAAAGTCGTGGGAGACCACCCCCATGTCATAGGTGAAGCCAGAGCAGAAAACCACCACACCCACTTTACACCGACATGGAGCATGTTTCAGACTTGCTCTCTCGCAACGCGATTGAGCTTGTACAACCGGGTGATGAAGGAGCCCCCACGCATGTCACCCTTGACCTCCGCTTGAGGATCAACATCGAAGTCGTCACAGACTGAGGTGATCACAGTGCTGAGGGTGTTGGTCAACCTCGCCTCGGCCTAGTAGGCGTCCTGGAGCATCTTGGCGCTGTCCCGAGCCTTGATCAACTCCTCATTGAGATCTGAAATATAAGATAGGGGTCAGCCACGACAAGAGCGGCAGAGGCAAAAATCCAAAGGCTAAAGAAGAAGACTCACCAGCGGTGTGGGTCTCGAGGTCATGTACCCTTCCTGCAGCTCGGCGTACTCCTTCTTGGCCACCTTCAGGGCGCGGACAGCCTCCGTCTTCTCCACCCTCAGGTCTTCAATCACCATGCTAGCCAACGTGATCGCGTCCCCCTTTTTCTGGAGGGTTTCCTTCAGCATGGTAGCCTCGGTGGATAAGGCCTCGAGGGCCTTTCGCGCCTGCTCCTAGGCCTTGGTGGCATCATCCCTGGCCTTGGCTTCTGCTTCCTTGGCCTAGGTCTCCTTCCCTCGAGCCACCGAGGTATCCTCCTTGGCCTTCTGCGCCTCCCCCTGGCCTTGGAGGCACCCACTTTGGCCTGGGTCACCTCTCCTTGAGCCACCGAGGCATCTTCCTTGGCCTTCTGCGCCTCCCCCTGGGCCTTGGAGGCATCCTCCTTGGCCTGGGCCGCCTCCCCTTGAGCCGACGAGGCATTTTCCTTAGCCTTCACCACCTCCTCCCGAGCCTTGCCCGTGTCTCCTTTCGCCTTCTCTGCCTCGGCCCGGGCAGCCTGAACCGCCACTTGCAGCACGGGAACTGCTCCCATCCACCCCTTGTCAGGTGGATGAATTGGGATTTGGCTTGGGAGCGCCCCCTCATGTCGTGGGAACAAAAAGACACAAAAAAGAGGGGTGTCAGATAATAAAGCAAATTGACCCCTGCACCGTGAAGGGAGATCACATACCTAAAAGCATCTTGCCAAGTCTTCAGAGGCGACGTCGACCGCCAACCGCAGGGCATGCTACATCCAGGCCTAGAACTCCTCGACGTGCTCCCATCTCTCGACCTCTTCCGGATCATTCACCTCAAGCATGGGAGCATTGTGATTCGTCGGGTCCTGGAGTTGAAGAGCTTCCTGACCCCAGTGAGGGAAATCCTCCTTGATCCGCTCCTGCACCGCCACCATAATGTTGTCCCCCATATCGACTGAACCACCATGATGGAGCACTCGGTCAGCCAGCGTGAGGAATGGCAACTTTGCTTTTTCCTCAACCCTCGATGACCCAGCCTCCCCTGTGTTTTACTTCCCCTTGATGAGGAGGCCAGGAGCATACAAGCCATGGTCGTACAAGGATCCCTGACCGACTGAAGCCCCAGCCGACGGCAGGTGAGGCATCAATGCCATCGCAATTGCCTCAGCCGCCGACGCCTCCGCCGGGGCCTCTTGTGCGATCGGCTGTCCGACCCTCCCCCATGTCGGGATGTCCTCGATCGCCAGCTCCTCGGGATGACTCGAGGCTGGTGACTCTGGTCGCTTGGTTTCCTGGCTGGCTCAAAGCCAGCAGCTCTGGCCGTCCGCCATTCGGCCCCACGGTCGACGGGGCCGTCTCCTCCGGCTACGGCAGGTCCAAGGCTATCCCCATTGGCTGCGGCTGCTGCGGCTGGCTCGACTCCAGCCGCTCTTCCTCCTGCTACGGCTGCTCAGGCTGGCTGGAGTCCAGTTGCTCCTACTCCTGTTGCTTCTGCAGCCTCTCTTGCTTCTGCGCTCCTCCAGCTCACGTAGCCCTTGTGGCCACGCTGGCCATGACTACTGCTGCTGAGGGGTCTCCACCGTCTCCTCTGCGTCACGGGCAGAGGAATCCACCCCCTCGCCCTTGACGGTGATTAGGGTCTCCTCCGTCGACCCCGGCTCCCGGCCGCAGGCTATGTCCCCGAGCCCGGCGGTGCTGGGAGACACATCCATCTACTCCTGGCTCTGGGTTACGTCCCTCCCCGCCACGGTCCCTGGGGCGATCGAGCCTGCAACAGAAGCAGCACCCATCAGCCTAACTCAAGTCATAGCAGCGGGGGCCTCCACAACCCAGGCAGCCACCACCGCCGCCTGGGGCATCGAAGTAGCACCTGGTGTCGACACCGCAAGCCTTGCCGCCGCATCGTTCTTGAGCCACTTGGCGGGGGAGGGAGCCGCCGTCTCTGGTGTGTGCTTGACCCTGGAGCACACACGAGCAAGAGACGCTAAGAACACCCAAAACATCAAAAAAGGGAAAGGAGGGCCCAAGTTAGCAAAAACTTACCCCACAGGGATGAGGGGCATCCTCCTGTCCATGTTCGAATGACTCGGGGGGCTTTTGAGCCCCCTTCTTCGACGGGCCCTTGTTAGAACCTAAGCCAATCGGAGCTGCTGTCGCCAACATCCTCAGCGTTCCTTGCTGCTCCAAGGCCGATCGGCTCTGGGTCTACGCACCGGGTGCTGAGGACCTGGTCTGAGGTGACGGCGTGCTGGACCCCTCCCTTGAAGGGGTCGGCAGCATCTCGTCGCGTGTGCGATGAGACGATGACCTCTCCCGAGTCGAGGGGTCGCTCGTTCTCTGCCCCCGGGGCTGCTCCGAGGCCCTCGACAGGTGCCGAGGTCACCCTCAAGGCTTGAGAAGACGATCTCACCCTGATGGTTCCCTACATAGAGGGGGCGTTAGCTTGGGCCATTCGGGGCACCAAGACGTCGAGACATGCCTGCACCCCTTCATCACCACTGTCCTTGTCCTTGTCCTCCTCTTCTGCTTCACCCGGCGCTGCTCACACGCCAGGCGCTCGAGGCTCTGTTTTCTCTTCTTCTTCTTCTCCTCGTCCATGGTCTTCTTCTGATGCTGGGCAGTGAAGCATCTCACCTGACGGTCAGGATCATTTTCCTTGACTGTGGGCATCGACACCCTGAAGTCTATGGCCCGTTGTACACAAACCCATGACAGAAGGCACAAGGATGAGTTGGGGAAGAAGGAAATCTGAGAATGATATGATGACATACTCACCAGCTGGACGTGACCGTCGTCCGGCAGCATCGGGATGTTGTTCACTTGATATGGTGCGAAGGCGCCAGCGACCACTCCCCTCACCCACTTTGTGAAGTCCTCGAGGGACAACGCCTCAGCTAACATCTGGCACCCCTCGAGCGACGCATCGGGGACCATCTGGTCCAAGCGCAGTAGGCGCCACATCAGTAGGAGAACCCTCCAGCTATGGAACGTTGAGACGACGATCCCGGTGTTCAGCCCCCGCTCGTGCAGAGTCCTCAACACATCGAGGAGAGGATTCAGCCTCGCATGACAATCCTTCACCACGCCATGTGTCTAGTGCTCTGGGCACACTGCGATGGTGCATCCGGTGTAATGCGACAGCCAGCCCTCGTTGTTCTGGACGTAGAACCATCGGGCGTGCCACCCGCCATGGTTACATGTCAACCCCGTCAGGATGAACAACTCCGCCCCCTTCAAGGACAGGTTGCAGCAGCCGGCACGAGCGATTCTCCTCCTCCCCTATGAGACCAACTTGGTTAAGAGCTTCCCCTTGAAGAGATGGAGCCACAACTCCCAATGTGGCTCCATCCCTAGGTATCCCTCGCAGACGGTGGCGTAAATCACCATGTTAGAAATGGTGTTTGGGGAGAAGTGCTGGAGCTCGACCTCGTAGTAGTTGGTCAACGCCCGCATGAACTAGCTCGGAGGTGACCCAAGCCCCATCTGGTGGTACTTGATGAAGCTCACTATGTACCCCTCCGGTGGGTTCGGCTCCTAGTCCTTCCTCGGTGGCACCATCCACTCCGGCCGATCGGCAGAGATGGCGGGGCGAAGAATCCCCTCATCCACCAGCTCCTCGAGCCCCTACTCTGTCATAGCCGACGGGAGCCAATCCTCCAGAGGAAGAAGCTCTGGCGCCATGGAAACTGCGTAGATCTTCTCGGTGGATGGACGGGAGGGAAGATTCCCAATCAGTTTCTCTCTTCCTCTTTTTGCTAACCGACAGGGCGACTCTACTCTCCGATGGTGATAGTGATGAAAGCAGGAAGGCAAGATTAGGAATGAATGAAGCCCTACCCCCCTGAGTTTATAGGCAGGCCGAAGGGCAACGAGCGGATCCGACCGGGAGGCAAGTAAAATCTTGCATTTAATGCCCGCACCTAACCACTCCCTCGATTTACGGGTACAGGAACACGCGTTGACTGCTCAGTCTCTAGCCGTTGACCCAGCCCTCCATGACTGCGCCATTACGACTTCTATCTCAAAAGACGTGCCCAACGGGCGGGAGGAGTTTATTCATGGGTGATTCCTTCCACGGTGAAGAACGCGGGCCTCGGCCCCACATAAAAATCTCAAAGGAGCGAAGGCTGGCCCTCGGTCAGGGTTCGAGAGCCGTCCTCGAGTACCTGAATTAGGGATGACCGAGGGGGAGTCAGCACGAGTCCCTTGCTCGAGAACAAACTCTCGAGGCCCCCTCGGACATATTCAAGGCAAAACTAAGGGTCCACTTTGGAATCCCCTCAGAGGGAGGCATCGAGCCATCGAACCCGATCGAAAGGGGTCGACATCCATGGGACCCATTGATTTGCTTCAATAAAAGCACCTCCATGGCCACAAGTCAACCCCTATCGAACGGGGCACTTGCTCTTGTTTGAATTACCCTATAACAGCTCACCCGAGGATGTCGGAGCTCGCCCAAACGAGGGTAGCACGGTGCTTCTCACCCCTCCTCCAGAAGAAAGGGAGCACGAGGGTTGAAATAAAAAGATGGGCTTGTTCCTGATCGATGTCGATGAAAGAGGCTCGGGGGCTCGCTCGCAACCGATGGCCTTGACGAAAGAGGAACCAACCACCCGGGGGGGCTCGACCACTTGGCCACCCCTCGACAAGAAAGACATAAAGCCCTCATGGGAGTATTCTACTCCCCCGAGGCCTCGGGGGCTACCCCCGAAGGGTACGCTCGTGCGCACCCTTCAGAGAACGACAGACGCTACGACTCCAGTTCATGAGCCTCTTTCGTCATCCAGTTCATGACCCTTCACACCTATGATTTAAAATACATTGCCAGATTAGGGTCGACATCGAACAACAGTAATTAGACGAGATATAAGAGATGACCTTGCCCAAGGTCTAATCCTCCTGTAGTGGGATACAAGTCCATCTTGTCGCCACAGCAAAAGTCTTATGATCTGCAACAAGTGGGAATAAAACCCTGAGTACAAGAATGTACTCAGCTAGACTTACCCGTCATAAACCAAAAATAAAGTGACTCCAAGGAGTATGCAAGGCTTTATAAGGAGGCTAGCTGACTTACTTCTTTGCATAAAAGCTTGAGCTTATTAAGAATAATTATCATAACCTTCTAGCTTTGCATTTAAAAGTCATTAACCTGCTCATGCTAGATTAGCACCTGGACTAAACAAGCATGGTGTAATTATCGAGTAAGAATTGTATCCAATTTTGGTTGAGCATCTTTCATCATCAGCATCATAACCATCTCATCTCTTTGTTCAATTTTTTACTATGATACCGGTGCTCAAGTCAGTGTTCACTATCTAGGAACGATGGCGATTAATCAATTGCAAACCAGCTGGTGAGGTATTCCCCACACAAACCCAGATAACTTGTTCCTTGATCGCCTTAGGTCACCTTGGCCTGTTCGGGTAGAGTCGCGGGATCAACATGAACCAACATGCATTCATTCAATACATGCATTCAGCTAGTCGGATGCCAACATCAGGCTTACTCTCCATGCCTCGCTAATCACCCGCGCCATCTCCAATACATGCATTCAGCTGGTCAAAACCCGGCCCAAACATAACTCAAGGTTTCGTGCTCGGATGTTCGCACCCTTCTAGCTATCTGTGGGGCATGTGTTCAACATGACAAATCGGATGGGGTCCTAGTTCAACACAGACGAGATGAAAACAAGATAGAACCTCTAGTTCTATCCATAACACAAATCCCGCTCGATCTCGATTTATTACTCCACATGGTTATTCCAAGATGACAACATAGCTCTTCCTTATGAGTCACCACCTATATCTCACGGATGACAGAAAATCACCCGACTTCTACCGATCTAATTTAACCAGGGCTAAGCATGTAAGCGATCATAAACTTAACCGGGTGTATGGGTAACTTAGGTGGACAAGGGTAATCATAATGCATCAATGATATCGATCAACACCTATAAACTTAATGCATCATAAACAATAAAGGACGCAAGTTAAGTTACTTGGAAAATGATAGAGAGGAATGCTCCGGGGCTTGCCTTCCTCTGACGAGCGAGGTCGAAGTTCCAAGCACTCGATCACTCTACTCCTGGATCCTCGTTTCACATCACGTTCCTTTCTCCTAGCGATCCTATATGATGCATGTGCATGTACGAATATGAAGAATGCACATGGTATGATAATGGAGTATGATGATGATGAATGCTTGCATATTCTTTCCATAAGATAGTCAACATCATCCAAGAACATGTACCATAAGCATATGTCATCTACTGCATTCTCTACTAAAAACAATACGAGCCTATCGGTGAAACCTTCTTTCTACCTATCGCCAGTAAACAAGCTAGTAGAGTAACTAACCATCTTACTATCATTAGCAAACAAGCCAGTAAAGCCAAAGATCTATACTAAGCATAGCCGTCTCGACACATTCATCATGCCCTAATCACTACCTACTATAGCCCTATTCAACTCAATATAACATGGTCACATTTTGACTTTCATAAAACAACCACATGCTTACCCCACTCTGCTAGATTCTAGACATGCACTATCCATCCAACAGATTATACACCTCACAAATGTCTAGAAAAAGCATCATTTAAGGCATGTCATCATAAAACAAGGTCCAAACAATGCATGTTTCACAAAGCATGACAGTTCTAAAAAAATCTACAAAAATTATAGAAGATAAAACATGACAATTCTAGCTTGCCATCCAAATTTCACCTCATTTGAACATTTCTACTGTCTACACAAAAATCACAAAGCAGCATAATTAAATGGACCTAAAAATACTTTGTACTATGAAGTATGCCAAACCTCATGTTTCACTACATCAAGAGCTACCTTATAGCATATTAGTAGCCTACAAAAAAATCAACTCTAAACTAGGTCTATATAATTCATTTATGAATTATTCTAAGAATAGCCCTAATATCCCACTTGAACTATACTTTGTATTTTTACACATCACATGCACGTGATGTATTTTACACAGATAGAACATCACAAAAAAAAGATTAACAAAACTAGAATCATAGTTTTCTAATTAATATCCTAATTACTATGCATTTCTTAGGATAACAAGCAATTAAGTATTTAAATAAACCTACACAGAAAAGTTCTACAAAAATGCCATATCATATTTTTAACATGTAGATCTACTCAAGACAAAACCACTGCAAGTCGAATCACTTAATTTGGACTAATAATGAGCAAGTTATGAATTAAACAAGCATTATACTTATTTTTGAAAATCTATTTTCTAATTAACCAAAAATCAGAAAAGGATAACACTTTGCATTGGGGACCCTGTACTTTCTCAAAATTAACTAAGACCAGATCTATAAATCTCTCTTGCAACTTTTCAGATCGACCCTCACATTTCTTGAATTCCAGCGCGAGGTCCCTAACGGGATAGGGAGCAGGGGACACGGCTGGCTCGCCGTTCCCAGTCGGCAGAGGCAGCGCCGGCGGTGAGGGAGGGAAAGCGAAGCCTCAGGAGGCCCCCGTGTACCTGCTGGCACATCCAGCGGCCACGGGAGCTCACGGCTCCACGGCGGAGCGACGCGGTGACGCGGCGTACCGAGGGTACGTCAGACGGCCCGGCTAGGGTTTCGCGGTCGCCATGGCCAGGCGAAGTCACACGCGTGAGATGGAGCGACAATGGCGCGGCGGTGGTGGAGCTCCACAGTGTGTGGCAATGGCGGCTCCCGTGAGCTCGTGTGAGCTCTGGAAAACGGAAATGAGATGGGGAGGAGAGGAAATGAGGAGTAGGAGGTCGGGCGTCCACTATTTGAGGTAGAAGCCGGCCGAGCGGGGTACTCGATTGCATGGCACGCAATGATGGTAGGTGGGGCAGCAGGTGACGGTGTAACAACCCTAAAAATTACAAACATCGAAGAATGCAACCAACAAATTTTTTTTCAAAACATGCCCATGTATGCTGTGTGTCATGTAGGAACTCTGCCCCTTTTAAAGCTAGCACATGTATTAGTGCTACACTAGGTAACATCTTCGTCATGTGTGACTTAATATAATCTTAAGCCACATGTGATAAACACCCTTTGTCTAGCACCAATTGTGTCATGAGTTAAGCCTCAATGTGGCACCCTTATACTCATGTTGCACAAGGTTAGACTCTATAGCTCTTTTTATCTAATTACCTCACCTTGTCGAGAGCCTTTATATGTGAATCATGCATCCAATGTACCAGTTGTTTACCTCTTTGTTTCATGAGTCAAGTATCATGTTGTACTCTTAGGCATATGCCACATGAGACTAGACTCTACAACTCCCCTCTTATTCAATTCCCCATCATGCTCCTCTAAGACCTTTCATCTTGTTACATTGGGATCATATACCCAATGCACCTCTTGATTTCCTACCTATGTCTCATATCTATGTTTCACTAGGTGATTCTATTGCTACATTAGACAATAACCCATGTCTTTCCTTGTACGTATAATTCATGGGACTACCCCCCTAGAGCTTCCTTCTTATCTAATTTACCCATCATATTTCTCTAACTCCCCACATCATGCTCTAAGATCACTCATTGGAACCTTGTATCACATTGGAACCTTGTATCCAATGCATCTCTTGCTTTCCCCAATGAGTCGCATGTTATAGCTCAATATTTCATTAGTTGAGTCTTCATGTTGCAATAGACAAGCATGCATGATGCATTTTAATCCTACATGTGATTTGGATTTTTTATGGAGTTATGTGATGCTATTTAAAAGAACAACAATATTTATTTGCTTAATAAATAAATATTAGGGGAATGATACCCCCATATACCCCAGGGCCTTGTATGCTCACTATTTGACTACTTACAAGTGACACGTTATATATATATCTATACATACATATATACACAAGTATGTGAAAATAGAAAAGGACAAGAAGATATATGAATAAAAGAAAAGGCCATTCTGGCCCAATCCTGCCGAACGGCCTAGTCCGGCCTATCACCTCCTCCCATCCTTTTTTCTCTTCCCCCGCACCGGCCAGGCCACGAAGCCAGGCCCAGCAAGCAGGCCCAGCAAGGAAGCCGCGTCTCGCGTCCTGCGTCACGCCAAGGAGGCAGCCACTGTCGCTAACTTGTGGGCCCATGCGAGGGACCCACATGTCATCTTTTCTCATTGGTCCCCCTCTCCAGCTGTTCTGATTCACAAAGCAGGAAGCAGAGCACCGCCGCGGCCACCCACACGCCAAGCTTCACCGTGTTGTGACAAGTTGGCCAACTGGCCATCCTATCCTAATGCCACACAAGTGCCATAGGCCCGACAGCGCCTTGACCACAAGATGCCCACGGCGTGAGGCCTCTCTCATGCGCGCGTCGTGCACATGGCGTGTCCTGCGCCCGCCTTGCTGCCTCTCCCCGTTTCCTTGGCAGCAACGACACCTCATCTCACTGCCATATGGGACCCAGCCGAACTCGACAGCGACCCCTGAGGCACCTGGAGCCGCTTGATCGCCCGAGCGCTCCAAACTTCGTCTGATCCACCAAAGCCTCGGCCACCGGCCTATATAAGCAGTGCCACGAGCCCTAGGGTTCCTAGAGCTCCGTCACCGTCTGGGTGGCTTCCAATTCCACCAACCAAGCAACCAATTCAAAGAATTTGGAGAATTAGGGAGAGATGGGAGAAGAAGAAGGCGAGGAAAGGAAGAGCCGACCGTCGGTGTAGCAACACCGCCATCCGCACCGACACTGCTACTCCACGGCCTCGCCATCCACCAGTCCGAGCATCAAGCGGAGGAAGAAGAAGGGAGCAGTGAAGGGGAAAGGAAGAGGAAGAAAGGGGGCGGGAAAGGAGCCGTTGCTGGAGAAGAAGAAAAAGGCCGCCGCCGCACCGGTGCTGCAGCTGCGCGTTAGAGCCACGGAGCAGGAGCCGTACCGCAAGTCGTCACCTCGCTGGAGCTGTTGGACGTGGTACCGCAACTCCTTTTCCACGTCAACGCCAATGAGCACGCCATGTCTCCTCTTTCCTCTCTGCCCCTTGCTGTCGGCCATGGCGCCCCGCCTCACGGGCGCATAGGCCGAGGCCATAGCCGGCCTGATGGCACACCCGCACATGCACGCACGAGCTCGACCAAGTCTTGTTCTTCTTGTTCACACGCGTGCTTGCTAGCTGCTGTATCGCTCGACTCCGAGCCGCGTCGGCATGGCCAAGCACCGCCGCGGCGAGGACGTCTTGCTGCCGCACCACCAAGCCTCGTGCTGCATCATCTTGAAAACTGTTTCCGCCTTGCTTTTCTGTACGCCATGCGCACGCTAGCCTTTTGGAAGTGACACCAGAGCACAGTCGTCACACCGCCATGCCTCCTCCCTGCTGCTCTAGAGTGCCGACCGAGCACCGCCATTCCCCGTCGACGCCGACCATCGTGTAGGACAAGAAGCTGATGCCGAAGACTGCCGAGATGTGCTGCATCTGCTGGAGGGAAAGATGGGGGCTGGGAAGCCCTCCTCGGAGTCGTGCCGTGCACCGTGATCGCGCCGAAGCTCCACCGTGGGCGTCACCACCCGCGCAGGCTCCTCCGTGGAAGATGGTCACTACCGGTACTTTGGAAGGGTGTTGGGCGACCCCAGTCACACTCTCGAGCCCCGAGCTGCCTTGGAATTGGATGCCATGAAGCTGTAGCCGAGCGCCGCCATCGACGAGCCACTGACCGTCTAGCACAGCGCCACCCGGAGCCAAGTTGCTGCCTTGAAGGCCACCACCAAGCTCGCCGTGCCACTGCGAAGCCAGCGCACCTCGCAGTCGTGCTGTCACTGCCCGCTGTCGTGACTTTGTCACCGCTGTCACGGACAGAGCAGTCGGAGGCCCCGCAACCACCAAGAAGTATCTCAATGCGATCTACATGACGCCACGATGCTCAAGCACCCATCAATTTCATCGGAGGCCTGTCAGGTCACTCGATTGAAGAAACTCGTCGCCGCCGGCAAGCCGCTTCGCCAGGAGGAAGAAAGCAGAGGATGGGGAGAAGTTGGTGACGGGTCCATGCACCCGGTCTACGTGGACCAAAGGCTGAACGGGGGATCCAAGAGCGTCGGTGCACCTCCACATGCTTGAAGCCCAGTTCAGATCCAGGAGGACGACATGTCAGACGGACAGCGCGCCACGTGTCGGGCCTGGCCCGGTCCATGCCCTGCCCACCAGGACCACTAACGACCCAACAACGGCCCATTATGGGCCCATGTTGACCGTTGACCAGTCAACGATGACGTCAGCATGTGACGTCAGCACGGTCCCACATGTCAGCGATGACGTCAGCCAACCCCACTGCCACGTTAGCTTCTAGCCATGTCAGCGTGACATCATCATGGGTCCCACTTGTCATTCGTTGTGTTAGTTCTGGCTAGTAGCAAAGCACCACATGGCTTATCCCTGTGCTGCCACGTGTCGGCCTAGTGATAATCCTGTCTTTTTCTTTTTCAGAATATATATAAATCTTTGGAAAATCATAACTAATTCATACAAACTCAGAAAAATATGAAACAAGTGTCAAAATTTTCTATAAATCGAGCTCTACGTCTTGAGTTAATGTTTGAGTGCATTTGGATCTTTTCGATATTTGTTCATTCTTTGTGCTATTCTATAGGAGTCGCTTACGCGACTATTACGTCTCGATTTTAGAGTCGAACGAGGAGCGATCCGAGGGAGAAGGCTACGAACACCAAGGAGGAGTTTTCGCTGAACAACTACATTGACGGAAGGTGACTCGTACCACGACTACCTCGACAGCACAGGTGTCATGGCAGCACCTTCTCCTAGAAATCCTATTAGACATGGTGAAGGGTTATGAGGGTGCTCTGCTAGCCAGAAAAACAAAACTTTTCTGCCTCATAAACCAGGATCTACTGCTAGTTATAGGTCATGGGATTACCACTAGACGTGCGGATGCAGCGGAAGACAACTCAATGTAGTCGTACATGTCGCAGCAGGCAGTATAGTTGCGTGGTCATCCGTCACGTCAATCCCCTCGCGTGGTTCATCCCAGTGCTCTAGATTAGCACCTCCAAGGTATCCCACACATACAGGGAAGAAGCGATGCACCTCTGGACTGCTAGGTCCACGAGGAACAGAAGGCGCGAGCATGGGGAGGGCGACGGCGACTGTCAAAGGCATCCAACCCTCACCGCGCGCCCTACCCCTTGCTTATATAGGCGTCCTCAATGAGCTCATGAGTTGGAGGCCCATTAGTAACCCTAAACCTTGTCTAATTCGGGTCCAACCCGAATTAGGCTTCCAGCCCCTTAAGCGTGCGACCCTATGGGTTCACGCACACATTGACATGGGCCGAGTACTCCTACTTGCCCAATAGTTGACAGTGGCCTCTAGCAAGGCGTGACAACTCCTACGTGCACGCAAAGATCATATCAGACGAACCACTATGACCATATACAAGTTATTCCCTTTGCCACTCGATATATGGTTCAGCTCATGGGTTAACACTTAACCCAAGCACAGCCATGCATTTGTTGATCCAATCACTTGAGTGATCCAGTGATATCTCTCTCGAGTAGAGAGGGGCAAATTCCATCTTGATTGTCTATGTCTCATAGCATGCTTCCCGACCACCCGAAGACCAACTTTATAACTACCTAGTTACGGAGTAGTGTTTGACAGTCCCTAAGTAGGCCATTTCACATCTTGAGTACATACCACAATCTCAGGTCTAAGGACATAACGTATATGACGTGAATAGAGACTTTCTCATGTCAGGTCAGTCCAGCCTACATGTCTCACATGTACCCACATTATTAGTTTGACATCTCCATGTTCATGACTTGTGAAACATAGCCATCAACTAATACATGTGCTGGTCTAATATTCAAGTGTGTTCTCACAAGAATGCCGACCAGGGACAACTTTAGAATAACCATTCAAGTAATTGAGTTCCACAAATAATTCACATAATTGCCAATCAATACAAGTTGTCTATAATGGATATTCAATGAACACTTTATTAATCATGGATACAATCGGAATATCATCATCTCATGATTAGCTCTAGGGCATATTCCCAACACATGGCAATGCTTACACCTAAGATAGGTTTGCATGATAGAATTTTACTTGATAGCCCTACCTTGTCATAACCTTTCACCTGCTTACCCACTGTTATGTTAGCCACATGCTTGTCTGCTTTTTATATATATACTTCACTCACTTACATTTTGATGCGATGTGATGAACCCTGAGAGGGCCTGGTAAGAATGCCAGGTTTGGGGTGTGTGTTGATGGATCAGATGGGTATGTGAGCTGATGGTGTTGTATCTGGGTTTGGGGTGGAACTTACGGTAGGGTGTAGGGTGAGGGTTGAGTCGATCGAGCCGGGAGCTACGATGAGCTTTTGGAGCGAGTCTTGCCGGGGAATATATCTGGACATTCCCATGAAGAACAGTCTGTGGCAAACTAACTTGTATGCGATGGTGGTCTTCGGGTGTGAGCCTCTGAGGGGTGGAACCCAAGACAAAGGTGCCGTGGTAGCACGCTAAAGATCAAACCTGGAGAAGACATCTTGGCTTGGTCACACTTAGGAACTGCTGCGCTGGTAACCGGATCATAGGAATCTATTACTTTCCACTCGCTTCCCATGGGGGGAGATGGTCGAACCGCTGGATAGATCGATGCCATTACTATCAGGCGAGCGTGTGTCAGGGAGGTAGGAGCATGATGATGTCTCACACCCTTTCGAGATGATCATGATGCTCTGTGGGAATGGGATCATAAGATAGACTCTTCACAGTATCAGCCATTCTAAGGGTGTTCCAGGGCTGAGAGGTAGGATGGCATCGTTGTATGGCAGTAGGCGCCCGAAATCTGCCTAGGTGGGTACCATACCTATGATGGCTATCTTTTGGATTAGTGAAACCTCTACAGAGTGTTATGGTTGATCGATCGATACATATGCCAATTCATCGGCTATGGACCTTTCCTATGTTCTGCTTGCACTGGACTAGTGAGTGGAGTGTTTTAGCTTCCCCTGAGAGTGTTTTCGGCCGTGAGCTAGGTTGAGGGTTGCGGGCCGCTGAGACTGGCCGAGAGGGAGTTGGCCTGGTCGACCTGAGAGTGAGTCTTGATGGTGATGGTGGTGGTGATGGATCTGGGATGGATAGGATGGCGGTTGAAGGTGTATGTGTGGGATGGGTATGTGTTAAAACTTGACTTATTGTTATAAACTTATTTACTACTTGCATGCATAGGAAAACCATAGCCAAAACTATAGGATCACCAGATCCCTTGTTTTCTTTTCCACTAAAGCTCATCAGTGCTGACCATGGCCTCCACACAACTGGCGGTGTGCAGATTTACTTGCTTCACAGTGACGAATGGAAACGTAAGGAATAGATGGTCTTGTGCCTGCGCTCAAGATGGTTGATGAAGATCCTTCCGCATATGCTTTTCTACTTCCGCAGTTGTTCTAGAAGTTTGTATTCTGATGATTCGCCATGTGGCAATGTAATGAATGATGTAAGCCCTTTTATGTTACTCCTTTATCTAGTTTCGATGTATGGATTTGATTATCAACTGTTGTATAATAATGAGATAGCTTATAATTTCACATTATTATCCGTTCTATGAATTTTCCCTTCATGGAAGATTTAAGGATGTTACAGACGGCGTGGGCACTTGAGTGCCTACGGCCGCGTCGGTAGCGCGTGGCCGGGCTCGACGTGGCGTGGCGCTCTCAAGTGCGAGCGCATGTGCTCTGGCACTGCGGCAACAGGGCAGGCATGGCGCAGCGGGTAGGGTAGCAGGGGCATGGGCGTTGGTGCGGCCTGGCGTCAGAAATAGAGGAGGGTATAAGGAGGAGGGAAGGAAGAGGATGACAGGCGGGGCCGGGTGGGTCCCACCACTTTTGTTTGAATTGAAATGTTTGACCAACTATAGTTTGCAAACAAAGACAAATTTCAAAAAACTTTGAATACAAAAGTCGTTCCATTTGAAGAGTAGAACATTTCATACATAGGAAGTTTATGCTAATTTGGCCTATATTTGAAATGTGAATTTGGGTCAATATCCCGCTCACCGTTTTTCTCCTTTTGAAGGCCTTAAAAGCATTTTCATGATTTGGTGAAAGTAGAGAGTTTGTTCTAAATATTTTTATCTACAAATCATATTAGGGGTCCAACTTGAGATAAGAACTATAGATACCATTTCTAGTTAAAGTTGAGCAAATCACAATTAGGATAATTAAATCCTAATTTTTTAATTCTTGATTTTGGAACCATACGACCAAGCAAGCATTAACCCTAATACCCTTCTAAACATGTTTAGTTCCTAACCATAATCATTTGCACACATTCATCATAACTCAACACTCAGGTCAAACAATTTAAATTAAATGCAAGCAAGCATCTAGGCAAAGCATGTAAGGAATGCGATTTGGGGCAAATGATATGATTATGCTCATGATGTGCAGTACAAAGATGTAGTTAACACCAGGGGTGTTACAGGTGGCGTTAACCCTGCAACCCTCGGTGGGCATACGGCCAGCGCTGTGCGTGCGGGCCACCGACGGCAACGAGCGCAGCACCGAGGAGTGCGAAGAAGGCCGCAGACGAGCACAGGTTCATGGCGAACGACGGAGATTCGGCCCTCGTCGGGCCCCAGCGCAGGCTTCACCATGACCCGCGGCCTCCGCCTCCAGCTATTGAGCACAGACTAGCCATCGGCGCGTGGGCGGGGCGCCGATGTCGGCGGCTGTAAGGTCAAAATGGCGGACTAGAGGGGGGTGAATAGTCCTTTCTAAAATTTATTGCACCGACTAACCAAAACAAATGTGGAATTAAACTAAACGGTCTAGCCAAGATTTCACCCCTCTAATTATGACTCTAGATGCACCTTGTAATAGATCCTAAACAAGATATCAAGGTGCTAATCTAGCTAGTGCTGTCCTAATCAAATCTAGCTTGCAAGGTCACATAAACCTAAGCAACTAGAACTTTAGCAACCGAGGGAGCACCTACATATTTCTAATGAGAAAAAGTACAAAATCCAACCTAAGCTCACTAGATGCTCAAGGACAAAGCTACATAAGCCAAACCCAAGAGCTCAGTCGCTTAGCTACACAAACTAAGCAATGTGGGAGAGCACTAGCTACACAAGCAAGAACATAATTAGAAAGGTACACAAGCTATCTAATCACAAAAGCAACTACACAAGCTATATATATAAAGAAATGTAAATACAAGGCTTGTGAAAAGATTGCAAGCCACCGTGAAGTGTGGAACAAGATGACACAGCGATTTTTTACCTGGTTCACTTGGTTGCCACCAAGCTACATCCAGTTGTGTCGACCACCACTCTTATGATTCCTTCAGTTCTTAACTCGCAAGTCAAGGCCTCGCAAGGCAAGCCCTCGCAAGAGCACCAGGAGTGAACCCACACACAAGAGGTTCTTTGGTTTGACTCGCAAGCCTGTTGCCTCATAAGGCAAGCTCCCTCAAGAGCACCACAAGACGTCGCTGTGTTGAGTGAGGTAACTCAATGACACAAGCAGTCCACTAGAGTTACTCTTCATGATCCCCGTGAGGTGAGCACAAAACCTCTCACAAGTTGACCTTCGGAGCACCGCACAATCTCCATCGTGTGCCTCACGAAGTCTCCAGCTACCAAGCCATCTAAGAGGTGGCAACCTCCAAGAGTAACAAGCTCACAAGCTTGCAACACGATCACATAGTGCCACACGATGCTCTCTCCCAAAGAAATCACACTAGAATCGCTCACTCACACTATCGAATGATTTCCTATCAAGCATATGTGAGTTCTAAGGCTTTCAAGCACCACAATGGAAGCCACCAAGGCCCTTGTGTGCTCAGCACCCGGCCATGCCTAGCCAAGACACATATTTATAGCCCCCAAGGGCTAAACTAGCTGTTGCTCTCTTTAAAGAGCTGTTACAACACTTTTTGGTCGTACTAGCACACTCTCTCAATAGGGCCAAAAAACAACGTGTCAGACGCGTCTTACGCCCTACGCCGGATGCGTCGTGCGCCAAAACTAGCTGATCGTTGAAGCACCACCGGACATGAACTCCCGGCGTCCGGCACTCACCCATAAATGTCATTCACCTCTGAGTCACGTCTGGGGATCGACGGACGCATCTGTCACTCCTTTCTATGCATAGGATGCATCCTACGCTCCTCCATGGATGCGTCCGGCGCTCCATTCCAAAGCCACAATCACCCACAATGCGTAGGATGCGTCCTGCGCTCCTCCACAGATGCGTCCGATGTGTGTAAAAACATGTTTTTACACCGCCGCCCATCCACAACGCGTAGGACACGTCCGACGCTCCTCCATGGACGCGTCTGACGCTTGTAAAAACATGTTTTTACACCAACACCCATCCACAATGTGTAGGACACATCCTGTGCTCCTCCATGGACGTGTCCGGCGCGTGCAAAACCACATTTTCACGCCACCAACAAACGCTATCTTCTCCACCTTTGCAAATGTGCTAACACCACCAAGTGTACATCACCATGTGTATGTGTGTTAGCATTTTCACAATCATTTTCAAAGGATTTTTCACTTGCTCTCACACCGCCACTCGATCCTAGCTACATCACAATGTTAGATTGCTCAAGTGGCACTAGATGACTGATATGCAAACTTATTTGCCCCTCTTTATAGTACAGCCTATCAATCCTAAATCCTATCATCAAATTCTTTACACACCTCATGACCGGTGAAATGAAATGCCCTAGCTTATACCTTTGCCTTGCATCTTCATTTCCACCGACGTCTCCAATGTGCCAATGCAACGCATGCATGACACGATCAACAAATGATATGATCGACTCCATATCATCACATGACTATCTTGGTCCATCGATCTTGATCTCACTTTGTCTTCTCCGTTGCGTTGGTCCATCAGTGCCAAGTCTTGCCTAAGCTTCATCATCGTAATGGTCCTTCGCTTCCAAGCCTCAACTTGCCCTTCACACTTGCAACCAGTCCTTCGAGCCAATCCTCATCTTGATCTTCCCTATGCTTAGGTCACATGACTCCATGTCGTATCTCATATTCAATAAGATCCTCAGTGACGGAACCAACGATCTTGATTAAGGGGGCTAGACAAATGTGATCGTAATTTTAGAGTGAAAAAATATACATAATAATACGTTTCAATAGCTTTTTAAAAAAATTACACTATTGTTAACTAAAATCGTAGTTTTTCAATTAAAAAAGGTAAAACATGATATTTTTTGTGTTGTAAATTTACATATGTACATACATACACTAAAGAATCTACCGTGCATGGGGGGCCAAGGCCCCTGCTGGCCCCCTAGTTCCATCACTGAAGCTCCTTAAACAAGCATCCTTCTAGGTCCATTGACCTTGACCTTACTTGATCTTTACCATTGAGTCAATCTATCGGCGCCAAATCTTGCTTGAGCTTCACCATCGCATGGTTCTTCACCTTAAAGCCTCGACCTGCCTTCACACATTCAACCGGTCCATTGAGCTAAGCCTTGTCTTGATCTTCACCTCTTGGTCACATACATATACCTATGGACTAATCCTGTGTATCTCAACCATAAACACATTAGTCCACCTAAAGTTGTCACTCAATTACCAAAACCAAACACGGGACTTTTAGCGGCGTGTGGGCGAGGGGCTGCTTGGGCTAGAGTGGCCTATTTTTTTGTAGGCTAGCATGCAAATGGAAAAAGTAGGGGCCCAGTTTGCATGCTGGGCTGGAGTTGCTCTAAAGGTTGTTAATATTATGCTCAGGGAAAGTGTGGTTGCTTTGATCTCAGCTGAAGTTATTGCTCACAAAGGCTTGAAAATTATAAGATTTCCCACTTACTTTGGATGTCAGGTAAGGGGAGACGAGCTAGGCTTGAGGGTTCATCTGGTCTTGCAAAAGACTCTTGTTGGTTACCGAGAAAAGGGGTAACTTAAACCTTCCTTGTTTTCGGTTGAACCCAAAGTTTACCCTCAGATTAATCTCGCAGGACCCTCAAAAAACACGTGCATGACCAGACCGTACATCCTCGACCCACTGGGGCCCACCGGCAAATACACACTGGGCCGGCCCACAACAGAGTACCTAGCTTCTGCCGCAACCCTCGACAAATCACTGACGTCACCAGCCGATGATCACTTGAGGGGGACCCCGCGTCAAGTGTCGAGGCCCCGGCGGGACGGACGCCTCGATACGACAAGGGTCGAGCCCCCCTCGATCCACCAACTCCAGGTGCGTTCGATAGCGCATTTAATACAAAACTACCTAACCTCGTCAAACCGTATGGCTATAGTGTCCGCACAGTGGTCCGTACAGCGGTCGAATCCCGCTTTACTGCCCATACTGAGGACGTGCATCGGTCTGCATGGCACTATTACGCCGTACTCAGTGCTGTTAGGCAGCTCGAGGCCCCCCTCGACGTGCTACGCAACAAACAACTGACATCGGATTCCCTAAATTCAATCTTATCCGCTCAACCACTACGCTCGAGGATACCCCTCGACTGGGCCTCGAGTACGCATCGACGCCCTCCGGTCAACCTACACCGATTTCGAAAGCTGCGCCAACAACTCCCGATGCGACCCCAACAGGAACTCGCACGTCCTCTACAGCGGATTGCGTCTTTCGTCGGTCAGCAACCACGTCTCCGAAGGACGCCTGTCAACTCCGAGCCACGCTGCTACAGGACAAGCCATTCTCAGCGCACGTCTCTACAGAGGCCTCGAGTTGACCACCACAACCCGCAATGTCACCACCGCGTCATCGAACCAGGACATCTGTACCCCTGTGCCTTCCCTTGGCCTATAAAAGGGGACGCCAGGAGACCTGATAAAAAGGGGGAGAACCGACTCCAAACAACGATCCCATGAACAACCGAACACACGCCAAGGCAGACTCCTAGACCCCGAATAACTCTTTCGCTCTGTACTTGACCCCCCTCGAATTCCCTCCTTCGCTTGTATTCGCCCTTGTACAAGCACTTAGGTGCAAGATAATACAAATCTTCTCCCCCCTGGACGTAGGGCCTTCTTTGCCCGAACCAGGATAAATCGCTGTGTTCTTCTTGCATCACCATCTGAACGGGTTACACACACACGATTAATCGTTGGCGTAGGACGCCCCCGGGTTCCTAACGCCGACAACTCTCCACCATTGTACACACCAGATAATACCGCACGGACCTCATTCTGATCTGGTGTGACAAATATCATGCACTATGCTACATACAAATATTTGTGACACCAAATGAGCACATTTTGATAATATAGTCTATGGT
>CM041628.1:74796763-74817259 GCA_023333625.1 Bothriochloa decipiens
ATATTTGTGACACCAAATGAGCACATTTTGATAATATAGTCTATGGTGTATCTAACCTAATGATACTAATTTTGTGTCATAAATTTGACACTCTTTTTTATAAGTCAGTTAAACTTAAATTTTTTTGACTTAAGACAACTTGTAATTGTTTATTTAGAGAGAAAGAGAATAGTTTACATTCAAATTTCTTGTTTTTTTGGCATTTTATAGAAAATCCACATTGTTTTAGTAATATGTAAGTTTACTCTCATTGGTTCCTAGAGAGATAGCCTAGCTTAGCTTCTCCTTTTTTCCTTTCAGGTCTAAGACCTTGTAAATATTGTTTGTTGTACTGTGAAACACCATTCTTTCATTTAATTAAAAAAAGAAGGCTAGGGGACCGATTCGGTCAAAAAAATATGTAAGTTTACAGTGCAAAAGTATGGATAATCTACAAATTTGTGGACACTTCACCTCTAACTAACCCATTATTGCAAGTTTGTTTTTGAATTTTGTTAGGGATGCTTATTTGTCCCCCCTACGTCTCGATCCTTTCAATATGACTAATAACTTTTTCCTAATCTTCTAGAAATATTCTAAATGGCATTTGTGTGGACCAAAATGTGGTTTTATTCCCACTTTAAGCATTTTACCATTGCAGATTCATATTTCCAAATTCAAATCATGGTCACTTTGGAATAGCATTTTATCAATACATACATCTTAGGTGTCAAGATATTACCAAGGTAAATAACGGTTGATTTTGGGTGGGCATGCTAGGTGACTGTTGTGAGTTCGCACCATGCGTAGAATGGAGTCTAGAGCCAGCTAGGCATTGAATAAGATCAAAATAATGACATTGCTAATATTTGACTAAATCCTTGTTCATGTATGAAATGGAAAATCTTTATGATTGCATTCCAAATATGTTAGCACAACATCTAGTGAAAACGCAACAACAGAATTGCGCATGTGTGTGTTCACATCTATACAAACTAACTTTCTTCTTTTTATCGCATTGTGTGTTCCTCTATTTAATCTCTTGCATTGTTCCATCGATTGTATACTCCATCTACATACTGCCAAACCAAGGCATGGTCAAGGGTAAGCCATCCATGGGTAGGAAAAAGATCGAGATGAAGCGAATTGAGTCTAAGGAAGCACGTCAGGTATGCTTCTCGAAGCGCCACCAAGGCTTGTTCAAGAAGGCTAGCGATCTCTCCATTCTATGTGGTTCAATGGTCGCTATTGTTGCCTTCTCCCCTACTAGTAGGCCCTTTTCCTTTGGTAGTACCTCCTTTACGGGTGTGATAGATCGCTTTCTCACTTTGATCAACCCTCCTCTTACAAGCGATGAGAGTTGTGATACTAGTAGTAGGGAGGCAAACATTAAACACCAAATGAGTTTAGAGTTTTTGGAGTTAGGACAATCAATTGAAGTTGAGAAGGAGAGAAAGAAGAGGTTGAAGGAGATGATTGAGTGTCATATGGATTCACGTGTGATGCATTTGCTGACTACCAATGCCTATCCATCGGTGCTTGATGAGCTACAAGAATTTCACCAGAAGCTTCAAACAATACAAGATGTTATCAAGGAAAAGATCAAGAAGGTGTTTCAAGAACAACTGCCAACAAGGCCATATCCACCTATATTCATGGATTTAGCTTCAAGGTACCAGCTTATTGATGAGGAGATGCCCATTTCTTCCATGTCTCAGTTGAATGCCATCCATGGGCTTATTGGTGGGGTCAATATCAATGACTCCTTGGCTAATGGCATCCATGCCATTGGTACCTCGGTGAGTTTTTCCACTGATCAACTTGATGGGTGATGGATGCAACTAAATATGTACTAAGAATAATAATGAACAATCATATGTGATGCATTGGCCAATGATAATATGTAGCCCATGTAATTTCTATTATTTATGTTGGGTGTGGGTCATCAACATATATTAGACTATTAGAGACATGTTGTCAAGATATATCCAAGATACTTTACCGTTATTGGTCCTAGTCTCTAAAACATGGTTTAATTTATGTTATATGTTAATACTATTGTTTCATGCAACAAGCCATGTACCTGTGATATGATATTGCTCCATTTTCGATTTGGAATATATATATCAAATGCTCATGTGTGTTGCAATGCATGGTTTGGATAGATCAAAAAATCATATATGGAAATCATATGCATCCCATGTATCTTTCGTACATTTAATACAAGAAAAAGATTTTTTCTAGAACCACGTAGGATGACGATGTGTCATTTCATTAAGGAGGAATAAAAGTACATGAGTCTGGGAGACCCAACCCAAGCACTAGGGCACACACACCCTAAGGAGACCAGCACATCAATGCACCACAAATTGAGTATAAGACAAATATCAACTCCCAAGACTTAATGTCAAAAGGGAAGTGACCTAAACGAAAGTTGTGTGAGCTTGGAGGCCCCAGTCATACACCATAAAGGAGCCCTTTATGCACACAGTACTGGTGATAACCTCCTAAGCATTCAACCTTATGTTCTCAAAGACGCAATTATTATGATGCTTCCAGATCTCTTCCCAAGCTAAGATTGTCAAAGTGTTCCAACCCTTTATGATTTCCTTTGGAGTCACCGCATTAGTTTCCCTCCACCATCCTGAGAAAAGTTGGATCAGATGCCAGAAATAGCAGGCCAATCTTTTGGAATATCAAGGTCCACACTTGGCGAGTGAATACACATTCAACCAACAAGTGATGTATGGTTTCGTGTCAAAAAAAGGTGATGTATGGTTTCCTCACCCTGATCACAAAAGAGACAAGCATCCAGATGGGGGGACCTCTTTTAGCGAACCTGTTGACTATGCATACCCTATTGTGAAATACGAGCCAAATAAAGAATTTACAGTGTGGAGGTGCCTAGGTTTTCTAAATCCTTCACCGTGATCCAAACTTGATGGTTCCCACAAAGAAGGCTCCATACCAAGATAGATTTGCTGATGTAAATCCGTTTCTGAGATAATTTCTAAGCATAACAGTCCTACACATATGGCAGCAAGAGTAAGTCATATCCATAGTATCTTAAACATGGATGTACTCAATTAGAACCTCTATTGTGAGTTCCTTTTATGTCACCAACCCATTTTTTATTCTGGATTATTGCAAAAAAAATGAGTCCTTGACTGTTTGATCTAATTCACCTTGCATATGGTTAAAATTCATGAACAATTTTGCATGTTGCAGGAACACAAGGATCATGGGGAATTAGGGATGAAAGGTTCATTTTCATTAGCAAAATTTTTTGTAAGGCACCTAGTTTGTGGCCTTAACTAGAGAACATGATAAAAAAAGTTCATGTTTGTGGATACAAAAATATTCATTTTGGTTTCACGCACAAAGAGGAGAGAGAAATATGAAGGGTTATGAGGGTGCTACGCTAGTCAAAAAACAAATTTTTTGCCTCATAAACCTGAATTTACTGCTAGTTACAGGTCACGGGATTACCACTAGACGCGCGGATGCAGCGAAAGACGACTCGATGTAGTCGTACACATCACAACAGGCAGTGCAGTTGCATGGTCATCCGTCACGTCAATCCCCTTGTGCGGTTCGTCCCAGTGCTCCAGATACAGCACCTTCGAGGTATCCCACACGTAGGGGAAGAAGCGATGCACCTCCGGACTGCTAGGTCCGCGAGGAACAGAAGGCGCGAGCGTGGGGAGGGCGACGGTGGCTATCAAAGGCATCCAACCCTCACCGCGCGCCCTACCCCTTGCTTATATAGGTGTCCCCAATGAGCTCAAGAGTTGGAGGCCCATTAGTAACCCTAAGTCTTGTCTAATTCGGGTCCAACCCGAATTAGGCTTCCAGCCCCTTAAGCGTGCGACCCTATGGGTTCACGCACACATTGACATGGGCCGAGTACTCCTACTCGCCCAATAGTTGACAGCGGCCTCTAGCAAGGCATGACAACTCCTACGTGCACGCAAAGATCATATCAGACGAACCACTACGACCATATACAAGGTATTCCCTTTGCCACTCGATATATGGTTCAACTCGTGGGTTAACACTTAACCCAAGCACGGCCATGCATTTGTTGATCTAATCACTTGAGTGATCCAGTGATATCTCTCTCGAGTAGAGAGGGGCAAATTATATCTTGATTGTCTATGTCTCATAGCGTGCTTCCCGACCACCCGAAGACCAACTTTATAACTACCCAGTTACGGAGTAGTGTTTGACAGTCCCTAAGTAGGCCGTTTCACATCTTGAGTACATACCACAATCTCAGGTCTAAGGACATAACGTATATAACATGAATAGAGACTTTCTCATGTCGAGTCAGTCTAGCCTACATGTCTCACATGTGCCCACATTATTAGTTTGACATCTCCATGTCCATGACTTGTGAAACATAGCCATCAACTAATACATGTGCTGGTCTAATATTCAAGTGTGTTCTCACAAGAACATCGACCAGGGACAACTTTAGAATAACCATTCAAGTAATTGAGTTCCACAAACAATTCACATAATTGCTAATCAATACAAGTTGTCTATAATGGATATTCAATGAACACTTTATTAATCATGGATACAATCGGAATATCATCATCTCATGATTAGCTCTAGGGCATATTCCCAACAGTCTCCCACTTGCACTAGAGTTAATCTCTTAGATGTGTAATCCCCGTAGACCTCATATGCGCCTCATGCTTAGGCTATGGAAGAGCCTTTGTCAAAGGATCTGCTATATTCAAATCCATATGTATTTTGCACAGTTTGATCTCTTCTCATTTCACAAACTCTCGAATGAGATGAAACTTTCGGAGTACATGTTTGTTCTTCTAGTGATCCCTAGGCTGCTTAGCCTGTGCAATTGCCCCATTGTTATCACAATGTAAATTCAATGGGCCCAACGCATTTGGAAACACACCAAGATCAATGAGGAACCTCCTCAACCAGACACCTTCCTTTGCAGCGTCAGAAGCTGCAATGTACTCAGCTTCTATTGTAGAATCAGACACCATCGCCTGCTTGGAACTTATCCAGCTAACTACACCACCATTTATTGTGAACACAAAACCTGATTGAGATAGTGAATCATCCCCGTCGGTTTGTAAGCTAGCATCGGTGTAACCGTTTACAATGAGCTCCTCCTCACCTCCATAGATTAGGAACACATCCTTAGTCCTTCGTAAGTACTTAAGAATATTTTTAACCAACATCCAGTGACTCTCACCAGGATTGGCTTGATACCTGCTCGCAACACTTAGAGCATAGGCTACATCTGGACGAGTACATATCATGGTGTACATGATGGAACCAACCATCAAAGCATATGGAACCTTACTCATGCGGTTGCGCTCAGCATCATTGGAACGACACTGCTTATCACTGTAGCGCACACCATGTGCGCAGGCAAGAACCCTTTCTTGGTCTGTTCCATGTTGAACCTCTTCAACATCTTGTCAATGTAAGTACCCTGGCTTAATCCTATCAGCCTTCTCGACCTATCTCTATAGATCTTAATGCCCAAGATGTATGTTGCTTCTCCTAAATCCTTCATAAAAAACTATTATTCAGTGAAGTCTTTATAGATTACAACATAGGTGTTGACACCGTTTTTTGGGACATGTCAATAAGGATCAGGAGACTAAACTAAATCGGCAAAAGGTTGGTTGTTCTTCAGCATTGCTTCTAACCTGCCGATAGATGGTTGCCGATGAAGAGCGTGTTGATCTGGATTATTGCCGATGGTGCTGAAAAGCTGATAGAGGATCGTTGCTGATGAGACAGAAAAGCTGTTGCCGATGAGATAGGCAGGAAGGCTAGAAGGTTGTTGCCGATGCCAGGGATGTGCCGATAAGGAGATGACTTCATCATGATGGGAGCAGACAGAGGATCAGCAACACAGAGCTTATGACTTTTCATATTGTAGTTCAAGTCCAACTCCTATACAAGTTTTATTTCTTTTTCAAGAAATAGAGTTCGTATAAGGAATTAGTTTATTTCTTCTATATTTGAGCTTTACGTATTAAATTAGGACTCTTTGATTAGCAAAGTATAAATATATGCCGAAGGGCATTGTAATGGATATCCAAGCATCAATAAACAAATCTACTTTTTATTTTACCTTTACCAGTACTTTACTTTTCGATGACTTCGTCAAGTACCTTTTCTTTTTCAACGAGTTCTTTCAAGAATCGACGGGCTACATCAACTTGATCTCCGGCGACCTTGCAGGTTCCGCGTCTACCGAGCACGATTCAGGCTTTGATGTCCGGGCGTATCGCTGTCATCTCGTGTGATCTATTCAACATTTATCGAATACCTTCTGAGCTTTGACGTCCGGGCGTATCGCTGTCGTCTCGTTTGGATTTTATTTAAATTTATCATCCTTGTCGATTAACAGGTCAAATCGACTGGCACGCTTCGGATATCGATTTTGGGTATTAGCCCAGTGTGTTTGCAGATATAATTTTGCATCAACATATCTTTTGGCACGCCCGGTGGGACCAAGTCAACAGATCTATCATGAAGAATCCTGCTCATATCAATCTAGAGAACATCATCGAGATATCAGAGTCAGATCTCAAGGAGGATCAGAAGCTAGCCATGGAAAAAGCTATGGAGGATTACAGGCAGCTCTGCTTGAAATCTTTCAGCATGAATAGGGGCGGAGAAGTCATCCAGAAGCAAGATCTGTTGTTGCCTCGGCAGGTAACCTTTGACTCCAACCCTGGTAAACTATAGGAGATGGTTAATTCTGCATTGAATCAAGCTTTGATTAACCACTCCACCGTGCTGTCCAATACTGTTTATAATGCTATTGTGCAAACATTAAGAGAAGGACAAGCACCAGGTTATGTCAGGCTAGCATATCATCAGCCAGGATCGGCATCTATCAGTACTCCATCGGCAACTCCAGCCGTTGAGAGTATGGAAGCGCCTACTCCTCCAGTTATATCAGGACCATCTATCATTGAAGCCACGCCGATAGGATCAGATCTAACATCTCAAGAGAGGCCTACTACTCAGTTGAGAACAGATCTATCGGCATCAGCAATATCAGGTCCTTCAGGTCAACACAGTCAAACTGCTGCTAATTAGTGGGGATACGGGATGCCTCTAGGTCCATCTACTGCCAACTCTGGACTGCCTCAAGTGCATGATGTAGCATGGAAGGGTCCAATGACATCAGCTACTCCAATTCGGCCGATGGCTCAAGTGCCGCATTATTCTATTGCACCTCCTGTTATACAGCCATTGTTAATGGGATTCTACGCGCCTCCGCAACAGATATCTTATGTGAATCCATTGACTAATCCTCCACCAGTTCAACAGAGAGCTTCCACTGTAGAACAGCCCGTAGTACCATTCATATCTTAGTCTGGGTTACCTACAATTCAGGGCAATTATGCTGGCTATCATCCACCTATACAAGAGCATCAATTGTCCACAAGCTATCAGCCATCGGCAAGTCAGGTGCCGATGAGTTATAATCTCAATTGTTTAGGGCAAGCGCCAGTTCAGCAATCTGCTATTTAGCCAAGTTACCAGGCAATGGGGACTCAGCAGTATAGTCCACAGGCAACTTTCTAGGAACAAGCATCGACAAAACAGCCGATGAACTTTACTCCACAGATTGGTGCTATGAATATGCTGATTCCTCCAAGCCAAATGCCACAGGGGTATGAAGAAGCGTATCAGCCAATGCCTCCAGTGGAGATTCAGCCAGTGCATCGGCAAGATCAGGATGCACTCTTAACCGATAAGATTGCAGAAGTAATGAAAGAGCAATTTGGGATTCAACCCAAGATTAATACTTACTCTTATCGAACTCCGTATCCTTCAGCTTATGACTCGATTCCTTTCCCGAATCGGTACAAGGTGCCAGATTTCACTAAGTTTTCTGGGAAAGATGATACGTCAACAATGGAGCACATCAACCGATTCATATTCCAGTGCGGGGAAGCAGCGAACAGGGACGAGCTGAGGATCCGTTTATTCTCGTCCTCTTTGTCTGGATCAGCATTCACATGGTTTATATCATTGCCACCAAACTCTATTCTTACTTGGGCTAATCTAGAGAGACAATTCCACAAGTACTTCTTTTCTGGTGTCCATGAAAAGAAGCTTACCGATTTGATAAAATTGAAACAGCGAAGTGACGAATCAATAAAGAGTTTTGTGCAAAGGGTACGAGACATGAAGAACAGATGCTACAGCTTAGTGCTTGATGATCGCCAGTTAGCTGGTTTGGCTTTCCAAGGTTTGTTGCCGCATCTCAGGGACAAATACGATTCTCAGGAGTTTGAAAGCTTAAGCCATATTGTGCAGAGGATCTCTGATCAAAGTGCTCAAGCTCTAGAACATAGGAAGAGCTAGAATAAAAAGGTGTCCTTTGTAGAAGATGCAGAGGAGTCAGATTCAGATGAAGAACCAACTATCGTCCTGGCTGAGTGGGTGAAGGGTAAAAAGCCTTTATCTTGTCCTTTTGGTCAGAAAGAGCCAGACAAATTCACATTTGACATCACGAAGGCTGATAAGATATTCGATTTGTTGCTTCAAGATCGCCAAATCAAGCTGTCACCCAATCATGTGATTCCATCGGCAGATGAGCTGAAGACTGCAAGTTTTATAATGCAACTTCGCACAGTACCAATGACTGCAAGGTGTTCAGACAGCAGTTGCAATCGGCAATTGAATCTGGGAGAATCAAATTCGATAACTATAAAGCTCAGAGGCTGATGAAGATTGATCAACATCCTTTCCCTACAAACATAGTGGATGCCGTAAACAAGACCAAAGTATTGACATCGGCAGGCACTAAATGGAGAGCATCGGTGGATCCTAGAAATCAAGCAACTGCCGATGATTTGAAGGGAAAAGAGATAGTTGAAGAAAACAGTAGTTCCAGAAGACCTCCTAGACCAGCTCCATACAAAATTTCAGGTGACCGCTATCGACATCGGCAAGAGGAGTTGCGTCGGGAAGAATGGCGTCGGCATAAAAATCATTAGAGATGCCTGTTCTACATCTACTGCTGGGAAGAAGGCATTAAATTGCCTACTGTTGATATCTGCCCCGAGTGCAATGGTTATGATCGAGCCGATCGAACAGAAAGAGGATCGCGCTATGGTAATCGAAGTGGATACATTGATAAGCCGATCAGAAAGATGGCATCGGTACATGATCGGCTGGGGGGCAGAACCAGTGTGCATGAAAGACTAGGAAGGCAAGACAACTGTTTGCTGATGAACCGAGAGGAGCTTGAGGAGATGGCCAATGCAAGAGTTCCTGATGAGGCGATTCTTTGTAGAGATCCCAATATAAATTGCTCAGATTCAAGTGCAAAAATTTATCAGCCCGTCTGGAAGACGAAGCTTCCTCAGTGGTGCCCTGAAGGACTGACAAAAACGTAGAAGAGGAAGTTGCAACGGGAGCGCAAAGAAGAAAACCCCCGTGGGGCAAAGTCTCAAGTGTGGCAGCCAAAGTGTGAAGACGGAAGTCCATCGGCAAATATCAATATGGTTTTCATGCTGCCGATGGAATTTCGGGCACTTGCCAATGAGGAGGAAGAATCAGTTCTTTCAGAACAACTGGCTCAGCTAACCTTGGATCCGATGATGGCCGTCTTCGAGAAGCCTACCGATGATGAAAGACAGCATCTTAAGGCTTTATTCGTCAAGGGCAGAGTTGATGGGCAACCAATGTCAAAGATACTCATAGATGGAGGGGCTGCAATTAACATCATGCCATATGCTGTGTTTCGGAGGCTTGGAAAAGGAGATCAAGATCTAGCTAAGATGGACATGAAGCTCAAGGACTTTGAAGGGAATATATCACCAGTCAAAGGAGCGCTGTGCACTGAGCTAACCATCGACAGCAAAACATTGCCGACTACTTTCTTTATCATCAGCGGCAAAGGTGCTTATAATCTGCTGTTAGGAAGATATTGGATTCATGCTAATTGTTGCATTCCATCTATAATGCACCAATGCCTCGTGCAGTGGGTTGAAGATAAAGTTGAGGTGGTTCCTGGTGATTCATCTTATATAATTGCATCGGCAGAATCAGAAACTTACGAGCGGTCCAAGTGCATATCGGGAGAAGCATGGGATTCGGAGTTCCTCAGGATTGCCGATTATGAGCTGCCACCGATCCAAGCAGTCGGTTCTGAAGATGAGTTATAAATGGATAGGTTTGCCGATGATGGAAAACTGGGCCATGGGTTTACATCGGCAGATGACTTAGTTGAAGTGGATATCGAAAACGGCGATGGATCAAGGCCGACTTTTGTTAGTGCTAAGTTAGATCTCCAGAGCAGAGAATAATTGATTGCTTTATTGAAAGAATATAAGGATTGTTTTGCTTGGGATTACACAGAGATACCCGGGTTAGATCGATCAATTCTTGAACATCGGTTACCTATCAAACAAGGATTTCGGCCACATCAGCAGCCAGCACGCCGATGCAATCCTAAGGTGCTGCCTGATATTAAGGCCGAAATAACAAGGTTGATTGAAGCCAAATTCATCCGATAATGCCGATATGCTAAATGGATTTCTAATGTGGTTCCTGTCTACAAGAAGAATGGGAAACTTCGTGTCTGTATTGATTTTAGGAATCTTAACAAAGCTACACCGATGGATGGTTATCCGATGCCCATTGCCGATTTATTAATTGATGCTGCTGCTGGACATCGGATTATTAGCTTCATGGATGGGAATGCTGGATATAATCAAATCTTTATGGCCGAAGAAGATATCTCCAAGACTGCCTTCAGATGTCTAGGTCATGTAGGCTTATTTGAATGGATAGTCATGACTTTTGGTTTAAAGAATGCCGGTGTTACTTATCAGAGAGCAATGAATTACATTTTTCATGAATATATCGGCACATTGGTTGAAATTTATATAGATGATGTGGTGGTTAAGTCTGAAGATTTCGAGAATCATCTGGCTGACTTGCGGAAAGTATTGGAGTGCATAAGGAAACATGGGTTAAAGATGAATCCTAACAAGTGTGCATTTGGTGTATCGGTAGGACAATTCTTAGGCTTCATGGTGCATCAAAGGGGTATTAAAATTAGCAGGAAGTCCATTGATGCCATCAACAAAGTGATTGCTCCTACCGATAAAACTAAGCTACAATCTCTGATCGGCAAAATCAATTTTATTTGAAGATTCATATCTAATTTATAAGGAAAAATTAAAGCTTTCAGCCCATTACTGAAGCTGAAGGCCGATCAGAAATTCATATGGGGAGAAGAACAGCAGTTGGCTTTAGAAGAAATTAAGTATTTGGTGAGTCCACCAGTGCTAGTTCCACCCCAACACGGGGAACCCTTCAGGTTGTATCTGTCAGGTGATGATGAAGTCATTGGGTCAGCTCTAATCCAAGAGTTTGAAGGAAAAGAACGTGTAATCTATTACCTGAGCAGAAGATTGGTAGATGCTGAGACCAGGTATTCGGCCATTGAAAAGTTATGTTTATGCTTATATTTCTCATGTGTTAAATTAAGGCATTATCTGTTAACGGCTGAATGCATGGTTTTATGCAAAGATGATGTGGTTAAATATATGCTATCAATGCCAATTCTAAGTGGAAGAATCGGCAAGTGGATTTTAGCGTTACCAGAGTTCGATCTACGGTATGAATCAGCTAAAGCAGTCAAAGGGCAAGTCATGGCTGATTTTGTTACTCAGCACTACGGCGCGGTGAATTCTTTGGAGATTGCTCGTGGACACTCTTCTTCGATGGTTCTACGTGTGGCGAAGGAGCAGGTATTGGCATTGTGTTGATATCACCTCAGGGGAAGAAATATGAATTCTCATTGCCGATTGCTACCACATCGACAAACAATCAGGCTGAGTATCAGGCTGTGTTGAAAGGTTTGGAGTTACTGAGGGAAGGCTGTGCCGATACTGTTGAAATCTTCGGTGATTCGATGCTGATCGTTAATCAATTAGCTAGGGTATATGAATGTCGAAGTGAGGTTTTAATCTCGTATTACGAGAGATGTCGACAATTGTTAAAAGAGTTCAAAGATTTTTGTCTTGAACATATCTCCAGATTGCATAATGAAGAAGCTAATTGGTTAGCACAACATGCTTCGGGGTATCAGCCAATCCGTGAAGTATTGACATCGGCAACTGATGCCGATGACTGGAGGAAGGAGATTGCCGATGATTTGAAAGATCCATCTAGGAAGGTCGAGAGACGTGTAAGATTTCAAGCTACCAAGTATGCTCCTTGATGATGAATTATATTATCGGACAATGGATGGAGTTTTGCTCAAGTGTCTTGGCGAAGAAGAATCAAAGATTTTAATGGGCAAAATCCATGAAGGAGTATGTGGGGCACATCAATCGGCTTTCAAGATGAAGTGGATGATCAGGCGAAATGGATATTACTGGCCGACGATACTCGAAGATTGTTTCAAGTATTTTAGGGGATGTTAGAAGTGTCAGAGATTCGGCAACGTTCAAAGAGCGCCAGCATCGGCAATGAATCCTATCATTAAACCGTGGCCGTTTCGAGGATGGGCTATTGATCTCATCGGTCAGATATATCCACCATCAAGCAAGGGGCATAAATTCATACTTATCACTACCGATTACTTTACAAAGTGGGTCAAAGCAATTCCTCTGAAGAATATGACATCCGCAAACATGGTTGATTTTGTAAAAGAGCATATTGTGTATCAGTTCGGTATTCCTCAAACTATTACGACCGATCAGGGAACAATGTTCACGTCAGGGGAGTTTGATAGATTTGCCGATGAGATGGGGATCAAGGTCTTAAATTTCTTGCCTTATTATGCTCAAGCCAATGGCCAGGCCGAAGCCTCTAACAAAGGGATTATTAAACTCATTAAGCGCAGGATTAAGGAAAATCCCAGAAAGTGGCACACGATTCTGAACGAAGCTTTATGGTCGTATCGGATGGCATGCCATGGTGCTACTAAAGTGTCGCCTTATCAGTTGGTATATGGACATGATGCAGTTTTGCCTTGGGAGATCAAGACTGGTTCAAGGTGGATATTTCATCAAGATCAGCTGATGGCCAATGATTACAGTGCACTCATGAAAGATGAGTTGGAAGATATGGCGAGTCATCGGTTGAAGGCTTCAGTTAGCATCGAAGAGAACAAAAAGAGAGTTGCTAGGTGGTACGATAAGAAAGTGAAGATAAAGGAATTTGCCGATGGTGATCTAGTCTAGAAATTGATCTTACCGATGGGGACTAAGAGTGCAAAGTTCGGTAAATGGTCTCCTAACTGGGAGGGTCCTTATCGCGTCAATCGATCTGTACCTGGTAATGCATATATCCTAGAAACTCTCGAAGGAGAAGTATTTCCAAGAGCATTGAACGGTAAATATCTGAAGAAATATTATCCCAGTATTTGGATAGACGCTTGAAGGAACAGGATTTCCACTATAGCGTGTGCAACCCTCGAAGAGAAGTTCAAGCGGTTTGGGTAATCATAACCTGGAGGAAATTTTGGTGCATAAAGTATTTTATACTCCAAAATTGGGGGCATGTGTTGACATCGTTTTTCGGTACGTGTCAATAAGGATCGGGAGACTAAACTAAATCGGCAAAAGGTTGGTTGTTCTTCAGCATTGCTTCTAACCTGCCGATAGATGGTTGCCGATGAAGAGCGTGTTGATCTGGATTATTGCCAATGGTGCTGAAAAGCAGATAGAGGATCGTTGCCGATGAGACAGAAAAGCTATTGCCGATGAGATAGGCAAGAAGGCTAGAAGGTTGTTGCCGATGCCAGGGATGTGCCGATAAGGAGATGACTTCATCATGACGGGAGCAGACAGAGGATCGGCAACACAGAGCTTATGACTTTTCGTATTGTAGTTTAAGTCCAATTCCTATACAGGTTTTATTTCTTTTTCAAGAAATAGAGTTCGTATAAGGAATTAGTTTATTTCTTCTATATTTGAGCTTTACGTATTAAATTAGGACTCTTTGATTAGCAAAGTATAAATATATGCCGAAGGGTATTGTAATGGATATCCAAGCATCAATAAACAAATCTACTTTTTATTTTACCTTTACCAGTACTTTACTTTTCGACGACTTCGTCAAGTACCTTTTCTTTTTCAACGAGTTCTTTCAAGAATCGACGGGCTGCATCAACTTGATCTCCGGCGACCTTGCAGGTTCCGCGTCTACCGAGCACGATTCAGGCTTTGACGTCCGGGCGTATCGCTGTCGTCTCATCTGATCTGTTCAATAGTTATCGAATACCTTCTGAGCTTTGACGTCCGGGCGTATCGCTGTCGTCTCGTTCGGATTTTATTCAAATTTATCATCCTTGTCAATTAACAGGTCAAATCGACTGGCACGCTTCGGATATCGATTTTGGGTATTAGCCCAGTGTGTTTGCAGATATAATTTTGCATCAACAATAGGATATCATTCCCAATCAATTGTATGTCATCCACATACAAGATCAAAAACACAACAGCGCTCCCACTTTCCTTCTTGTAAACACAAGGTTCTTCTTCATTCTGACGGAAGCCAAACCCTTTGACGACCTCATCAAAACAAAGATTCCAACTCCGAGATGCTTGCTTTAACCCATAAATAGATTTCTTAAGCCTGCATATCTTTCCAGCATTATTAGGATCAACATAACCTTCAGGTTGTATCGTATACACGTCCCCTTCTAAATACCCATTTAGAAAGGCTGTTTTAACATCCATCTGCCATATCTCATAATCAAAATATGCAGCAATTGCTAGAATGATCCGGATAGATTTAAGCATCGCTACCGGCGAGAATGTCTCGTCGTAGTCAACCCCTTGAACTTGACGAAAACCCTTTGCGACAAGCCGAGCTTTATAGATGTGAACATTTTCATCCATATCCTTCTTCTTCTTGAAGATCCATTTGCACTCAATGGGTCTAACCCCATCAGGCGGGTCAACTAAGTTCCAAACTTGATTGTCTCCTATGAAATCTATCTTGGATCTCATGGCACTTTGCCATTTCTCGGAATCTGGATCCATCATAGCTTCCGCATAATCCGCGGGTTCGTCATCGTCTAACAATAACAAATCCCCACGCAATGCGCGAAGTCTTGCTGATCTTCATGGTTGGCGGTGTCTCCACTGCCACGGGTGTCTCAACTTGCTCTGCTACAATAGCATCACTCGTAGAGTCAGTCCCTACTGGCTCATCTTGAACTTCTTCAAGATACACCTTTTGTCTATTCTTTTCTGTTTTAAGAAACTCTTTCTCTAAGAAAACACCGTTTCGAGTAACAAACACTTTGCCCTCTGTCCGGTTATAGACATAATATCCTAAAGTTTCCTTTGGATATCCCACAAAAAAGCACTTGTCCGATTTGGGTGTTAGTTTATCTGATATAAGTCGTGTGACATAAACCTCACAACCCCAAATTTTCAGAAAAGACAACTGGGACTCTTACCGGTCCACATCTCATATGGTGTCATGAATAGAGACTTTCTCATGTCGGGTCAGTCCAGCCTATATGTCTCACATGTATCCACATTATTAGTTTGACATCTCCATATCCATGACTTGTGAAACATAGCCATCAACTAATACATGTGCTGGTCCAATATTCAAGTGTGTTATCACAAGAACGCCGATCAGGGACAACTTTAGAATAACCATTCAAGTAATTGAGTTCCATAAACAATTCACATAATTGCTAATCAATACAAGTTGTCTATAATAAATATTCAATAAATATTTTATTAATCATAGATACAATCGAAATATCATCATCTCATAATTAGCTCTAGGGCATATTTTCAACAAAATACTACTGTAACCATGTTATATTGCCCTTTTATTGTTATCGATGCTGCCACGTGCACATGGAATATCACATCAGTACTATATTTGTCCTATTAGCGATGAACTGGTCCTATGATGACGTGTCCTTCTAGTACCTACGAAGCTCAGCTCAGGACCCCTTCCCCGCCACCTCTACTAAGTTGCTCGATGTCAGAGCTCTATGTTTCACACCACCACCAATGTTAATTCAGACACGGGGAGGAATGGTCATCATTGGCATTATAATGTGTATCTGTATACTAGAGCCCGATCGAGCGAGGTGGCATCGGTACACTGTTAAGGCACCACAGACATGGCGGACTTATCAGAGCCCTCCTCCATCAAAACGAACTATACATGCCTCTTTTTCTGTGATGTGCTCTTTAGTACTAGTAGTAGTTGTTGCATGGTAGGGGTTTGATGTTTTTTTTATCCTAATGGAATGAGAGATCCTACATGTTACTTGTTAGCATTGTCAGGCGAGCTAGGTGCAGATTACAAGGCTCCAAAATTTATCCGAGGTTGGCTCCTACTACAATTGTAAAGTTCATTAGGGATCTGATGAACACTTTTAAATCATTTTGACAACACAACTATAATAATTTTGAATTTATAAAATCTCTACAGATACAGGCTCCACGAATAGAAAGAGTTTAGACCCCTTTTCTCTCGATGACCACAATTTTCCAACATAGTCAACGGACCTCAAACGTATTCTCTTACGAGGACTCTTATCAGGCAATTTTGGAATAACAATGGTTTTAGATTAAAAGTCACAAATTCCATTGAGCACTAGAATTTTAATATAAATTTCATCTCGATCATATATCACATGGAAAATTTATGATCTTTTGAAATAAAAATAAATCAATATCTAAGCCACCAAGAAAAAATATGTTTTTTGTATACATAATTTTATAATATAATCTATTTTTCTTATACAGATAAACCTCACTAGTTATTTTTCTTGTCATGCAAAATATCCACATCAGCATTCACTCAACAACTCACTAGCACATTCTATATTATCATGCAAAGTATCCATGTCATCATCAACTAACACGTGAAATTATATTTCATTCGAGCTATTCATATTTGTAAACCACATTATTTACTAACATATATTTACGTTTTCATATCAGAATGCTAAAAATCATTCACTAACATGTATTTTATCATATCAATACAAGACAAGGATGAGCATTAACAAATGCGTGTATACAAGATTATATAATCTTTCTGGCATGGATTAGCATTGCTACTGATAATTAATTCAGCCCATACATCCTAGGTTTGGATTAAGTCACTTTCTAAAATTTGATCACTTTTAAAGAAAATAGTACCAATATTTATACATAAATGAGGTCTATTATGAAAATATATTCTACTATATATCTAATGATACTTATTACAGATCATAAATATTAGTTTTTCTTATATAACTAGTCAAAAATAAATATAAATTAACTGAAATTTATTCGATCATATTAATAAATATAAATAGTATAATTTCACCGGAAATTCCTACAGCATCACAAAAGGTTTTCTCCTAGTTAATATTAAAAAAGAAAAACTTCAGCCCATCCAAACCACCGGCTCAATTTAGTCGGGCCCATTCTATTTTGGCAGCCCATCCCAACCACCGGCTCAATTTTCAGGCCATGTCACAGCTGACAGCTGGATTTCTGCTGAGATGTTCCAGTTTCAAGTGGGAGATAATTTCAAGGATAACTAGAGATCAACACCAACAGACCTTAGCTTTTCGCCTTTTCCTGAGAATCACCTCCCAGAGCCACATCATAAAACATTGGAGGCCACCTAATCCTTCTTGTGGAAAAGGATTCCAAAGTTACAAAGCTGTACATTAACTCTCGTTATAGAATTATAAACAAAAACAACAATATCATATGTAACTGGGGCATTAAGCGGCACAGGTGTACAGCACAAACGAAGGCAATACCTGCATTACTAGAACAAACAAACAAAAAACAGCCTCAGCCTTTCCATTCTTCTCAAACCAAATCTGTACATTCCTCTGAACATCTTGAGGACAATGTCGATCCATATTGTGAAAGGCAGGGCAAATATACACCTACTAGAGTATTTTACCTCTTTACGCTAAGATGATTTGTTAATCTTTGTACTGGTTTCATGCAACTTCTACAACCAGTCAACGCATGCACTCCAGAGATTAGGGATTGGTTGATGCAAATGGTTATCTTAGACTTTAGGGATTGTGCGTGAAGAAACTCCATGCAATAGTTTTATGAAGCCGAGGAAACTGAGGTTTCCATCTGAATGTCTGATCCAATCTTTGAGAACAACATGAAGTGGAACTGAAGGGCCAAGTCCAAGTTCCTGAAAGATGAACATCATAAGTCACAGTCCGTTTCCTATGCAGAAACTTTGTTTTAAGATCAAACTATACCGATGCAAGTTCTTCAATCACAATTGGTCGGTTGCCCTCCTTGTCAAACAATTCATATGCTTGTTGAGCATGTTGTTCCCATGTATCCAGGCCTTCCATTTGATATACACTAGTGGCCGCAGCAGAGAACTCCTCAAAATCAAACTTTCCATATTGGATATTGCATATCTAGTGCAATGGGTAGAATTAGTACATTGTCATGCACCGAAATATGGAAAGAACATAAGAGGACAAAGAAAGCTTACTGAGTTAACAAAGTCAAGAATCCTAGAATCACACAAGGAATTTTTCACCAAGGCCTAGAAGTTCCATGAAAATTCAGCAAGTGCATGTTACGGATTAATTTTAATAACTCAATAAAGAAAAATACTAACCGCCTTCATATTTTGCAAGGATATATGGCCACTCTTGTTTGGACCTAACAATGTAAACTGCTCTCTTAGGTAGAGGAGTTGATCTGTCGTCAGTGTCTTTGCAAGAGCCTGAAAAACTTATGAAGAGCTAATTAGCAAGTCCCGTGTAACAGTTTCTTGAATTGTCCTACATTCACAATAACATCAAGAAAAGGCATCCCAACAAAAATGCAGGCCCAGGAAACAAGGGTCAGTAGAATGGAAAAAAGTATAACACCCACAGGATGTATCTATGATCATTGATTATAATTTTTAAGGTGAAAGGCAAGCAAGGAACATACTGAATAGTTACACTTGTGATAAAAGATATGCAGAGGGTCTAGAAGAACAGAGTTGAGAAAGCTGAGTTAGCTCAGTTGGTCAAGGGTGTAGATGTATACCCAGACTGAGGTGAATTCGGGTGCCTATTTTCTTCTTAATAAAATGACACCTAAGTTCCTCCTAGTCGAGTTTTTTTAGAAGAACAGAGTTGCAACAGCTACAAGTATCCCAGGTTGAGGGCATAATGTTCAGCAGGCTATTAACAAAATAGTATATCAGATTTACCCTTCAATTTGAATTCATGATGATGCATTAAGCTAAATAGCAAGCAACGGAGTACAATTATATCCACACTCCACAGGCATTCAGTGTTTTTATTAACAGAGCAGTAGATACTGAATACTGAATATATTTATATGAGGAAAATGCGTACAAAATCACATGAATCAAAGACAAAGCAACCATTTGCTAGGTGATGCAGATGAAACATTACCGATAAAATACACTTAAAAAGATGGAGACTATTTATATTTTTAGCATCGATTACGCTGGAAAATGGAGGCTTCAGTTATTAATCATCCAACACAGACACGAAAGATGGCGATTCCTTGCAAAACAGTACAAGAAACCCACAAAAGTATTACCCTCAAAGCAGACTTCCTTAGAGAAGATGAACTTATGTAAGCCCTCATAAGCCTGTAGATTATCATGTCCAGATTAATGTTAACATCCTGTGTGCCACGGATCCATGGATGGCCTGTAATTGTCAATGTATAAGAAAGAAGGGGGTCACCTTATCTGCAAGCTGAATAACTGGGTACACCAAGTTCAAGACAAGAATGTTTTAACTTACAGAGGGCTTGTGCAGCAGTCATCCGCTTACGGTAATCCTTATTGAGTAGCCTTCTTACAAAGTCTTTCGCTTCAGCAGAAAGGGTAGGCCATGGGATTTCATCAAAGCTAGGCTCGGCTTTTAGGACAGCTCGAAAAATTCCTGACTCGGTTCGTGCCCAGAAAGGGCGGCTTCCACAAAGCAAAATATATGCAATTACTCCAATGCTCCACATATCTGCCTCAGTACCATAAGATCGATGGAGAACTTCAGGAGCAACATAATATGCACTTCCAACAATGTCATTAAGTCTTTCATCTGCATAACAGAATAGCAAGTATTTTAATGGAAAACAATAATAAGCAATGATCCCAAGAAAATTCTGTAAGACTAACCTGGTTTAACAAAGTCAGACAAACCAAAGTCTATGACTTTCAAGGCAGAATTCTCATCCTTTGACATGAAAAGAAAATTCTGAGAAATGGGAGTAAAAGGAAGACCAACATTAGCATCAGCATTCCGGACCGATTTTGATCAAGACATTAGTGTAGAAAAACACCGCACACCTAATAGGAGGGGGTTGACCTTTCATATATATAGCCTGGAAGGCTTGCAGTACATGTACAAGTTACAATGTGGTACTAATACAAGTCAGACTAGGAGTACAAGGCCAATGGGCCATAGCCCAATATGGGCTGTTATAATTATACTCTTAACAACTTCGCCTATGTTGACTGGAAGACTTTCTTGAGTCGTCTCAA
>CM041628.1:74822259-74833478 GCA_023333625.1 Bothriochloa decipiens
TTGCTTGGGACTGACAGGCTTGGTTGTTGGTTGTTGGTTGTTGGTATAATTATACTCTTAACACCTTCCCTCAGTCTAAGCGGGAGTGTCACGAACACAAAGACTGGACCTAAAGTCAGTGAATAACTTTACTGGTAACCCTTTGGTCATAATGTCCGCGAACTGATAAGACGATGGAACATGAAGCACCCGAACCTGTCCCAAAGCAACCTTCTCACGAACGAAGTGAATATCTATCTCAATATGCTTCGTGCGACGATGATGAATTGGATTGGCGGTCATGTAGACAGCACTAACATTGTCGCAGTAGACGATCGTTGCCGAAGATATGGGTGCGTGGAGCTCCTGAAGTAGCTGACGAAGCCAACAAGTCTCAGCAACAGCGTGCGCAACAGCACGATACTCAGCCTCCGCACTCGAACGAGAAACCGTAGTTTGTCGTTTGGAGGACCAAGAGACTAAGTTGTCGCCGAGGAAGACACAGTAACCTGAAGTGGAGCGCCGAGAGTCTGGACAACCAGCCCAATCGGCATCAGAGTAGGCAGTCAAGCTGGTGATGCTACCTGTGCCGACGTGAAGCCCGGTGGACAGGGTGCCCTTGACATACCACAGGACACGCTTGAGCATCGCCAGATGAGGCTCTCGCGGGTCGTGCATGAAAAGGCAAACCTGCTGAATTGCATAGGCGAGATCCGGACGAATCAGCGTGAGATACTGTAGAGCACCTGCGAGGCTGTGGTACTGAGTGACATCTGCCACCGGAGCGCCGTCCACAGCAGAGAGCTTGGCGTGAGTATCAATAAGGGTCGCCGTAGAATGACACTCAGCCATGCCGGCGCGCTGGAGCAGGTCCACAGCGTACTGGCGCTGAGACAGGAAGAGGCCATCAGCAGAACGCGTGACAAAGATCCCGAGGAAGTGATGAAGCTCCCCGAGATCTGTCATGGCGAACTCGGAGTGGAGAAGCTCGGTGAGGCGACGAAGGAGCTGAGGCGACGAGGCAGTCAGGACGATGTCGTCGACGTAGAGTAGCAAGTAGGCGATATCAGCACCTTCTTTGTAAACAAAGAGGGACGTGTCGGAGGTCGAAGCAGTGAAGCCGATCCGTCGGATGAAGCCGGAGAACCGCTGGTGCCACGCCCTGGGCGCCTGCTTGAGCCCATACAAGGACTTTTGCAGGAGACAGACGTGGTCGGGAGCCGCCGGGTCGACGAAGCCAGGTGGCTGCTGACAGTAGACCGTCTCGGTCAGGTGGCCGTGAAGAAAAGCATTCTTCACGTCCAGCTGATGTATCGGCCAGGAGCGAGAAGCGGCGATGCTGAGGACGACCCGGATGGTGGCCGGCTTGACAACCGGGCTGAACGTTTCGTCGTAGTCGACGCCGTACCGCTGCGAGAACCCGCGAACGACCCATCTGGCTTTATGTCGAGCCAGAGAGCCGTTTGCGTGATACTTGTGCTTGAAGACCCACTTGCCGGTGATGACGTTGGCGCGAGGCAGTCGAGGAACGAGACGCCAGGTGCCATTGTCCATGAGCGCCTTGTATTCTTCAGCCATAGCCGCGCGCCAATTTGCATCGGCGAGCGCGGCACGAGTGTTGCCTGGCAACGGAGAAGCCAGGCCGGAGGCCGCCGCGGTGAAGCCATACCGCTGCACGGGCGATGGCAGGGAACCCGTCTGGGAACGAGTCGCCCGCGCAGGAGGCTCTGGAGCCGGAGGCGGTGCTGGGGCCGGAGGCACCACTGCCTGCGGTGCTGGAGCCGCAGGTCCCTCCGACGACGGCGGTGGAGCCGGAGTCGGCTGACGACGACTGTAGTGGATGCCAAACCGCTGCCGGATAGGGGCCACAGGGCCGGCTGGTGGAGGCGGCGCTGGAGCTGCGACCTGCTGAGGCACCTGGCGCGGAGCAGGGGCGACGGCGCTTGCTGGTGGAGGTGGTGCTGGAGCCGTAGCCTGCCGGGACGCCTGGGGGAGCCGGTGGGCAGCGCCGTGCCACAGGATGGCAGGGTCGAGCCCGACGGGGTCGCCAGCATCCTCCAAGGCCCGCGTTTGCTCAACGCCCGAGGTGGACGGAGCAGGCGCGGGAAGTAAGTCCTGTAACAGAAAATCAAAAGAATCCAGTTGAGGCTTTGAAGCCGCAAACGGAAAGTGAGTCTCATCAAAAACGCGTGTCGCGAGATGATGATCTTGCGACTGGAGAGGTCAAGACACCGGTAGCCCTTCTGAGAAGGAGGGTAACCGAGGAAGACACACGCCGTGGAGCGAGGAGATAGTTTGTGGCGAGTCGTGGCACTAAGGTTGGGGTAACATAAGCAGCCAAAAACCCGAAGGATGGAGTAATCTGGCATCTTGTGGTGGAGAAGATGATAGGGTATACCGTTATTTTTGGACGAGGACGGCCGCCGGTTTGTGAGAAACACGGCGGTAGAGAGAGCTTCGACCCAATAAGATGGAGGCATGGCGGCATGAATCAGAAGCGTGCGAACAACATTGTTCAGAGTGCGGAGCATGCGCTCAGCCTTGCCATTCTGAGCAGATGTGTAGGGGCACGAAGTGCGAAGTAGGATGCCGCGGCTAGCCAAGAAGGCGGCGGTGGCATTGTTGAGGAACTCGGTGCCATTATCTGCCTGAAAACAGCATACAGGAAAACTGAATTGTGTGTGAGCGTAAGCAACAAACTGAACAATGTGGTCATGAACTTCAGATTTATGGCGAAGAGGGAACGTCCAGCAATAATGTGTATAATCATCAACTAACACAAGATAAAATTTATAGCCAGAAATACTCGCAACTGGAGAGGTCTAAACATCACAATGAACAAGTTCAAATGGTGCTAATGTACTAGAGACCGAACTAGCAAACGACAGCCTAGCATGTTTACCGAGCTGGCAAGCATGACAAATGCGGCGAGCTGGTTTATTACACTGGATAGCTGATAGTTTATTTAGAGTAGCGACGACAGCGGGTGCTGGATGACCAAGGCGGGAGTGCCACAACTCTGGGGAGACGACGGCGACATGACAGCGAGGAGGCATGTGATGTGGAATGGTGTAGAGGTCCCCGTTGCTATTGCACCGAAGGAGAACCGTCTTGGTCTTGAGATCCTTAACAGAAAAACCAGAGGCGTCAAACTCAATTGAACAATTATTGTCGCGAGTAAGCTGTCGAACAGATAACAGGTTACGGGTGAGTTGGGGAGCGACAAGAACATTATCAAGATCAAAAGGACGATCAGCTATTTGTAAAAGAGATGTGCCACGACTAAGAACAGGAATAGATTGCCCGTTGCCGACCGTGATGGAGGACGGTGGCGTCGGGAGACGGGAAAGGAGAATACCGTCGTTGGAGGACATGTGGGATGTCGCTCCGCTGTCCATGACCCAGGAGTTGGACCCCTGAATCGCCATCTGGTTGAGGGCGGCGATTAGGCTGGCCTAATCCCAGGATCCGTACGCCGGGGGCGCAGAGAACTGGGGTGGCGCGAAGGCAGTGTGAGCCTGATGCGGAGGCGGAGGCGGTGGGGGAGGCGCTGATGGCGCACCCCACTGCTGATGCTGCTGCTGAGGAGTCCACTGGACGGCCCAAGGGTTCTAGCAAACCCAAGGGTAGGCCGGCTGAGGAGCCTGACGACCGCCGGAGACACCCTGAGGGGCGCCACGCTGCTGCTGGTTGCGCCCACCGCCACTGTTGGTGCCGTTGCCGTTGCCGCCACGACCACCTTTGCCCTTGCCCCCCTTGCCCTTGCCACCACCTCCACGATTGGAGGCCGAAGAGGAGGTGGACTGACAGGAAGGCGAGGTGCAAGAGGAGGTGATGGAAGCGGCGAGCGCTGATGACGAAACCTCTTTGCCCTCGCTGCCGAGACGAAGTTCCTTGACGCGGAGCATGTTGGTGGCAGACTTGAAGTCGGGAAGCGGCGACGTGTTGGCGATGATGTCGGCGGTGGTGGCGAAGCGGGGATTGATGCCGCGCAGGAGATTGAGCACGAGCTGCGAGGGGGAGATGGTATGCCCAACCTCCCGCAGTGCATCGGCGGTGTGCTTCATCTGTTCCGCGTAGGCGTCGACGGAGAGATCGCCCTGGGACATGCTGTTGAACTCCTGCCCGAGGACGATCGCCCGAGGCTCCTTGTTCGCCTGGAACAGGGCCTCGATGCAGACGTACAGAGCGCGCGCGTCTTGATCGGGCTCCATAGCGAGGTCGAGGACGGTGTCGTCGCAGGAGCCGTACATCCAGCCACGGATGCAGGCGTCAGGCTGAGACCACGTGGGCTCAGCCGGGCACGCGTCCTCCGTGCCGTCGATGTGGCCGAGCAGCCCGTACTTGCTGCAGAGGGCGGTGAAGAACGCCTTCCACTTGGAGTAGTTGGGACGCTCGAGGCTGAAGGAGATCGGAACGTGTTGCTTCACGTTGACGGCTGCATAGGCAGCGAAGAAGGCAGGGGCGACGCCGTCTCCCATGGCGCCGGATGTTGACGACCCGAGGACGCCGGAGGTAGCAGAGGACTGCGACGATTCCGTCATGACGGACTGGCGCGCCGAATTGCGAGGAGCAGGGGCGCGGGTAGGCGGCGGCGCGACGAAGTCGGACGGACGGATGAGGCGGCAGCCTGGGCGGTGCGACGAAGTCGGGCGGCCGGGTTGGCGGCAGCCTGGGCGGCGCGACGAAGTCGAGCGGCCAGGGCGGCGGCAGGCGGGCGGCGGACCGGCGCGGCTGAGGGCCGCCGCCGCAGGGCGCACGGGCAGAGGAAGCGAGGATCGTGATTAGATTGATACCATGTAGAAAAACACCGCACACCCAATAGGGGGGTGACCTTTCATATATATAGCCTGGAAGGTTTGCAGTACATGTACAAATTACAATGTGGTACTAATACAAGTCAGACTAGGAGTACAAGGCCAATGGGCCGTAATCCCAATATGGGCTGTTATAATTATACTCTAACAATTAGCATCAGCATAAAATATCAAGGTTGTCATACAGAAGTAGGCAAAAAAAATTCTTTAATATGAAAGAGAGCTGTGTATCACTATATTGGAGAAGAAATAAGAGTATAAGAACCCACACAGGTTAGATTCACACCTTTGGGAGACAAAAATGCAACCTCGACCTTAAACATAGGCTAAGAATCCAGACAAGGGCGTGTTAAAAGGAGGTATGCAGCAGCACACACAGTTCGCCAACAACTGCAGACTTCATGGAATCATGGTACTAATCATTAGTTGTGAATTCTCCGACATCCCCCTCCGAGATGGTGGTTCCTTCCTCCCCTGCTCCCTCCCACGCGGCGTATGGACGCTCCAAGCGGGAGCGTTGGTGTGCCGAGTCCCCCGGACTCCTCCAGTTCTAGCGGCTCTCCGCCTTCCTACCGCGACGTTGTGGTCGCTTCGCACGCGCGAGTGCGGCATCGGAGGCGGCGGGCGGGCGTGGGCCTGTGGCGGCGGACGCGGGTTCTTCTTCGACAGCTCCTGTGTCGGCGGACGTGGGTTCTTCTTCGACAGCTCCTGCGGCGGCCACATCCCACCCATCGGCGACCTCCTGGGCTCCTCCGGCGGGACCAGTTGCGACGAGGAGGGGCGGTCATGTCGTCTGGGGCTGCGCCCCCCTAATCTGGAGGGGTGGCAGAAGGCCCTCTCATGCGGCACTCGACGGCAGCAGCGGCGCGCAACTCGCCCTCCACGCCATCCAATCCCGGCGGACCTCGTCGGTCGTTGTTTTAACTGCTTCTCACCCTCGCGTACTACGGCTCTCTGCCGCCAGAAGACCTGTTGTTTCCGCTGCCGTTCCCAGGGCCACCGTTCCTACGTGTGCCCTGTGGCGAACAGTCGTGGGAACCGTGAGAACGTTCTCTCTCGGCCGGCTCCTGCCCGTGCCTTGGTGTGGCGGCGGGTATCTCAGCTGCCGCCGAGCTGCGAGTGCTACCGCCCCGCAACGGTCTCATCCGGCGGGTGTGACTGGTAGCGCTCCTCGACGTGTCTCCATGTGGCGGCGGGTTTCTCCGGCCATCGAATCTGCAGGTGCTAACCCCCCCGCCCCCCCGGAACGGTCTCATCCGACGGGTGTGGCTGGTGGCGCTCCCCAGCGTGCTCCTGCCCGAGTCTCCGTGTGGTGACAGGTCTCTCCGGCCACCGGAGCTACCAGTGCTACTCCCCCGCATCGGTCTTCCCAGGCGGGTGCTGCTGGTGGCGCTGGTGTGACGCGGGGTTCTATGGAGGCAGATGGCCAGGATCTTGGTGCACGGGATGGGCAGCCGCGTCGCCGTCGACGTCCATCGCGGTCCCAGCGGCATTCTGGGCGTGAGCCGGGCTCTGTTAGGGTCGCTGGTCCGTTGCTGGGCACGACCGCATCGGAGACGCCCCGTGAAGATGTCAGGCCTCCGCCGTGCATCGTTGATTGGTCCGATCAGGTGGCTAGGGCCGAGGAGGACCTAGCATACGCAGTGGTGGTGTCCGTGATCATCGATGGTCCGCTGGCTGCGATGGAGGATGTGGCAGCGTTGATTGCGGCCAAAATTGACGTTGATGCCAGTTCCCTAGTGCTTCGTCGGGCTTCTTCATCAAGTTACCTGCTGGTCCTCCGTGGTTTGCCCCTGGTTGAGCGGCTGGTTGGGTTGCGACAGCCGATCATATCATCCGAGTTCAACTTCAGACTCCTGTGCAAGCGATGGAGTCGTCTATCCAGTGCCCATGGTCGTGTTCTGCCGTACCTGATTGATATCGAGCTCCGTGGCATACCTGCTCATGTCTAGGAAACCTCTACGGTGGATCGTCTCTTGAGTCCTCATGCCTGTGCATCCTGATACACTTGGGCTCGTGGCACTACAGCAACAAACAAGTCCGGCTCTGGGTTGGGTTTGGGTGAGGCTACGGTTTGGAACTCCCTCGGCCAGCCGACCAGGCCATGCGCCGGCTTGGCAACGGATGGATTTCTTCTTCGGCCTCGCCACGCTCGCCTCAGCGTCTGGAGTCGGAGATGGTGAGCAAGTGCGAGCTTCGGATGTTCTCACAGTATTGTAAGCTCTGGTTCTGAGTTCAGGTCGACTCTTTTCTTGTCTAATGATGAATCCGTCTACTATCCTTGTTTGGAACGTTCGGGGCCTAAATCAAAGAAATCGCCAGAATTCTGTCAGAGATGTTGTGCTTTCCCGCAATGCTGACATTGTTTGTTTGCAAGAAACTAAGGACACAAATATGTCCCAACATATGCTATTGGGACTAGACGAGGGGTGCTGATTGCTTGGTAGGGGTGTTCTTGTCAGGCTATTGCTTCGAGGGTAGACACTTATTCTGCTTCTATTTTATTTTCGGAACAAGATGGCCGCAATTGGTGGTTCACTGGTGTTTATGGGCCACAAGGAGATGATGAGAAGGTGTTGTTTCTGCAAGAGCTAAGGAACATCAGGGCGCTGTGCAATGGGCCTTGGCTTTTGGCTGGAGATTTTAATTTGATTTATCAGGCTTCTGACAAGAACAATGCAAATCTGGACAGAGCAATGATGGGGAGATTCAGGTGTTTTTTGGATGACAATGATCTCAAGGAGATTCTGCTCTTGGGTCGTAAATACACTTGGTCCAATGAGAGGAGATCGCCTACTCTTGTGAGGCTGGATCGGGCCTTCTGTTGCGGAGACTGGGAAGGTATTTTCCCTGATGCTGTCCTGCAAAGCACAGCAGCAGGGGTCTCAGATCACTGCCCACTCATTCTTGGTTTGAAAGTGAGCACTAGCGGTAAGCGTCGATTTCATTTTGAGAGTTTCTGGACCAAAATCCCAGGTTTTCTAGAGGCTGTCAAGCAGAATTGGGAGGCTCCGGCACAATCTAATTGTGCTGTAGAGCGCCTGTTCATCAAGCTGCAACGTCTCGGTAAGGGATTACAAAAATGGGGACAACGGAAGGTTGGAAATATCAAAGCCCAGTTAGACTTGGCCAGAGAGATTCTCCACCGCCTAGAGATTGAGAGAGATTTGAGGGCACTCTCTGATAGCGAGGAATGGTTGAGAAAGAAACTTAAACTTCACTGTCTTGGTTTGGCTTCGTTAGAGCGAACCATTGCTCAGTTGAGGTCTAGGATTCTCTGGAAGGTGACGCCAATATTGCGTTCTTTCATCAACAAGCTAGATTCAGAAAAAAGAAGAACTTCATCCCAAAATTACAAGTTGGTGATCATGCGGTCGTCTCACAAGATGAGGAGCAGCATGCAGTGTTTGAATTTTATGAGAACATCCTTGGCAAGGCTGAGGATAGGAATTTTACTCTTGATTTGGATGAACTAGCTATCCAACATCATGATTTATCTGCTCTGGATGCCCCTTTTTCAGAGGAGGAAGTGTGGGCTACTATAAAGGACAAGCATCTAGACAAGGCCCCAGGGCCGGACGGTTTCACGGGGAGATTTTACAAATCTTGCTGGAGTATTATTAAAGGTGATGTGCTCATGGCTTTGGGTGCCATCCAGCTTGGCCATGTCTTCAAATTTCGACTCCTGAACACGGCTTATATCACCCTGCTGCCTAAAAAAGGACGCGGTGGAAGTGAAGGATTTTCGGCCCATACGTCTGATTCATAGCTTTGCCAAATTGGTGAAATCTTGGCTAACCGGCTAGCCCCTCTTTTACCTTCTTTGATCTCTGTGGAAGGGTCATCAGCAGGCCAATGGTGGCAATTGTCTGGTAGCTTGGGAAAAAGTGCAGAGACCACTTGAATATGGAGGCCTTGGGATTCATAACCTTGGAACTTCTTGGCTGGGCACTTAGGATTCGATGGCTATGGGCTGAGAAGACAAATGCTGAAAGGCCTTGGGCTTGGTCTCCCAATCACTGTCCCTCCTAAAGCCAAGGCTCTATTCAACGTGGCAGTTGATGCCATAGTCAGAAACGGGGAGGATATCTTGTTCTGGACAGATAGATGGTTGGATGGGCATACCATGGCTGAAATAGCGCCTAACGTGCTCAGAAATGTACAAAAGAGAACAGCTAAAAGAAGGATTGTGGCCCAAGCACTTCATAATGGAACATGGGTTCAAGATATTAAGGGAGCTCATACAGTAGAGGTCCTCGAATATTTCCGCATTTGGGATATGGTAGATGGTTTTATTTTGCATCCAGAGATTCCAGACAGATATAGATGGAAGTTAACACAGGATGGTTCTTACAGCAGCAAGTCCGCCTATGCGGCCTTCTTTGTGGGATCCATCAAGTTTGGTCCATGGAGAAGAATTTGGAAAACTTGGGCTCCCCCACGCTGTAAGTTTTTCATCTGGTTAGCATTTCACAACCGGGTGTGGACAGCCGATCGTCTAGCAAAAAGGAATATGCCACATCCTGAGGCCTGTCCGTTATGTGATCAAATGGAAGAAACAATAAATCATTTGTTGGTAGGCTGTGTTTTTGCTAGACAAGTTTGGACCTTGATTTTACAGCAGTTAGGGCTGCTGCAATTGGCACCACAGCCTACTGTGGCTCGTTTCTCAGGGTGGTGGAAGAGATCAGTTGCAGCTGTCCCAAAAAGAAGTGTGTAAAGGGCTCAATTCCTTGATAATTTTGGTGGCATGGGAGGATAATTTTGGTGGCATGGGAGATTTGGAAGCATCGCAACTCTTGTGTTTTTGACAACAAGAGGCCAAACATTCAGGAGGTCATTAAGGTTGTTAGCTTGGAGGGAGGGCTCTGGTGTCTGGTGCATGGCTGGAGCCTCTAAACTCCAGGAGCTTGTTCTCAGGTCGTTGCCTATTGGAGTTTAGAACTCGGTGGCTTTTGGTCGTTTTTCATTTTCTGTGGCGAGTCTGTAACTAAGTTATCAGGGGATGGTGTGTGTGGGTTGGGTTCTCTTTGACCTGTGTAACATCCTTTTCTATCTTAATGAAATGACAAGCAGTTCTCCTGCGCTGTTCGAGAAAAAAATAATTGTCCGACAAACCTTACCTCTGGTTTCAGATCTCGATGGACAACACCCTGAAGATGGCAAAATGAAGCAACACTCAGAATTTGGTGAATAACAACCTTAGCATCTTCCTCAGGATATTTTCCACCTCTGCAAAACAGTATGCAGGTATAATCAGTATTCCTGTGGAGTCAATGACTTCAGTCTTAGAAATGAAATGCCATGTAAGTACCTAGCCAAAATCCTGTCCAGCAGCTCACCTCCTTTGCATAACCTGGATCAATAAATATACTAGTGAGTTAAATGTGATCAAACAAATGAAAGATATTCAGATATTGCAAACCTTTTCTAGAGGTGTGCATCATATTTGTATATCAAAATGCCCTAGCCTTGGTAACCTACTTTGGATGAAAAGTTTACAGATATTACAGAAACAAAAGTCAAGGCCAAATCTGCACTTGCAGTAACATTGTTATGAGTTATGACAAAGACAAGGAAAAACATCACCGATCCCAGTCTCTGTTCCAACAAAACAATCCTACCTTATTGGGCAACTCTTATCCAGTCTCACCCAGTCAACCCCATGAAAATATGTGACCAAAAGCAAATCGACATCAGCATCTAATGCAAGCAAATAAAGCGACCTGATATGTAGGTGCTGCTCAATGGCACTCCCTACACATTTGTGTACGTTGATACACTCATATTATCAGAGTCAGTCCCAATTCAGGGTGTGGGACTAATCAAATATGGATCATATTGGCTCCATCAATATTAAGATGCTATTTCCCAAAGGGAAGTTTTGTTCTCCTTCTCCACAGTTGGTATGCCTTGAATGTATGCTTTGCATGACCAGGGTGATAAAGGATCTCAACTAACAGTTAAATTCATGACCACATATCCTGAGAGCCAACTTTTTCTTTAAAAATGCTAATTTCACTTGCAGAAACGTCCATGGGATTAGAAATATTGATAGCAATCTAATTGGGAAATCATGTCATCATGTGTATATTACTAGCCTTTTCCATTTTCCAACATTTGAGATAGCCAAATCCACCATGCTTATTTCCTTTCTAGATTTGACAAAAGTACATAGAGCATTTTGAAAGGTGACTGAATTTAGCAACATTCAAATTCTGAGTGCCACATGTTTCCATGCCTCATTTGATTTACTTTCTGACTTCTAGATACCTGAATCATATCTCGACAATTATAATGTTCTTTAAAAAAAGGAAGAATGGGAAGAGAATGATAAGACACGGCCAACCAAAATAAGTGCCTTGCGAGTCAAGTTTGCAACTTTGCCTATGTTGACTGGAAGACTTTCTTGAGTCGTCTCAA
>CM041628.1:74838478-74893329 GCA_023333625.1 Bothriochloa decipiens
TAGCCTACCCCAACTTGCTTGGGACTGACAGGCTTGGTTGTTGTTGCGAGTCAAGTTTGCCCAGGACCGACTTTCATCAACAACAAGAGACTAGAATTTAACCTTTCTAATCTCTACACAAATTACTACATCATGTATTGCCTTTTCTGAAAATGCATAACAGCAAAAGGTTGAATGACCCATTCTGTTTTGCTGACATAATGCTGTATTAAACTCTAGGAGTTTCACCAAATCAATAGGGTTTTACTAATAAATGGAACAACTGTGAACTTACTCCATAACAACATATACATTTTCTTCATCCTCAAAAGCATCATAAAACTGCACTAGGTTGCTGTGGCCTGTCAAAGAACTCAATATTCTGACTTCTCTTCTGACATCTTCAATGGCAATAGCAGTAGTCATCTGTCCAGAAGTAGTTTGCTTGGGTGAGACTACATCATGACAGAATTAACTTAGGATTTTAAGTGGACTATTCTAGAAGGTATCAAAGAAACTACGAACTAAAATCCAACTTTTTACAAGCAATATATACTACACAGCTACAACAACGAGATCAATATAATCATATGATCATGAATATTTCACATAGAAGGGCATCAAACATAGAAAAAGTTACTATGGTGATTATTAAAAGTATAGGAGCGTCTGTGTTTATGTTGGAAGCTTCCAAAAAATCAGATACTTTCTAAGCTCTCAGATCAAATCTTAATTGAGCCTGAAAGTTACAAGACCTATGCAATCAGAGCACGATAAAGGAAAATCACAAAACAGGTATAAAAAAAAAAGAATATAAGATGCTCCATGCTAGCAATTCCGATTAGAAACTGGTGATTGAGAAAAATGCACCAAAAACATCAGTAATCAACAATATAGCACTACTGTAGTTATACTTTATGTCTTCTTCAGCTCACCTTTTTTACATATATATCAATTATTATTATTTGATATTAATATTTAGGGGGAGAAAGTAAAAGGAGGCAGGGTGAACCCAACAACACCCTACAATTTGGAGATTTTACTTCCCTATATTAAATTCAGGAAACCAACGTTACTGAGATCTTGACAAATAACACAAATGTACCGAAAAGTTATAGTACCAGTCAACTGTTGACCAATCCAGCCTTCAATAAACTAACTAATATCACCCTATTTGAATTTGGTTATCCAATGAACTGCATCTAATGCTCCTGTTTGTTTTGTGTTGTCTTCGTCCAGCAAATAATACAAGTAACACCTCAAACATGACCATATAATCACCATACCAGCATTACTGCACCTAATACCACTAAAATGGCCCCCTAATCGTCATTGACTTACCTGATTGGAGTTGCCAATTGCATGTGCAGGGTTACTATGATGATGAATTGAAAATTGATAATGCATGTATAGAGGAAGTGACCAGACCAGACTTGCATAGCACCATACACATTTCTGCCTTTGACTCCAGAAAGCTAACCGACAATTGTTTTTAAAACAAGAAGATCATATCACCAAGTGGGAATGGAAAATCCAATGGTACCATTATGATCACATGACACCAATTTAATGAGCAAGCTCTGTACATCCAACCAGAGGGAGGGCACGAATAAAGGTTTTGAATAAGCAAGCAAGCTTTGCTGGCCACATCATTGTAGCCCTGTCCCAACTAACAAACCAACTAACAGCAGGAAGGCAGGAACCATCCCAATAACTCAAGAAATCAAATTCATACTCTTAGTATTGGGTGCCATTTTAATCCCAGTCAAGCAACAAATTAACGCCTAACAATCTGATAATTTTAGTATGGGGTGCCCAATTGAAGTCCCCTGGAAGAGCAGTGTACACCTATATTACATGATTCCTATATTTCTCCTAGTAGTGCAATATGAACCTAAAAGGTTTGAAGAAGTCACAAGCATATCAACTGAAAATGAGCACAAGGTGGACTCGTGTGAATCTACAAAAAATCAGATTTTAGGAAGAACTGTGCAGGATAGCATTACTCAAGCTGATGTATTAAGAATGCAAGAAGCCATGGAAACGGGAGGATCCAATCGAGCACAGAACTAAGCAGTGAACACTGAACACAAGTGAGGAAATCACAACGGGGGGAGAAAGAGGATATGCTCGCTCGCACCTTGGCCTTGGGAATGACCTTGACGGCGACGTCCTCGCCCTTGAGGTCGGCCTTCTTGCACTTGGCAGCGCAGGTGAATCCAAAGTGGCCGCGTCCCACCTCCCGTCCAAGTTCGTACTTGGCCGCGAAGTGCCTGGAGTAGCCGAAGCTCTTGTCCAGCCCGAGGTCCGGCTCGCCGCCCTCGGGGATGGACGCCTGGTTGGGCTTGACCGAGCCGTGGCGCCGCGCCAGCAGCGCGCGGATGTGCTTGGCGGGCGACGGCGGCGGGAACGGGAACGGGTGCTTGAACCCGCCGCGCGCCGGCGTGGACGCGACGCTGGAGTTGGCCGGCGAGCCCTTGTAGCTGGACGGCTGGAGCGGGCTCGGCAGGTAGAAGGAGAACTTGGCGAGCGCCTGTAGCTTGGGAGTCCGAGGCGCGTTGTTCACCGGCGACGCCGGCGGCGGCACATCGTCGCCGCGCCCCACCGCTGCCGCGCCGTCGGATACGCTGTTCTCCTCCACCACCGCCGGCTCCTGGGCCGCGGCTGCCGACTTGCCGTAGCAGAGGCCCATGGCGCCCGGCGGATCAAGAAGCGGCGGGACTCGAGCTCGGAATTCGGTAACTCCGCTAGTCAAAGATCCACCTCGTATTCAAGAACCCATCATTGCATCGCGGAATCCTGGCAAGACGCCATCAACCCGCACCACATTTGTCGCCTTCCGAAACCAGGAGCCGAGCCTTCCTAACCAAGAATCTGCAACAAAGCCGCGGAATCCAAAGCGAACAACAAAGGCCGCCGAGTGGGAGGGGAGGGGCGCTCTTAAGAGATGGAGCAGGGATTGAGCTCCCAGGAGCGGCCAAGAACCGCATCAAAGCAACACAACGAAGCCCGTTGTATTTTACACCGGACAGGGCCGTAGACGCCAAGGGAAAGTGGGGGAAAGGTCGGAGCTTCGGGGGCGGGCGAAGACGACAGACAGCACTGGATCGAACATCGAAGGAAAGAAGGCGAGAGGAGGAAGAAACGACGGGGATTGAAGAGCGCGTGAGCCCTGTGTGGAATGGCGACGGGGATTGAAGAGCTGTGTGGAATGTGGGGCCAGTGGCGGAAAAGGAGAGGAGGCTTTGGGTTGCTTTCCGTTGCGAAGACGCCGGCCGGCTGTACGGTACTGGGGGAGAGAATGCCCTCTGACACTGGTCGTGGAATTTGACAGTTTGCCACAACGCGTTGTCTCTAATGTCAATTAAAAATGCAATTTAATATCTCATCTGTGGTTTTCATTAAAAGTTTGTTGAGATTTTATAGGGGCTAAGTATTCTGTGCCGCCACTTGGCAGACCGTCGCGTAGGTACCATGACCACACGTTAAGACTTTATTAGTTCAGTGTGCCGTTATTTTCATGACTGGCATGTCGGACTAAATCAAACGAAACAAGCGCTCTCGATGGCTAGTTTCATTCTATAGTTTCACGTGCATTTAATTTCATAATTTATAGAGAGTTGATAATCATATTATGAGAGTACTCATTTCTTTTCTCTCTTCTAAAATGCACTGTCATGTCATCAAAAATATCTACGTGGCAATCTATTTAATGCAAATGACATTTGAGTGAAACTCTCATTGAGACTGGACTTAGGAGTGCTTCATCAATGTACTAAACTGAGACTAATGTATCTTCTTTAATCATAGGACTACTTTAGTGAGAGCTATGCACTATAATGGAAGTGAGAATAGGATATTGATTGGGGTCCATGCCCTACTTAGACTGTCTCCAATAGAAGACCTTTACCCCAAAATAAGTGCTCCCCCCAAATCACCTCCAACAGATGACCCATACGGGGACCAATTTTGTCAACCCATCAGAAACGAGACCAAAAAAAGCCTTCTCTCTGGACGACGATGCAAAAGTCTGCCGCACGTGGTGGTGGGCCTGCGAAGCCGCGACGACGGCGAGGCGGGGAGGGAGGCAGGCAGCGGTGCTAGATCTACGTGGACGACGATGGCGAGGTGGGCCCCACGATGGCGAGGCAAGGAGGTAGGCAAGCAGCAGCGCAAGATGAGGCAGGCAACCAATGCTCAGACGACGACAGCGAGGCGGGCTCGACGACGATGAGGCGCGGAGGGAGGCAGGCAGTGGCGGCCAGCTGCGTGGACGACGGCGGCGAGGCGGGGCCAACGAAGGTGAGGCGGGGAGGAAGGCGCGTGGCGACGCTCGTCTGAGAAGTATGTGGGACGCTGAAAGCTCTTGTTTGGTTTTGATAATTGATGACACTCAATGTTGCTAATGATTCATCTAAGTGTGACTAGACACATAAGAAACATGGAGGTGATGCCTAGGGACTTGATGGTGGACTTGGACATTGTGTTGATCAAGCATCAAGGGCTCAAGGCAAAGGTATAAGAGATAGGTGATTTCCTTTCAGTGATCAAGACACTATAGAGGGTGTGATCACATTTAGGATTGGTAACCGACTATCAAGAGGAGAATTCACGGTTGAATTCGCGGTTCAAGTGCCTCTAGGTTTGACTTGGCATGATGCATATGAGAGACTAACTAGAGAGCTAACCCTTGCCCCTATTCTTCTTGGAGATATGCTAACTCTTCAGATCAAAGAGGTTTACATGTTGAGGTTAGCGTCCTTGGCAAGTGGTGTGACTTGGATTGGCGAAGGTGCGACGATGAAGAACACTTGTGTTGGAAAAGAGAAGTCATAGCTCTTGGATTAGAAAACTTTTTTAATCCATAATGGTTGGGATCTTGAGGATATGTTGGTTGCTTAGCCCTCTGAATAAGCTTTAACTAGAGTCCAAGATCATCGAAAACGGAGTTCGGAGCTAAGAGATATGCTCGTTTTAGTGCGGGGTGGTGCTAGACCAGCGAAAGTTCCGGTTGGCCTGGACCGGAAGTTTCGGTCAGCCCGAGCAACCGCATGTTCTGAAACACTTTCGGTTGGTGACCGGAAGTTCCGGTGGAAGTTTCGCTCAACCTAGCCCGAGCAACCGCGCGCCCTGAATCAATTTCGGTTCACGACCGGAAGTTCCGGTGGAAGTTCCGGTTGACTTCGCGGACTGACTCACGTACAACGGCTAGATCTGGACTGACTTGCATACAACAGCTAGATCTTAACTGACCGAAAGTTTCGGTGGGGGTAGGCCAATCCGAGGTGACTATATATGGGTTTTGGCCGGCTGTTGGGAGTCATTCTTGCCTATTCTTTCATTCTTGAGCATTCTTTGAGCGATAAAAACTCCTCCTCACTCATCCCTTGACTTGCTTGTTCATCTAGGGTGAGACTGAGTGAGAATCTAGTGCTAAGCATTGAGAGTTGCATCTAGAGGCACTAGATTTTCAAGTTCGCTGCGGAGTTCTTGTTACTCTTGGGTGATTCCCGTCACCCTAGACGGTTTGGAGGCAGCGGGGTGTTGAGCTCGAGGTGGAGATTGTTCGAGGCCACACCCAGTGTTCTTGTGAGGGGTTCTTGATCCTTCCCCGCGAGAGTCACAAAAGGATACTCTAGTGGATTATGCGTGCCTTGGAGTATCCTGTAACACCTCTGGTGTTAAATTAACTAAAACCTGCCATGTCATCATATGCACTGCAAAGCATCCATGTTTAAGTCAACCTTAATGTGCATTAACTAAAATAAGTTTACATTTCATAGGTTGATTGAGTTTCTGTAATGTTTGGTCACATGAAATAATAAAACCCTAGTTTTGAATGTCATCGCCAATGCTTAGTTTATACTCTATGTACTTGAGGTGTAAACTATGTTTACACTAGTATCAAGCATAGTGTATAAGTCTAAGTCCAACCCTAAAAATGATTTCCATATTTGAAATTTAATTTGGATTCCAAAGCTTATTCCTAAGCCTGGCAATTCAAATTTAAAGTCAAATTGGAAATGCTATAAAAGATTTTTCAAAAGTCAACTTGGTCAACCAAGGGTGTCATTGGGTCAATAACCTAAAAATGTCCTTGGATGATGTTTGTGATCATTAATAACCAACCAATTAAGTTAGAAACTAAATTAAGTTTAAACTCTATTTCAAAAAACCCTTTATTCCCAACCCTAGTTTTATCCCCTTTTCTCTAATTCAAATTCTATAAGGAATTTGGAGATACTATAAAAAGATAGTTTGTAGATCTTGACAAGAGCTACAAAGTTGGTATAGAAAGTTTTTCAAGATTCCAAAAGGAATTTCAAATTAATTTGAAAATACAGTTTCTAGCATTTATCCCCTTTTGATTTTAAAACCATAATTCAAAAATTATGCATAATTTGAGAAAACTTTGTACATGAAAAATGTTTGGTTTGACAAACTAAATATTTCATAGTTTTGAAGATTTTTAAGTTTTATTTAAAAATCAAAAGTAATTTTAAATGCTTATTTCTAGGGTTTTATCCCCTTTTCAAATCTGAATTCAAATTTCAAAATCTAGACAGAATTTGAAGATTCCCATTAAATGAAAAGTGTAGCTATTGAAAAGTTATGCAAATGATATTTTTGGAGATTTTCAAGTTCTTATCTAAATTTGGGAGTAATTTGTATTTTAAACCGAGTGGCAATTCTGTAAATAACTTGAACAGCACCTAACCCTATCGGCGCCCGCCATGGCCGGCTTCGCATCGCGCGCCGCCGTCCACCGCCGCGCCTTCCCGGCAAACCGAGCGCTCTCGGACGCGAGAGACTTCGTCGTCGTCGTGTCAGCTGCTCCTTCATCATCTTCTTGCTATAAATAGCAGTCGGCCGACGCCGTTTCTCCTTCTTTTTCCTCCAGCCGCCGTCGCCGTCGATCTCCCTCCGCCGCCGAAATTCGCCGTCGACACTTCACCTCTGTCCAATTGCCCTCGCTCAAAGTTCCGCCACTTCATCACGGTCCTTTTTGGGCCAGTTAATGCCTGCTCTCCTCGCGTGAGTTGCCCGCACACTGCCTTCTTCTCCGCGGCCGGTCAGTCGCGCCGCCGCTGCCATCTCCGCCGTTTGCCGTCGCCGGAGGTGAAAATATTTTACCTTCGACCTTGTAATCATGCTCTCCATGTCATCCTGCGTCTGATGCGTACCTTGGTTTGGGCAGCGCATTGCCGGTGATCGCCGTGACGCCATCGTGCCATCGGAGCGCCGCCGCCGCCATCACCGCCGTCGACTGCAGCTCAACCCAGCCACTCCGGACCTCTATTAATGCGCGCATCAGCGCCGTGGTGAGCTCCTGCGTCTATCCGTGTCATCAATTTCATCCATTTCGCATCGGGAGTTGTTGAAGCGCAATCCGAAGTCGTCGGAGTCCTGCTCGAGGGCTCGGCCGACGAAGTCGAGGGTTGCACTGTTCTCGAAGGGGTAGTCGAGGGTTGCACTGTTCTCGAAGGGGTCGAGTCGAGGGGTGCACTGTTCTCGAGGGGTAGTCAAGGGTTGCACTGTTCTCGAAGGGGTCGAGTCGAGGGGTGCACTGTTCTCGAGGGGAGGCTCGTCCGTCGGGCGGAGTTCCGTCCTCGAGGGGAGGCTCGTTCGCTGGGGGAAGTTTCGTCTTCGAGTCTGGTCCATTCGCCCGAGCAAAGTTCCATCTTCGAGAGGATGCCCGAATTGCACCCTCGAGTGTACAATCCTTATCCGCTCAGTAGCCCCTCGAGCAAGCCTTGGCTTCGAGCCGTCATAGCCCGTCCGTGAGTTAGCCCGGCATGCCTTAGCCTGCGGGCCCTCGAGCGTCGTTAGCTAGCTCGTTGGACTCCCCGTGTTGTGCTGAGTCTGATGGACCAGACCATGTCGCCGGAGACCTCACCGACGGCGAGGAATCGGCGGTCAACCGCCGCGCGGCCGTCGGTCAGCGCGGGGTTACTGTGCCGATTTTCTTTTTTCCATTTTCAAAAAAAGATTTAAATGCTATTTTCTTTGAAAATTCATAATAAATCATATATAGCTCAAAAAATTCTGAAAATTTTTGTGAATGTTCCTTATGATGTCATCTACCTAGGAAAAATATGAAATTCTAAAATTGAGTACTTTTTGCATATGTTAAAATTAGCCCTTTTAATTAAAAAATGGACCTTCAATGATTTTTAATAATTAAAATAATTAGCTTTTAATTCTGAAATTTGTTTTGCCATCTAATTAGGCTAAGAGCTATCTAAAATAAAATTTTAGGCTTAATTTGACAACTTTAATTTTTATGCCTTTATTTAATGCTTTTAAATAATTAATTAACCCCTTTAGTTGAACTTAATCATTATAGGAATTGTGTGACTTGGGATTCATTGATGACCTTAGGTCATTAACCCTAATGACCTTTGGCACTTTAATTAATTATTTGCGCTTAGCTTAATCATGTCATTAGGGCTTAATTAACGTTATTTTATGTGTTTAATTAATTATAAAAATGGCATAGTTAACCCTAATGAGTTATATGAGCGAAGTTTTGTTAGCTTGCAACTTTATCGTGAAGAAAAGTTGTACTCGATCCTTTAATCTGATCATGCATCCATCGAGCATCATGTTTACTATTCCATCATGTAAAGCATATTAATTAGCAAATAGTTTCCGTTAACGGAGAGTTAACGAATCCCTCAGATCCGAAGGACGAGCAGATTCAAGAATCGGGAATTGATTCGGAGTTCGAGACCATCTACCTCGAACATCAAGGCAAGCCCCGGATACATTTAAACCTTATTCTATTTATAAAAGTTTTACCGCTTCAGCTCTGATATGATGCATTAAGTGATAGGAGTTGAGTGAAAACCCACAAATTGCATTACCTGTCTTATTTCCTTAATCCTTGTTACCTACTTGGAAGATGAGTAATAATGCTTAGCCCTGCTTATTTATTTAATTGTTCAAAGGAAAAGAATGAAAAAGATGAGATTGGTTTTCTTGTTGAAAGCTTGATGTTAGTAATAAATCGAGTCCGGACGGCGAACTTGCACTGGGAATGGAGTCCCTCTGTAGTGTTCTCGTCTGTTGATGCCCTAGGTCCCGTCCGTTGGTGAACTGGATGATATCGAGAATTTAGAAATCCACATGCATGAAGTGGTATACGGATGGTTGGAGCCGTGTATGCCATGGAGTGACCTAGCGTGGGGTCAGAGAATCCCATCTGCTGTCATAGTGTGTTTTACTGTGGAGTTTAAGTTCCCATGTATCTCGGTACGCTGGGCCGCAGAGCTCACGTGTATCATGTGGTGATATACGGCTGAGGTTGTTATCCCGGTATATCGGTGTATCTGGGGTGCTTCGGAGTTAAAGTCTCCGGTATGCTCAGTCGCCTAGGTCCCAGCTGGGTATAAAAATGAATTCGAATCGCCGTTGCTTCTCGGAGAAGAAGACTCGATCGTTGTTCATCATCGTAGTAACAACCTAAACAAAAATTTAAGGATCAATAATGAAGTTGATTGGTAATTGGAAGTAGTCCAAGCAACCTTCCCTTTTATAAAGCTTTTCTGCAAAATCTCTTATCTCCTACAGACCTTACCTTGTCCCTCTAGCCTGCATCTCTTAAGTCTCTACCCTTCTTTTCGTCGGGTCAGTCTTGTTGAGTACTGTTGTACTCAGGGTTTGTTGAACCCCTGTTGCAGGTGAGCTTCATGGGCAGGAGTGTTATGCATCCTGTTGCATGACAGTCGTCGAGGAAAGCGACGACTAATAAAGATGTTCAGCTCTTGGGCAGAGCTTTCGTAATATTGTAATCTACTGCTACTCCACTAATATTATGGTTTGTATAATTTAAACCTATCTTTGTAAATATTTGAAACTCAGAGTTTGTAAATGTATGTTATTGTAAGTCTTCCGCTGTTTTACTCCGTGGTATTTTATTTATATGAAAATATTGCAATACTGCAATGTCTCTCTACAACGATTGATCCTGCTCGGAGAATCGTGGATGATTCGGGATTTACCCGACAGACTTTTTAAGTCGTATGGAACACAGTCATGGTTATTTGGAGTCTGTTTAGACAATAATCATGCGTGTGGACCATATGATTTAGGAGGTTCTGCCACATATCCCCATCTTGTGTTGATAGTGCGGCGCCCGGCAGCGGGTTTGGTGTTGAGTGCCAATTTAGCGTGCACATCTCTAAGCGGGAGTATCGCCACAACGAGGAGTAGCTTGCCGGGAAGCAAGTGAATCTCGGTAAAAAATCATTGTGTTCATATTATGATTGACGAGGATTCTCTTGTGCGGTTATCTCGATTGGGTGATTGGCCATCTACAATTGGCGTTGGTATAACAATCCAATCCCCTCTCTTGTATCTAGCTTGTTATTCATTCTTTGATTGTTTGCTTGTCTTGCTAGATAGTGAGTAGAATTCTAGCTTGTGTAGCTCCTCTCTGTTCTTATCTTGTTTCTCTTACTAGTTTAGTGAAGTGCCTAGAGTATTCTTGTTTAGAATTGCTAGGCTTGTTATTGATTGGGTGCTAGTAGTATAGCCTATATACTAGACTTGTTAAAAAGGCTTGCAATCGAAGCTTTAGCTTTCCATTTAGGCCAACTCTTAGTCTAACAAGTTGCATAAGTGTCTTTGCAAGAAATTTTATGAGGCTATTCACCCTCCTCCAGCCATTAGGACCTTTTAGACGCTCGGCTGGGAAGCTCGCAGGGCACTCGGCTGGGAGGATGGCTGCAGCGCTTGGCCTGGAGGAGATGGCGGTGACGCTTGGCCAAGAGGAGATGGCGGCAGCGCTCGGCCGAGGATGACGGCGGTGCCCAGCCTGGAGCATATTTTTTTATTGGCTCGAGCGTGCTGTTGCTCTGCTTTTGGTTTGGGTCTTGGGAACCTGTTGGAGGAGGGGCAAGTTTTGGGGTTTGACCCATTTACTGTGCATCATGTAAGTTGTGTTATGGGTTTGCAGTTTAGGTTCCAATTGTTGGAGTCAGTCTTACATAGTCCGCGAGTAGGGTTACACAAGTTTAGTTTGTTGCATGGAAAGCGCAACAAGTCATTTGATCACATTCATGGATATCACAATGCTAGCTATCTACTCTTAACTTAATCATCACTTCTGCTACTGCACCTAGGGTATGTGGGCCTCATCCTACGTCTTTTTTGGCAGGTCAACAGGCTTGGGCTAGAATACAGGCGAGGAGTTATCCTAGTCCCATACATCCTAGAGACATGGATATGACGAGAGGAGTTGAATTGGATGATCAAACTTCAAAAGGAGCTAGAGTTCAAATCTAAAGGCCTACAATTATATTTCTGCTGATTCAGACCGTTTCCTTAATTTTTAATTTGCTCTGGAAGCAGCCTCACAAAATGTTGAGTGCCGTTGTCACTTTCTCCAAAATTAAACTCGATCTCACGTATAAATGTAGGTTGGTCGTCGGTGTCAGTATTATTTTGTTGTGCGGTTTAAGCTGTCTGCTTTAAGTTCACGTTACATGTACACATCTATCGCCAGTGTATAGTATATATTCGGTTATTTAAACTACAGATAATTTAAATATATGCTTAACTGAAACTAATTATGATTGTTTTGCGTTTAAATAATGGTGTAAACCTTTTTTTTTTTTGCGAGAAGTAACTATGACACGGCTTTTTTCCGTAATTCATTGGGGACACAAGGCCTAGCTGGTACTCTGGCGTGTGGTTGATTGGCGTCATTATTAGAAAAAAAACACGTGTACGATGTACTTCATTGTAATCTTCTTGATATGAAAAACAATCATCAGAGCTGCTAAGTTAGCACATGACAATCTAAAGAATTTTCTATGTCTGCGTCGAACACAAGGAAAACTAAGATTTTATTGACCCTCTACTCCGTAGTTCTCAACGCATCCGCATCACGACGGCCTGTCAAACATTTACGCGTTCTACGGATGATAGCAGGAAAAGCTAACAAACTACCTACAATTTACATTTCTGTAAATTATTATTGAGTTGATACTTGCTACACACTACCGTCCTTTGAATTCTACTTCCTTCGTCTTAAATTATAAGTCATTCAAAAAATATTAGTAAGTCAAAGCATCTTAACTTTAACCAAATTTATACGATAAGATAATAATATTTAGAAGGTCAACTAAGTATCATTGGATTCTTCATTAGCTATATTTTTTTATATAATCTTGGTCAAACTTGAGATGTCAGTGCAGGAGAAAGCAGAGATAAAAGCGCACACCGCACATGGAGTTTCACGGAACTTTCTCGGGTTGCTGAGACATGTGAAAGATTAGCGCCTTGTTATTGACCTCAGCACATCATGACCTGCCTAATAAGTAATAACATTCACGGTCCACTGTACCAAATCTCAGATCAGCCAAGCATTGATCTGATCACTTCCTTAATCATGGATTCATCTGAAAGGGGTGAGAGAATATAATGACGTGGACATAGAAGAAGAATCATTCTTTGATCTTTATGATTCAGTCATCATCAACTCTGATCCGTACCTAAACAACTCCGATCTCTCCTGATTGCCCTTTTTGAGCAGTCCAACTTGGGAATTGCCGAAGAAAGCAGAATGATATGTGTTACAGGGTGGCAATCGAGGAAGTACAGAGATTATACAAAGGAATAAATTAGGAGGAGATGTAATCATTTATCTTTTAAAAAGGTCATTTGCGTTTGTTCTTTGTAGGTACATAAGGAAACTACGAAGTACTACAGTATAATTCAGAGCAGGAGTATTTGGTTGTCCACCTGTTCTCTATTGATTCCGTTCCCTGAATTTATTGGCACTTAACTTTTGTCATAATCTGAGAAAATATAAGTTTATTCACATCCAGATCCATGCATCATCAATCAATCTTGCCGAATCCATGGCAGTACTAGGCAGTTAGCGTTCGGCAGTCAGTAGGGCTTGAAGAGGAAGGACGCCTTTACCTTGGTGACAGCGAGCAACATCCTCGTCGCCATCGATAAAGCATGTGCACGCGCAATCGCAAAGGCGTAATGCACGCGTCGTTTGTAGTATACATGGTCCTAGAAATGCACGGATATTCTCAGTTTTGCAAAATTGCAAGGCAAGGAATGGCAAGAGTGTCCTGAGCTGAGAGGCCGAGAGAGAGACCACACGTCCACACGATACGGAAACCCAACCTCGTCAGAGTCGAGTCCAATACGGACTGTAAACACATCCTGCTAGGTCTGAAGAAGATGCAGGGATAAGTTTTCTCAGAAGTTCACTACTGTAGTAATAAACATTGCATTGGACACTCTTTTTGCAAGAAATGGAGTAAAAATCTATCTCAATTGGAAAATAAACTTAATGGATAACTATTCTTCCTGTGCAAGTCAAGCTAAACGACAGCGCTATTGCTAAAGCTTGGTTTAAGGAAGCTTCTAACACTGTACACTGTAACTACTAGAGTCTAGTACTTGCGAGCTGTGACACACACTGACAGTGCCACATCGAACACACACCATAGTTTATAAAATCTCTCTTCGCCAGCATCAATCAATGCCTCTTAATTAGTGCTTTGACCTTAGTAGTAGAAAACTTGACCAAGCACGCAATTTAATTTCGTGCAGAGTCTCCAATGAGGCCGTCCGGCCGGGCAGAACATGATCGATGGCAAGCCAACAATTACAGCTCAGCTTTGTCTCCTCCCCCAGGGTTTCAGCGCACCCAATCCACTGCTACACGCACAACGGCAAGCTTATCCCGTCTGCTAACTGAACCAGCAGCTACTATCAGCTCGTCGTTCATGAGCTCTTAGCTCTTTAGATAGCTAAGCTAGTTAAAAAGATCCACAGACAGCAGAAGATGGTGCCGTGCAGGAGGAAGGAGCTCAAGAAGCTCATCCCTGCAGCAGTCTTGCTGCTTGTATCTCTAGTGTTGATGTTGCAGGCTGGTGCAGAGAGTGCAGCAGGGAGCTCATCATCATCTTCTTGTTGCTCTTGTCATCTCCGTGGAGGAGCTGCAGTGAGGCTGCTTCAAGGGAGAAGAATGTTAGCGGGTCGTGATGGCGAGGTGCTTGCGAATGGATTAGTGGAGCACGCCAACAAGGGAGGTGGAGATGCGATTGGCGCGGAGGAGAAGAGGGAGGTCATCACTGGGCCTAATCCACTTCACAACAGAAGATAGGTGGGTTGACTGGTTCAGAGAGTGCTGCTGCAAGCCTGCAATCCAGTTCTTCAGATTCTTTTCTTTAGTTTTTGTTGCCTTTTTTTTGCCAATTCTTTCTTAGATATATAGGTACCTAATCACGCATAGAATGTTCGAAGGAATTGTTGCTTTTATTTGTTTTCTACTTTTGATTTGGCATGGGAGATAAGATGCCAAATCGTCAAATACTGCTACCTTGTTTATTGATTTGCCTGAGCTGTCTTCTGTTCTGTTCTGAACTTCTGATTCAGAGAGATGCTGATCGGAATAATCAAGTGTGTTCTTCATTCCTGACATACTCAAAGAATTCACTTTCATTCTTTTTTCCAAATTCTTTATAAATCTAATTTTTTCGAGATTTCAAACATGAATCACACATGATTCTGTCTATAAATCATACCTTTTCCATTAACAAATATACATCATTTGTGATATTACACAATACACAATCTCGAATATAAACACTTTAGCTTGCAAAATACAATATCTTAAATCTTAAACAAAGTTACATATCAGTATGTACGTAAAGTTTCATAATGAATCTAAGAATGTTAAACTAATGTTACCAACAAATATAATTTACGTACCTATACACTTATAAAGATAAAATATTTTGAATTAGAGCATGTCTAGTAGAACTCTAAGCTGAGGGGAAAATACAAAAAAAAAGCTCAACATGCAGCCCACATGATATGGACATCTTCAGGATGGGCCAGCCCATTAAGTTGAACGTTGGGCCGGACCTGGAGGCTCCATCCTCTGTGCTCGGTCGAACATTCTAGGCGTCCTGGAGACGGTTTCCCCATCCTACCCTCGGCCGCCCTCCACATAATAAACCCTAAACCCTGCGAGCCGCGGCTACAGCAGCAAAGCCCCCGCGACCCCGCACCAACTTGCTCCCCAAGAAGAAATCGAGCGCAAGACCTCGCGGCGGCCATGGCGAAGCGTCTGATCCCGTCGCTGAACCGGGTGCTGGTGGAGAAGCTGCTGCAGCCCAAGAAGAGCGCCGGTGGCATCCTCCTCCCGGAGACCACCAAGCAGGTAACTAATTCATAGATCTCTCTGTTCTGTTCTTGCTGTATCCCCCATCCCAGCGTGGTTTGCCTTGTACATGTACATCAGTGGCCATCGTGGCGTAGGGGTTTGGTATTGTAGATCTGGTTCGGGGTTTGAGATCGCGGCGGGTGCCAGCGAGGGGAAACTGAGCCAATTCGTTCGGGCTCGTTTTGGGGGGAAGTTTTAGCTCTGTGTCGCTTGCGATTCTCACGAGAAGATTAAGTGATGGAACTTGGAGTATTCTGTGAACTAGTTCGTGGCTCTTGGCGTGTACCCTTGAAGTTTCGTTTGCTGCTGCTGCTGCTACTACTACTACTACTACTACTAGATTAGTAGATTAGTACGGTTTTGTGACATCCAAATGTATGCTCTTGTATTGTTCCCGTGATGGTACCTTTAGTCTGCTGGTAGCTTGGATTCATGGTTTGGTTTCAAAATCAAATCTTATGAACTGTGGTATACTGGCATTGAAGCTTCTAGTGCTGATTTTTTGTTCTGCTATCAAGGCTAACTTAAGCAATGTGCGCATTTACTCCGTAAGTTGTATAGCTGCCATTAACAGTTGTTGTGGTGAGGTTTGTGGTGACATTTTGTAGAAGAGGGGGAAAACAGCAGTCGATGTTGCTGTTACTTTGCACAAATTGTGCCATGTTGTTTCCGAGGCAGGGCGTGTAAGAGGTTTGGGAAACAGCAGAGAGGAGAGAGAGGAAAGCACAAGCGAGAGGGGCAGATGTGCAATAATGGCGCTGGAGACAAGAGAGAGGGGAGCGATGGCGTTGGAGAGAGGGGATGAGGACATCATATGCAGGTTCATGCCAGGTGGGGAGGAGTACATGGCTGAGCTAGACCACTTTTACTCCCCATTCTGTTTTCTCCGTCCTCCATGTCTCCATCCTGCTATTTTGCATTTTCCCTCCGAGTGGTGCGGTGTTGCCGCACATCATGCCACAGCCACTTAAGCGCAAGACAGTAGTCAATTGTCACGCTTCGCCTTCCGCCTTCCGCCTTTACTGCCTTGCTAGCTATGTGAGTGTACTCTTGTTGGTGCAGTTGTTTTATGTAGCCATAGCTTGGAGGAGTTTCTAGATTAATTGCAGTACGAACTGCTTGTTAAGTTTACTGCAATATCTGTGTATGCTCAGGTTGAGTGAGTTCACATCTATTAAATCAAGGTGTACCCTTTTAGCTTTAGTTGTTTGTAGATTGTTTTTTGTCGTTGATTCTTAGTTAGTTGTTTGTAGACTGTTTCTTATCGTTGATTCTTATAGCTAATTGTTTGTAGACTGTTTCTTATCGTTGATTCTTAGTTTTCATGTCTCTTTTAGGCCTGACATATCACTTTATTTTTGAATGCAGCTGAACGCTGCTAAAGTCATTGCTGTTGGCCCTGGTGATCGTGATAGGGATGGTAAGCTGATCCCTGTATCTCTGAGTGAAGGCGACACTGTTCTCCTTCCAGAGTATGGTGGAACAGAAGTGAAGCTTGCTGAAAAAGAGTATGTTACTCTCTCCCCTCCCTTTCCTGTTGCTGTTCCTTTGTACACCTAAATCAGAGAATTCAAGAACGGTACCTTTAAAACATTGTGTTTAAACTGACATTCTGGATGGTAATTTAGTACTTTGAACTATCATCCTGTGAACAGTAAAGCGAGAGCAGCTCACGTTCATCTAGCTGGGTTTCTACTGGTATTACAGCATGGTGTCGAGTTTTTTTTGTTATAAGCTGGCTATAAATCATGTAGCTGACCAGTGGAGAATTTAGGATGTCACTTGTCTATGCATCCTGCTTAGTAGTAGTGGTAGTAGTCTGAATGGGATGTTTATTTTTTCTAGTATTCATAGGACTACTTTCTCAACCAAGCTGGAGTGCTGTTATCATCTCTCCACATCAGTACATATATGCCATATGTGAATTTTTAACTGAACCTGGTGTTGGTTATTACGAAAACTGTTAGCTAAAGACAATGTCAATCTAAACATGTATAGACGTATTGCCAAATACAGTTCTCAGGTTTGATAGTTCTTTTTGGTGGTCTAACCTGGTTATTATTTGAAATGTCAGGTACCTTCTTTTCAGAGAGCACGACATACTGGGGAAGCTTGAGGAATGAGGAGTAGCTCTGGGCGTTCAAAATGTCAACTCTCAAGGCTGGAGTTGTTTGAAAAATAGGGATGCAGGAGTGTAGCCACGACTTCTCTCTTTTTGTGTGTGTGTGTGTGTGTGTGTGTGTGTGTGTGTGTGGGACAAGCGAGAACCCGACCCTTGTGAGAATTCGATGACATTGCTTCATTCTGGACATCATCATTTAATAAACATTACTGCATGTCTGATGCTTCGTTTTTGACATGACATGGCTAGAGAAGATCTTCCCCTAGTAGGGGAAGAAAAACTAGACGGTTTGAGCACAAATCTGCAAAACTATGAAGTTCGAACTCATTCCTACCAAAAAAAAAAAAAAAAAAAAAACCTAATAGTTGTCCCGGACAAGCTGTCCAGGTTGCCGGCGTCGGTCAGCGAATCGCCCAAGCTGAACACACCACCGCCGCCGTTCCTTGTGGTTCTCAGCCCACAAGGAATCCTACTCCGAATTATGAAGTTCCTGGGCTGATATGGGCCATCAGCCCACAAGTTCTAATTCTTCCCCCAGCATTCGACCTTAGCTGCTAGCCCAACGTCTAGTTCATCACAGACGACACGATTTCAGACCGTCTTTCTGTCCAGCATTCATCTGTTTCCAAGGACAGCACACAGCCTTCTTTCGCAGCTAGCTTGTTCATTCAGAGTTCGCGTACGGTAGGGGTAGAGATGGCAGGACTCTTCAACACTCACGCAGTTGCAATTTGCAAGGAGAGAGGGCTAGCACTGCACACACGACAAGAGGAAGCACCCTAGGCATGCACGCCCAAGTCACCAAACAAGAAAGCACTTGCTCCAAAGTCGGAATCGCTTTTGTTCGGTCTTGTTCTTGGTGTCGTGCGACTAGGCATCAAGTGCATGTCTTTACGTGCTACTTTGTTTGTACTAGCGAGAGGTGTACAAGGGGCCTGTTCGGAAATGGAGGATTTACAAAGGAAAAAATAATTCCTCCACTTGGTGTTTGGAACAAAGGAATGCATCTAGGCTAATTTACTTCGCAAAACATAGGGAAAAAACATCCAAGGAAACCTAAGGGAAAAACTCCTACAATGTTTTGTCAAGTTCAAGCAAGAAACATTTGCTTCTTGGGCACATGTGACATTTTTGTTTTGTGTTGATCCAAACATCCCAAAGTTTCTATTCCTATGTTTTTGAACCATGTAGTTTTCGACTTTTCGCTCTTACCTTTTTTGCGTTTTTTTTCCGTTCCTTTATTTTACATTCATGTGTTCCAAACAGGCCAATATATATCGGCGTACAGAACTGACATAAGGAATCGTTGTGGCGGGGGCATGGTACTTGTCTTGTCATGAAAGGAACAACTGTTCCGCGTGACACCAGTTGCAATTTGGAACTGAACATGATACAATTTGGAACTGAACATATGATATGGGTTTTGCATTTTGGTGCACATGATTCCGTGTGTAACGAATGCGAGAGCCGAGAGGTTAACGTATCAGTGTCTGCATTTGCATTTGGAGAGTACGGAGGATGGTGCAGCATATGGTCCGTCCAGCACGCCACGCGCCACGAACTGGTAGGCAGCTTCAGTGAGATGAATCCCGTCCCAGGAGATGTGCTTGGACGGGTCCGGGCAGAGGATTGACCCTGTGGCCTTGCAGGCGACGAGCGCGCCGGAGTTGTGGGGCCCGCCGTCGCCGCAGCATGCGGTTAAAGCAACATCCTTCCTGAACCCTGCATCCGATCGATTCAGGTTTTAGGTTAGTTAAAGAATGTGCCTTTTGTGTGCGTTGTTCTTCCCCGATCGCTCTTACCGTGTTTTTCGGGGCTACGGGTGATCTCCGTGATGGCGCCGTAGTAGTCGGCGTAGACGACGGCGACCGTGGGATTCCAGGCGCGGATGTGGTCCAGCATGCGCGTGAGCGCGCGGTTATGCTCCTCGGCGAAGTCGTTGAGCCACCTGATGCAGCCGGCGTCATCGTAGTCGCCGGGGTCGTTGCTCTGGAACATGGTGAGGTACCTCGGGACGCAGCCCATGGGGATGACTCCGGGGACCACGATCGTCTTCGCTCCAAGCCCGATCAACGCCTGCTTATAATTGTATGTATGTATATATGTATGTATGTATATGTGTATATATATATACACACACACACACACACATTTACATGGAGAGACATTTACAACTGCACATATATAGATAGTTTGCTCCGTTTATAAGTACCTTTGTAGCGTTTTCAATCTTTTTGGTGACCTTTGGGAGCAAGGGCCTGATCTCAGCCGTGAAGGATCGGTTCTGGAAGAGAGGGTGATTGTAGTCGTTGATCCCAATCTCCCCCAACAGGAACAGAGAGCTCGACATCATGTCCTGCCTCTCTGCATATGCAGGCATGTCACTATCCTAATAAGCTGCTTTCTGCCTGTATATATATGGACTATGGAGTTCTCAGTGCTGGGGGGAGCACCTGGCCCGGTTGGGGCGAGTATGTGGAGCACTCGCTTGAGCCACTCCAGCTGCACATCCAACGAGTAGGGCGGCAGGATGGTGAGGTCCAGCCCCATGTCCTTGAACACCTGCTGGCTCAGCGCCGTCGCGCCGGACACCGCCATGTTGGCTCCCGCCCGGAAGTCCTCCGCCGTCTTCCCGACGAGGAACGGTGTCGAGAACGGCAGCTTCAACGCCTCCGCTGCAATGCAAGCAATATAATCACAATATCACATCACACACAGGACGTGTCCGTCATCAACCGTTGAACCCAAGGTATTATTCTACAGTAGTAGGTACCAATGAAGTCGACGATGAGCCGGCCGTCGCAGTACCGGCCGGTGGGGCGGTGGAAGAAGGTCTCGCCGTAGGGGAACATCAGCACGGATCTGTTGCGGGACAAGCTGGCGAAGTTGCCGGCGTCGGTCAACGAATCGCCCAAGCTGAATAGGCGCCTGTAGCGGCAAGTGCCGGCCTGGTACGACACGGCGGCGTAAGGGCACACCACGAGGAGGAGAATGGGGACGACAAGCACTAGGGAAGACGCCATCAAGTCTGCTGATCTTCGTCCTAGCCAGCTAGAGGTTTCACGCGTTCACGGTTGAAATGTTGCCTGTGCTTTAAGCACTTGAACTTCATATATACTCCGTATAAGGTGATGCTCAAAAGGTTATTCTATCAGGATCTCAATTCAACACAGTTTAAGTAAAATACTACTTAATTAGGAAGCGAGATGAGGTGCTTATCATGCAGCGTATAAACTACACCAAGGGTCTGTCAAAGTCATCTGCATCGGAGCTGGAGGTCTTTGACAAAATCTTCGATAGCAACCTCAATGTGTGCAACGTCGAAGCATTGGTGGACGTGTTCTTCCTCAATGGTGGAAATGGCTTGTCTAGGCAGCCACGAAGGTGCATGGCCACCTCGTCCTAGGTCACACCACTGCGGTTGGTCTTTGGTTGTTTTACATTTATGCAATATCGAAACTATTAAGTCTTTTACTAGGATGGTTCAGCTATGGTTGTTTTAATTCAATCCCATTCGGCACTCGATGGAAGAAGCGCCTTGCTTGTTTGTTTAATCTCTTCTACTTGATACAATTCTCTTCTGCATATTGGAGAACAGAAAATATATATAAATAGCATGCACTATCGCTCAAAAACTGGTCAATCCAGAAGGCTTCATTTAAATTTGCCATCAACTGAACTCTTGCATTCTTTTCAAGAGATAATCCGGTCAATGGTCGCTTTCAGTAGCAAAACAAGTATATAAGGCCCGTTGACATTCAGTCTAGTGATCTGCTTAACTCAGTCGATTTTCGGCTACATGCATTTCCAAACAAATCCCGGATGATAATATGCAACACTATATATATATAGTAGTAGAAAAATAGTAAAAAAAAAATTGAAGTTGACCCAAGGCGGCTAGCCATCTTGTCAAATCTACAGCTGTAGACTACTAATCATGATCGCGCAAGCAAGATCAGCACGTGATTAATTACCACCACGAGACGGGCTAGATGCATGCCATATATATGACGGTGGTTAGGGCGAGCGACGGCGACCGGCGCTGACAATGGGGATCAAGGCAGACGTAATTGCTATATTTAGTTTTTGAAGTAGCTCTCCGGCCTATAACAAGAAATTGCTATATACATTCATGCAATTAGACAATGGAGGAGCAGCATTGGACCTAAGGAATGACGGATTCGGATAAGGGCCTCTATTTTCATGTCCTTATTATGAGAACTGATCATTTGTCCAATGTCAAACGATAAAAACAAATCTTTTACGAGGCCATGCGTCATCTATACTTCTTTATTTAAAGAAATACATGTATTGCACGTGTTACAAAAGGGCAATCCCTCTAATTTGAACCTTTTTAGTAAATTAGTGTTAGTATTGTCGAAATTTATATCATCTAAGCGGCCACACCACGAGGAGGAAGATAACGGGGAGGACAACTACTGGGCAAGACGCCATGATCGATCTATCTATGTCTGCTGATATCTTCGTCCTAGCAATGGCAACTTATTAGAGGTTGCATTGCACGCACTCACGGTTGAAATGTTACCTCTTGCCTGTGTTGATAAGCGTCGTCATTATTCTTTCAGATCGAATCTCAATTAATTGAACAGTTAAGTAAAATACACTACTCGTAGTATGTATAATATCGTGCATTATTGGTCAGAAAACTGATCAATCCAGATCGACTTGGTTTAAATTTGATGCCAACTGAACTCTTGCATGCTTTTCAAGAGACAATCTAGTCATATATTAGTCGCTTTCAGTTCTGTTGCGACCGTATCGATCACGAGACCAGCCGCAGCAACATACCAGACTACATGGCGGTGGTTGGGGCGAGCGACGGCGACAGCCGGTCTGCCAAAACATGCATGGATACCTGATCATTCAACGCTATATATATATCGTGACGTACGTAGTTTTTGCATATAACACAGGACCCGGGCAGTAGCGAGTGACGCAACATATAAACTTCCTTATTTATATATTCAAGCTATATTATATTAATTAACTAGTTGAATTCTCTGCACGTTGCTGTAGGAATTTAAGTCATAATAAAAATGAGTATAAATTTAAGTTGTATTTACAATATTGAATTTGCTTGTAGAGAAGACTAACGTGCGTATGGAAAATGTTTCTTGTAGCAAATATATTTCCCTGGTAAATTTGAAAAGCTACCTGTCTTAATTATGCTTTTACTTGAAAATATGTTTCCGTTTTCTAACCATGTCCAGCCTCTATTTCGTGCTATGTCAGCACAGATTTTTTTTTTTTTTGGGAAGCAAAGAATTATTTAGTTGTACATTATCATGAAAAATTACAAAACCAAAGAAAATATCATCTTTAACCCTCTTGCTCCTTATAATCATTAGTTACTTGATCTGAAGGCCCATATGGAAGTACACCGGTCACCAGGATAACTTTTGGTTTGCATATAGACTGAACATGTTTATAGTGCAATAGGGAGCTTCGTATCTGAACCGATGTATTGTCCATATTGAACTTGAATTTTGACAATAAACCAATGTATTATCCATGTTGAACTTTTTTTTTACAATAAATCCATGTCAAACTTGAAATTTCAGGAAGGTTAACTGTGGTGACTGATAATAGAGTAAGAATATAAACTGCCGGAGTACGTAAATCACAACCTGAAAGAAAATTGCTACTTTTAATGATGAGCTCTAGGAAGAGGTCTTTAAGAAAATGGGAGGAAAACACATTGGGCAAGGCTATTACTCAAACACAGAGGGTGTATAAATGATATGTCATGCAGATACCAGTCAACTATCATAATATTAGAGACTATGCAGACAGAGCCAAGCTGATAAAGAATTCCACAACTCTATCTGATGTGGTGTGGATGGTGCTCGCAGCTTGCTTGGCGTCATTGGCGTCATTGTTGCGATGGCCAGAAGTTGGAGGTATACTCATGGCAACATCTATAGGTCCGGCGGCTTTGCAAGTAAGCGTGGAAGACGATGCCAGCATGGAGATGGAGTGGATGGGAAGGTGTACGAACCGTGACACATGGTGTGTGTTGTAGTTGATCAGCAGCAGGAAGTAGGAGACCGTCCTGCACATGTGGTCATTATCAGTGAGAGAGGTGCTGCACGCGTGCAGCAGAGAGAATGGCACCATCCTTACGTTGTGCTCGTTGCCGGTTATATAGGGGTGTGGAAAGGATGGTCTATGCTCAGCAGCACGGAGGATGAAGGAATAGGATCGGTGGAGTCAGAGCGACGTGGTACTTGAAACGCTGGAGTGCAGTTTCCATCATGGGGCATGGTGGCTAATGATGGACTGGCATTCAGTTCTTGAATGTTAGTGAGGAAACGAAACGTCTGAGTACCTGAAGGCTGTAAAAATAATCACTGCTTGTGTCGGTGTCGGGTAGGGACGAGGAGAGGTCAAGCTAGAGATGCAAGCAGAAGCTAATGATGAATGGATAGCCAGATACCGTTGTTCCCTTGTGATCTAATAGCTTAAAAAACAGAGTGACGTGGAGGCATGAGAATAGAGATTTAGCTAACATTTATTGTTTAGTGGATATGAACTATATAGAGACATTAGATTAGATTAGAGACCTATTTGATTAGTATAAAAAAATAATTAACTTCTCCATCTGTCCTGAATAAATAGATTTCTAATAAGTTTAAGACAGATTAGTTTGACAGAGAAAAGACTATACTATCCTTCATTATTTATATCATTTACTGTGGCCATCCAACTACGCAAACTCAAGTCAAGATCGGTGGAAAGGTGTGAGAAGAGATGAGTGCACTAAATATGTGAGGACTCCGAGAAAAGTAAATGAGCTATTGGACTATTAAATTTCATTGATTTATTTGTAGACAAATTTTGTGCTAAAAGTCTAATATTGATGAGAGTTAAAAGGTGTAAAGCAAATCAGGGAAAGTGGGCCAACTGAGGAGCGCCGCAACAGCCGCACCTCGCGGGCGTGTATTTTTTAATTTTAATCATTTTTAATAAATACTTAAAAAATAAATGCACTAAAAAATATTTGCATCTTATATCTCTTTTGGTCACGCCAAGTCTTTGGCGTGACCAAACCATATTATCGCGTCATATACGTTGGTACGATAAGATACGACTTTCTGGTCGCCATTTCCTATATGGAAAAGTCTTGTCGCGCCAAGTTATTTGACGCGACAAGACTGAATTTTTAAAAAATCATAACTCCTCGGTACTACGTCGGATGAAGATGGTTTCTATATGAAATTGTAGCTTTCGACGAGATCTACAACTCTCTAGTTTTAAGTTTTTTTTCATTTGAAGAAGTTATAAGATTCAAAAAAAATTATATAAAGTTTTAATAACAAAATGATCGTGTAGTAGCACTTGTCACATCATAAAAATAATAATTTTATGTATGGATTCAAATGAAAATACTTTTTATACTAAGATTGTAGGTCTGAATGAGATATATAATTTTTTAGTTTTGATGTTTTAGATTTGAAGTCATTAAAATGCTAAAAAAATATATGATGCTTCAGAAGCAAAATTCACGTTGAAATGTTATATTATTTGTTTTGAGTATTTTAATGATTTCAAATCTAAAACCTCAAACTATAGAGTTATAGATCTCGTCAAGAGCTACAATATTCATATAAAAAACATTTTTATCCGACATAGTATTGAGTAGTTATGATTGTTCTGAGAATTCAGTCTTATCGCGCCAAATAACTTAGCGCGCCAAGACTTTTCTACGTCGAAAACGGTGACCAAAAAATTGTATTTTGTTACGCTAATGCAGGTGGTGCGACAATTTAGTTTGGTCGCACCAAAGGACTTGACGTGACCAGAAGGATATGAGATACAAATAGTTTTTAAGTGCGGTTATTTAAACTAAAAAATAAATCCCGGCGCCGCACGCTTACGCCAAGAGGAGCCGAGGGCGCAGGTCCGGTGCCGTCGCCGCCGTCTACGGAAGATGCCAAAAATAAGAAGCGCCGGATCCAGCCATCCTCCGTCCGAGCGGCAGCATCGTTAGACGCTGTATGTACGTACTTGTTTTCCTTCTATTGGCCCATTAGCAACCACAGCCCACATACGGACTCATTCTGTTGGAGACAAACTGGCCGGCGGGCTCGTGTTGCGAGGAAGTAGGTAGGTACGTCTGTGCGTGTTCTCTTTCTTGTTATTTTTTTTTATTCTTTCCGGTAGTTTTCTTTCATTTTTATTATTATATTTTCTTTATTTCTTCGCATCTTTTATAACTATGTTATTCTATATTTAATTTTTTACTTTTACTTTTATTTTCACTTTCTTTTTTCTTGCTATTTCTATTTCTTTTATTATCTTTTTTCTTTTCCTTTTCGTACTTCATTTATTATTTTTATTTTTTACTTATGTTTCATGTATTTGTTATATTCTTTTTATTTTTTATATTAACATTTATTTATTATGTTTATCTCTTTTTATTTATTTTTTATTTTATTTTTAAATTATTACTAATGTTCTATCATGAGCTATGTTCTATCATGTTTTTAGTGATTTTCTGATATGTTTTCACTTATGTTCTCTCATATCACTAGCGATGTTCTAACACGTCTATAGTAATGTTTTATCATGTTTCTAACGATGTTCTGTCAGTCATGTTTATAGAGATATTCTATAATATTTTTAGCAATGTTCTATCATGTTTTTCCAGTGATGTTGTCATGTCACTAGTGATGTTATATAATATTTCTAGCGATGTTCTATCATGTTTCTGGTAAAGTTTTATTATATTTGTAGTAATATTCTATAATATTTTTGTGATGTTTTACCATGTATTCAGCAATGTCCTATCATGTTTTAAAAAAATATTTTTATATAGAATAAATGCTCATAAATAAAAATTTATCTAAATATATTTTATGTGGGATCTTGTTTGGAAGAATTTTTGCAACAAATTTAGTGGTGTAATCGAAATTTAATTTAGATTTTGACTCGTTTCAATCAACAAGGGACTTCAGGTAAACCCAACTTTAGCTATTGACTCTTGGCTCTCTCTCTACACGCACGTTGCGTCGCCAGGTAGCCGCGCTACCGCGGCCTCACGCCGGCCGCCCGCCGCCGCCGCGCCATCCGCCTCCCTCCGTCATGCTCCCTCTGCGGCCTCACGCCGCCGGCCCCTTATAAAAGGTTTGAGATTTTTGGGATAAGTTCATATTTATATGTGCTTGCGTTTATGCTAATGGATGACCAGAAGTGTCGTGTCCTATTTAATATGTTCTGTAACACATCCCTAACGATTGTCAATGTGTAGGTATTGGAGTGCATTGAGGTGCCCGGCAGATGATGGAGAAGATCAAGGATTTCCATGCAAGCTTGATGGACCAAGGGTGCTGAAGGACATACACAAAAGAATTGGACCGAAGGATCAAGACCAAGGATGGACTATATGAACAGCTAGCATTGGGCACATGGAAGAGCGATAGTACCTGGTGGAGGTTGGATACATGTCAGTCAAGTCAAGAAGTAAGCCGACGGAGCCTGTGACCTTGACGGAGATATCAGACATTATGCATCAACATCGATGAGTTGCACCTTACAAGGCGTGGAATAGCACACTACATCGCGTTGTTCTTCTCTTTGTACATCAGGCCATACGACTACTTCCCTAAATTGACTATGCGCATATCGTCGAGTCTTCCATTGCGCCACATATCGAGAATTTATAATCCATGCTCGTGTTTTTACGCGGTATTTTGTTTATATATATACTAGCGATCTGGTAGCGTACCGCCTTCCCTAACAACATATCAGTGAACAGAACTTATGAAGGAATTGTCGTACCAGCACGGGCTTGGTACTTGTATTTGTCAAGTACAATGAACAACTGTTCCGTGCGACACCAATTGCAATTTGCAACTGGGCATGATTATGAAAATTGCAACAGCGTGCGTATACCAGTAAGCTAATATTCATGTGTTCTGAATGCGAGAGCGGAGAGGTAGATAGATATAATGTATTTTAGCGCCTGCATTTGGAGAGCTGCAGGGAGGATGGTCCGTCTAGCACGCCACGCGCCACGAACTGGTAGGCAGCTTTAGTGGTCAGGGCAGAGGATCGACTTGGCCTTGCAGGCGGTGGTCGCGCCGGAGTTGTGGGGCCCGCCGTCGCCGCAGCACGCGGTTAAAGCAACATCCTTGCTGAACCCTGCATATATGCACCGTGTTCAGTTCAAACGCCGATCCGATCGTTAGTTAAAGAAGTAAAGAATTTGCTTTTTGTGTGTTGTCCTAGCTCCTTGATCGCTCCTACCGTGCTTCTGGGGGTGTAGGGTGATCTCCATGACGGCGCCGTAGTAGCCGGCGTAGACGACGGCGACCGTTGGATCCCGGGCACGGATGTGGTCTAGCATGCGCCTGAGCGCGCGGTTGTGCTCCTCGGCGAAGTCGTTGAGCCACCTGATGCAGCCGGCGGCGTCGTAGTCGTCGGGGTCGTTGCTCTGGAAGATGGTGAGGTACCTCGGGACGTAGCCTATGGGGATGACTCCGGGGACCACGATCATCGTCTTGGCTCCAAGCCGGATCAGCACCTGGTCACAATTTGTATATAAACAAATTCGGTTGCATCTTGCACAACGTGCTGCGTTCTAGCCTTCTAGGAACTGGAATTTGGATAGCTGTAGCTAAGATAGTACCTTGGTAGCGTTTTCGATCTTTTTTATGACCTTTGGGAGCAAGGGCCTGATGTCGGCCGTGAAGGATCGGTTCCGGAAGAAAGGGTAGCTGTAGTCGTTAAACCCAATCTCCCCCAACAGGAACAGAGAGCTCGATATCATGTCCTGCCGCTCTGCATGCAGAGGTCACTTAGCTTGATGAATAATTAATTGTCCAACAAAAGCTTTGTACGTGCCCTGTATATATATACGGATCGAGGAGCACGAGCACCTCGCCCGTTTGGGGCGAGCATGTGGAGCACGCGGTTGAGCCACCCCAGCTGCACGTCCAGCGAGTAGGGCGGCAGGATGGTGACGTCCAGCCCCATACTGGATCCGTCTCCTTTATCGAGTGTCGGTCGCACTCGGCAAAGAACAGTGCCGAGAACGGCAGCTTCAACGCCTCCGCTGCAATGCAAGCAATCACACAGGACAGGACGCGTCCGTCATCATACCCCGGTCCCCAGGTACTACATATATACCATTATTATTCTACACTAGGTACCAATGAAGTCGACGATGAGCCGGCCGTCGCAGTACCGGCCGGTGGGGCGGCGGAAGAAGGTCTCTCCGTAGGGGAACGCCAGCACGGATCTGTTGGGGGACAGGCTGGCGAAGTTGCCGGCGTCGGTCAACGAATCGCCCAAGCTGAACAGGCGCGTGTAGCGGCAAGTGCTGGCCGGCGGGAACGACACGGCCGCGTAAGGGCACACCACGAGGAGGAGGAGAATGGGGAGGAAAACCACAAGAGAAGACGCCATCATCGATTGATCTTCGTCCTAGCTAGCTACGTTTCAGCAATAATGGCAGCTTATTATTAGAGGAACGTTGCACGCATTCACGGTTGAAATGTTGCCTTTGTTAAGCACCTGGAGCTTCATATATATAAGGTTATTATCCTTTCGGGATCTCAACTGAACAGTTGAAGTAAAATATCAAATATCATGCATTATTGGCCAGAAACTACAACTCATCGATCCAGAAACTGAACTCTTGCATGCTTTTCAAGAGACAAATAATCCAGTCATTGGTCGCTTATTTCAATGGGGAGGACAACCACTAGGGAAGATGCCATCAATAATGTCTGCCGATCTTCGCCCTAGCTAGCTACGTCTCACCAATTAGAGGTTGGACGCGTTCACGGTTGAAATGCTGCCTGTGCACTTAAGCTTCATATATACTCCGTAAGTCAAAGCTTATTCTTTGTGGATCTCAATTGAACACAGTATAAGTAAAATATATACTAGTAGTAGTAGTAGTTAAACCGGTCCTGCATTATTGGTCAGCGATCCAGAAAGACTTCATTTAAATTTACCTCAACTGAACCCTTGCATGCTTTTCAAGAGACACAATCCAGTCATTTGGTCGCTTTCAGTATGATGTATGCTTTGTGCAGCGAAACAAGTATAAGTTACACGTTGTTATCAAAAAAAAAAAAGTATAAGTTACACGTTGACATTTTGTCTTGTCGTCTGCTTAACTCTCTCAATTTTCGGCCACATGTCGAAAAAAACATAGAAACATACCAACTACTCCTATATGCAGTTACGAGACATGCATGGGCACAGAGATGGCTAGATGCATTCCGGCGGTGGTTAGGGCGAGAGTGACGGCGACCGGCGTTGACAATGGAGCACGCCACCAATTTGACTTGGATCATTCAACTTTATCATGACGTACGCAGTTTGCAGATAGCACAGGATCCCGGGCAGACGTAATTGCTATGGCTGTGTTTAGGTTCCCGGAAATTATCCTAAAATTCACTATGCAGAATTCCTATCACCCGTCATATCAAAATGCCGGCACATGCATGGAGTATTAAATATAGATAAAATCAAAAACTAATTACACAGTTTTGTTGTACTTTACGAGACGAATATTTTGAGTCTAGTTACTCAAAGTTTGGACAATTTTTACCAAATACAAACGAAATGCTACAGTACGCTGAGGTGACACAATATAACATTTTCTTTCGAAATTCACGGGAACTAAACACACCCTATATTTAGTTGCTAAGTAGCTCTCCTATAACAAGATAGGTAATAATATAATATAGGTAATAATATAATATTTAATTTTCGATGGATACACCGATACAGTGAAGGGGACCAGATCTACCTATATACATTCTTGCAATTAGACAAAGCAGGAGCAACATTTGACCTAACCAATGACGGATTCGGATAAGGGCCTCTACTTTCATTGTCCTTATTATGAGAATTGATTTGTCCAATGTCAAACGATAAAAACAAATCTTTTAGGAGGCCATGCGTCATCTATACTTCTATATTTAAAAAAAATACATATATTGCACATGTAACAAAAGGACAATCCCTCTAATTTGAGATTTTTAGTAAATTATTATTGTCAGTATTGTCTAAATTCATATCACCTAAGCATATTTAGCACATTTGCGGGCTTATCTCCCTAATCGGTGGACTGTAAGGCCGAAACAGGCCGAAAGGGACCGGGCCTCGAACCCGGTGAAAGGATCTGATCGGCCTAGAGGGGGATGAATAGGTGATTTTGAAAACCTAAAACTCAAAACTCAGATGCAGAAGTTAAATACTAACCAGTATTATCGAAAGTATGACCGGTACTACCGGTCACACCGACCAGTACCACGGGTGCCCTACTTGAGCTACAAAATGAGTAAATCGAGTTGTAATTTCAGATCCAATTGTTACCACCCATTTGTTAATGATGCTGATTAAGATGTTGAGCTTCTTAAAGCTTTTCCCCGCACCAAATCGTAGATCGAGTCCTCCAACCTAAGAAATCAGGGATAGAGAGGAAGAACACGAAGAACACAAGAACAAGGGTAATCGATGCTACCACCACAGCAAGACACAAGATTTATACCAAAGTTTGATAATCTCCACAAAAGGAGTTCCTATGTCCTCGTTGTTGAGGTGACTACAAAGGTTCGACCATGAAGGTCTCCTCCCTCAAGCAACCACAAAGAAAAGTTTGAGATATCCACTAAGAAAGAGGGGTAATACAAACATTTCGGGGTGCCCTCACAAATGAATCAACATGGGCAACCACGAAGAACGTCTAGCCAGCCAGGGTTCTAAGAACCCAAGAGTAACAAACACAAACCAAGCCGACGAGACGAGGAATCTAAGTGCTCAAGTCAAAGATCGAAGCTCCCGTGCTCAAATCTCATGTCCCTAGTTTATATCTATCAATGGTTGATGTTTGGGAGCAAAGGGACAGGGGGAGCAGGTGAGTTGGTGCTTGGAAACTTTCTTTCTCGGGCGAGAAATGTGTGGAATGGCAAGAGAGAGAGAGAAAGAGGTGAGGAAAGAGCTATTTATACATATGTTCAGAACAACTATCGGTACTACCAATGAGAACCACCGGTACCTCATCAAATATGACCGTTGCTTGCATGTCAGAACTGTGCACAGAGACCCGCATCGCTACTTTAAAATCGGTACTTCCGATGCGGACCGGTACTTCCGGTTGGACCACCGAAACTTCCGGTAGTATACACCTATCAGCGACTTGGATGATTCGACTTGGCTGGAAATATTCGACTGGTACTTTCGGTTTATAATTTGAAACTTTCCGTAGCACACCGACTCACAACCTTGGGCATTCGACTTGGCAGGAAATATTCGACAGGTACTTTCGATTTATAAGTCGATTATAACCGGTACTTCCGGTGCACCAGGTTGGATGAAGAAAGGGTCATTTCTATGTGTCGTGAGTGCAACGGTGTCTCTCCAAATGCGATAAAGATCGACATGAGCACTTTTAAACCTCGAATTACCAGCCTAATTTGTAATAGTACGGAGTTTCCTATAACTCAAGCAAAGATAAAATCTAGGGGATCTCTTGAGTCGAAACGACAGCCATCCAATTAGAATTTAGGGTGCATGCATCATCAAATATTATTATTCAAATCTTTCAATGGACTAACACCTGCATAATCACTTGTATAAACTTGTTAGTCCCTAATTTGATAGTCATTAATTGCCCAAAACCCACATTGGAAGCAAATGCACTTACACCCGGCCAGCGGCCACCCTGAGTATTAATTTTTTTATTACAGTCAAACATATAATAATTGGGCCACCATAAAAATTTCATAATAAATAGATCATAAACTATAGCTATAAATTATTCTAATTAATTATAGAAAAATATAGATCTGAATCTATAGAAAATTTTATATTAAATTATACCATATTATATATTTACTGTGTAGATCTACTCACGTGGATTCCAACAAAATTATATTTTCTATTTTATAATTTTTCTAGATTTACTATGATTTTTTTAAATTTAAAAAAATAAAAAAAAAGATAAAACCGTCTTTAAAACTACTGTACATAGTTTGAAAAATTGAGGGAGGTTATTGGCTCTGTGTTAGAGTTTACGAGGAAAAACAACCTTTAGAAAAAAAAGATAGGGAAAGAAAAGTGGAATTTTCCTTTTGTCGGTAGAAGAAGCATTAGGTACCGACGGCCCAATGCGCATAGGGAAGCCCAGCTGCCGAATACCAACAGGCCGAAACCAGCTTTGTATGCCAATGCCCAATGTCCGAATTATGTTGTTCTTGGGTGAGCTGATATGAGCCATCAGCCCACAGGTTCTAACTCTTGCCCCGGCATTCTGCCTCTGCTAGCGCAACGTCTACTTCATCACACACGACACGATTTCATAACGTCCTTCTGTCCATTAGTCTGTTTCCAAGGACAGCACACAGCCTTCTTTCGCAGCTATGGCTACTTCATTCACATTTCACAGGTAGGTAGTTGTCAGTCAGGACTCTCTTCAACACTCTGACGCGCAACTGCAATTTGCAAGGAGAGAACCTTAGCACACACGACAAGAGGAACACTGGCTGTACTAGTCGAAACAGCCTACTTGGCAATATATGCACACACAAGGTCACCAAAGAAGAAAGTTTTTGCTCTAAAGTTCGAATCGATTTTGTTCGTTCTTGTTCATGGTGCAGTGTCGTGCGATCGATATAGATGGCGATGTTGCTGCTCGGATGAGGACACATGGACTTTATAGATGTAGCATAGTAGGATGGGGGGCAATGTAAAAAAGGTATAATAGATTGGTGATGACAAAGCCAGAAAAGGTAGCTTTTAGACGCCGTCTGTACCAGCGCTATCCTTAGCCGTGAAGCTATGCTTAGCTATGGATTTTGGAGCATGCATAGTTCGTCCTTAATTATTAGTCTCGATTCCTAATTTCGTGAATGTATATAATTTAAGCATTTTGCTTGGCATGTGTTCATGTTTCTGCACTCCACAACAATCTGAGTTAATTAGATGATGAGAGTCGCCATCCAAAGATAGATAACAATCAATATGAAGGGCATACTATGCTGATGGAGATTAGAGATGCGAGAGAAAGGAGATTTCTTGTCATATCTTCTAGTAGTAGTATTATATTAATGCATACTATATGTGTTAACTAGTTTTGCAGCAATTGACATATGTGCCCTATAATCCAAGTGGCTGGATATAGTACTAGTACAATAATATAGCTAGCTAGCAAGATATTTAGATGCAGAGAATATCCATCTCATCATGCTTGTGAGGTCGAGATCCAGTTAAGGGAATGAATTATTGGAACAATGTTTTCCATGGCCGGCCGTTACAGTACTAGTGAGTCGTACTAGGTAGCTAGCTAGCTGCTAGTGACCACTGACGACGTGCAAGCTGTTGCAAGTTGCAACTGCGGCGGTCCAACCAACCAGACCAATAAATCCCTATACAGATGCATGGATCAAATCACTCGATCTTGGTCTTGTTCTTGTCATATGTTGTATGCAAAAGTACTATACTACCCCTATTTTACTCCTATTTTGAAGGAAACAAAGAGAGCGCAGCAACAGAATAATTATTGTATAGAGATGAGGAGGGCGGGCTAATCACAAACAGCAGTATCTCACTTTATCTCCGGTGCAGCTGAGACGACCCCCACGCACATCAGATGCAGATTGCACAGACTGAATGGTATCATTCAGGTTGGTGGCAAAAGCGATGCAAAGGCGGCAGCGCCACTGCACCTTACCAGCCACAGCCACTGGCCGGGCCCGGGGGGCTCACTGACTAGCAGTCACTAGCAGCCACACGCACTCTTCTTGTTCGTTGGAGCCAGAGTGCGTGTGCGTTGTGCCCTCTATCTAAAGTCCAGAATATATTATATATCCAGCAGATGAGCACCATCGATCTCCTCCCACTAGTAGTGACTAGTGACTACTGTATGCTCGATCGACCACCACGCATCTTTGCTGGGCTATCTCTAGGAGTCTAGATGCTAATACTGTTCTTTCTCACATGGTCTCATTGTGCTCTGATGTCTAGCCCACGATCGAGTCACGACTTTCTTCTCTTTACGAATTGCGAAGATATTTACTATACAGTGATTGTCACGTGTTAGACGTATGCTATAGAAATCAGTCTTCCGTGTAAATTATAAAAACTCTAATAAAAGCCACAGAAATCTAATAATTACATCAGATGTCTTTGGGTCTTTGGAGACTCCACCGGTCTCAAGAATTATCGATTTAGTCTTTGAAGATGCTTACAAGGACACGGTATGTCGGGATTACCCTATACGTGTGTTCATAAAAGCAACCTTATATGTTGGGACAGTTTATGTTGTATGGTTACGTTATTACCTAGCTAGGTCTGGAATTGCACTGATGAGTTAGATCGAGTCACTCAGCTCTAAAATGCATACATGCATGCTGGTGTATCGGTCTTATTATTAGAGCGGTCGCCGGTCGCCTGTCAGGGATCAAGCAACGCTGCCGATCGTCGAGCGCCTCCAGGGTAGGTGTGGTGAGTGGTCAGGGCAGGAGGGGGAGCACTCGATCGAGCTTTGCCGACGCCGTTTTGCATGAACATTATGATTGGCAGTCCTCCTGGATCGATGGGTCCTAGCAACATCGTCGGGACCCTTGCCGACTATATATGTACTGTATATGCATATGCCCTCTCATCACGGAATGGCCTCCATCTCTCGTACTGATGATGATGATGTTTTTAATCCCCACGCATCCATCCAATCTCTTATTCGCTGTGTCGCCTTTGAAGACCGTATCAGAACCAGATCACAGTCTTCATTTGTCGCGCGCTCACGCTACGATCAAGCTACAGCGACGACACAATCACACAAAGGATCACACATATTCACATCGCCCATATCGCTTCATCTCGTTCCTCGACACTGCAGTGTGGCGTAGCACACAGTTCAATACTAGCTTATCAAATAATCAAATAATTGATTAATCGTCTTGTCGCCAACACTTTATGAAGCCTTTTGGGACCTGATCACTATGAATTTCTCCTCCTCTTTATTTCACTTCATGCCATTGCCTCTATTGTTTTCCCGGAATGCTTGTACGACCATCGCCCCCGGTTTGTTGTCGGAACAAATAAACTTTAGCACGACAGGGGATCTGGGGATGGTAAAATTCGATCCTCGAAGAAAAAAAAGGTGGGGACAGTGATAGACAATATACAAGAGCAAGGTGGTAAAAGGAGGATGAACACATAATTAGCTAGACAGCAAAATGAGGGCAAGCATTCAAGAATCCCAATGCTTTACATATTAGGGTCGCTGTTTTCGCCATCAGTTTTTAGACAGGCAATACACTTGCCGCTCATGCCTGTCTCATACTGAAAAATAGGAATGCAATCAGGTTTGTTCATGAGCCGGCAAATATTATATTCGGCAATATTCTATTTATTAAAAGATTATGCGAAACCTACTTATTTAGAGGTACAAATATTACATATATTTTTAGACATATCTTATACGTCAACGGGGGAGTAGCTTTTTCCGAAAATGCAAGGGCTGTTGATGGTAGCGGAAAGTGTGTGAAATTGAGAAGACTAGTCGAAGATGATGGTGTGACGGTGTCACGGTGGTGGATGCATTCATGGTCGCATTATCGGCATCCTCCAAAAGCTGGTCGGGTAGTCTGAGGAGGATGGCCACAAGTCCATGTCGCCGACCCCAGAAAGGATCATGCTGGGTTGCGTTGTTGCGCAGCCTTGCTGTGCTCCTCTTGCGCTGTTGACTGTTGAGGAAGGAATGAAGGAGGCGGCAGAGCCCCTAGGCGGTGACGGCCGTCCTATAATCCTCTGCCCAGGAAACAGAAAGTGTCTCGACATCTAATCGTACACGGGCTATTCAGCTAGCTCATGGTTTGTGTAGTTAATAAGTCAACTAAGGCCTTGTTTAGATTTATTCAAAAGTTATAATTTTTTCACTCTCTCTTCATCACATCAATATTTAGCTGCTTGCATGGAGTATTAAATATAGGTAAAAAATAACTAATTACACAGTTTAGTTGAAAATCACGAGATAAATCTTTTGAGCCTAGTTGGTCCATGATCGGACAATATTTATTAAATAAGATGAAAATATACTATTCATCAGGTTCATTTTGCACACAATCTAAACAAGGCCTAATATTATTTTACTGTGAGAAAAAAACACTGTATAATGGCTCTAATAAGTTCAAGCGATCAGGGTTATTACAGCAGTAAGCACCGGTTTAAATTGGGGCACAGAGTTGCCGCGCACAGAACATCAGCAGCCCAACAAGGTGTGTGGATTGGAACTGTTGGCGGGCGCTGTCTCGTCCGGGACACCGGACACGGGCACGAAGGCCCCGTGAGCCACGCACGCCACGCGATACTCCGACGTGTCCCGTGGTCACGCACCGGAGAGGAGGGGGGGCCGCAGGCGACACGCAATCTAGCAAAGGCAAAGGCAGGCGTCAGTGGGGGCCCGCGCAACAGTGACGGCACCGCCAGGAGACCGTATCCATACAGACAGACACGGCGCCCACTACTGTGGCCATGAAACACGAGCCTGTGTCAACACTCGACACCTGCTCGTGTCAACACTCGACAGCCACAATAATGGCTTGTTGCTGGTTGCTTGCCCCGGCTGCTCCATCGGCTGGTCCCTCGTGTTCACAACACATACCATGGCATGCAAGGTGTTTGTTGGTCTAGCTGAGCTCGGAAGAAGAAATTTTGATATATTACCTGTTATTCACGTGTCCTTTAATATTTGATCCATAATTCGTATGTCTTTAGAAATATGATCCTCGTACTGTGAACTCTTTTAAAATTTAGTTTTCATACTGTTTGCCCCTTTGTTTCTCTTCCTGTTCGGATACTGCACTCCATGGCCGGCCGGTGAGGCCGCGACGGCGCTGCTCGCCCGCTGGCAAGGCCAGGCGATGCTGCGCGCCCGCGAGGCCACAGCGCTGCTGCTCGAGTGCGCCTGCGAGCCCGCGCGCCGGTAAGGCCGTGAAGGAGCCGCCTGCGCACGAGGCCATGGCGGAGCGGAGCGGTACGGCTCGCGTGCTGACGAGGCCGTGGCGAAGTTGCAAGCGCGTGGGCTCGTGTGGCCGCGCCCATGGTGCATGCGAGGCCATAGCGAAGCTGCACGGCTCGCACGTGCTTGCGTGGTCGCGCCCAAGGGCGCGCGAGGCCGCAGCAGAGCTTCTCGTGCGCGCATGCGGTGGAGTTTCTTCGTGTGCCTCCCATACGTGTGCTTGCTGGAGGTTGAAGATGAACATGACGTATAGGGTCCACATGTTGGTGAGCGGAGCTGCTTGCACCCCACGTAATAGAGAGGGGCAACGATGTCTTTTTTTTGACCCAAGACTAAATTTTAAAAAAGTTCGCAGCACATGGGTCATATTTTCAAAGGCATAAGAATTGTGAGTCAAATATCAAGCGGCACGCGAATAACGGTTCAGATATCAAAATTTCTCGCTTGGAAGCTACCCGTGTGGGTCGTGGCGGTCAAACTTATCGGCGTAAGATTCACTCATGAGTCCTAGAATAAGAGCCTTTCCCTATGTGCCATTATAAAAGATTGACCCAGCCTCCATGTCACTGAAAAGTTGATTCCAGCTTGTGTGACCAACATCATCTTTGTTTTTCCCTCCATACCATTCTGTCCACCTTCTGTGAGTTTTCAACACTTTGACCGTCCTGACATGTGGGGTCCACCAGTGCTGATGTCCAAAATACCCTTCTCTCACAACCCTGCCTCTCACTTCATTCACTCTCTTTTCTGTGGGTCCAAACTGTCAGCCACTTGGGGCTCATCTTCTTTCCCTCCACCACTCCGTCTGGTCTAGGAGCGCCCATGACGCGCCCCCGACGAGGAGCTGGAGGAGCAACAACTCGCCGAGGGAAGGTTGCGAGCTTGCGCGCACCTTGCCCCACCCCGCCTCCATGGCCGCGCGCGCCCCGCCCACCACAGAGGCCACGCATCGTGGAGAGGCAGCAGAGGCCCCGCGCCTGCAGCAAAGGCCGCCGCCACCGTCGCCGGAGGCTCCGGCTCGGGCACGGGAGAGACGACGGCGAGCGCCGAGGGGGAGGAAGAAAGAAGATGCCGCAAGAGCATGTGTACCGGGCGACGACGGCGGCGTGGCTCAAGTTCACGGACCCGGCCTCCCGCACGGCCTCCCGTAGGGTGGTGCGCGCGAGACGAGGCGGGTCGCCGGAGCCTCGCGGGCGCGCGGGAGCCGCCCTGCTGCAGCCTCGCCTCGGCCCGTGCACCGTCGGTGGCCGCGACCGGCGCTCGGCTTGTCTCCGGGGGCATGCCGGACCTCCCTGATGCCATGACGAGCGAGCAGCCGCTGTGGTGGCCGAAGCTCGCCACCGGATTGCTCTAGGCGGTGCTGCATCCAAGAGGAGGCCGTGGTGGCCGAAGCTCGCCGCGTAGGGCCGGGCGGCGCTAGAGGTCTCGTCGCCGACGGCCATGGTGGGCTCACGTGGCCATGCCGGACTCGTTTGAGGTGAGTGGCTGAAACAATATTAAAGGTAGTGGGGCCCACCAATCCATCTCTGGCTAAGATAAGGTGAGTGGCTGACAAATGAGGCCCACTAAAGGGTAAAATGGTCATATTTGACACCGTTAGCAGCTCAAATGGACGGAATGACATGGAGAAAAAACAAAGATGGTGTTCAGGCCGGAACCAACTTTTCAGTGACATGAAGGCTGGTCGATCTTTTATAATGGCACACATGGAGAAGGCTCCTGGAACGAACCTTTCAAGCATAAACACAAGTCTTGATCAAAACTCAAGAGTCAAGCAAAGAAAAACTACCCTGCTCCCAGACATGCCACTGTTTTGTGTTCTTGTGCCATGCTCCATCTTGGTCCAAGTCTTTGCTGGGGGCGAGCCACTCTTTTCCTCTTTGATTGCTCAGGTCAGCAAGTCGCTCATTGCAAGCCACAGACCCGCAGGAGGCATTTCATTTCTGCCCCAAAAGGAAGACTGTGTGTGTTTCCGGTCTTCACTGCAAGGAGACCACACGCCTTCTCATTGCAACAAAGAAACTTCACTGAGCATTTGTATGACTCCAGACAGACCATGAGAACAAAGGCACACAACGCGGTGCCCCAAAATGTCTAAAAACTGATACTTAATATATGATACTGTAATATATATAGCTATGTAATGTCAACCATTGGAACGGGCCACTTATTATATGACCCGAGACAGGATGTTAGGGCTGCAAACACTAGTGCATCCCCTGCCTGGCGACTCGGTTTTCGCCTTCCAGATATATATATGTCATATATGTATGGATGGTAGGTACTGGACCCCAAAGAAATAAACACTAGACTGGTATATCCAGGCTGTAAGCGGCGGCAAGGGATGGATGGTGATGATGGGTCTCTAGAATTAGTGAAAAAGCATGGCAGATGGATCATGGATGGGGTCAGCGGCGGATGCCCAGCCGATTCCTCATGTTGTTGCTGTTGCTGTTGTTGTTCCTTGGCTTGCCGTTGAGCGCTAGGTTTCGGTTCCCTTGCTTCGGCAGGTCTTGCGGATCCACCATCTGTATTGTCCGCTGCTTCTTTGCTGCATTTGTGCCAACAATGAACAGATTGTAATTCATCACATCAACCAGTCAAGAAAAATGCAGTGCTATTGTTAGCAGAAATACCCATTGACAAAGGGCTAACTAAACATCACAGCAATACTGGAACTATGTAAGCCATATCTCCTGGCACTGCACAGAAGGAAAGAGGTGCCTAAGACTAAAGAAACATCTTACCATTACTGAATTCTTGATAACCTTCTTGGAGCTTGCGCTTTGTAGCCTCCAGCTTGTCATCCTTTGCGAGCTGTAGCTTCCCCCGGACCAAATTTTCATCATGCTGAGTTGGTGGCTGCTATATCGGCAGTGAAATGTTTTAATCCAATAGCACAATACGTACCAAATAGATATAATAAGTTGCACACAACACAGTACGGTTACCTTAGGCATTGTCGGTTTCGGTCTTCTTTCAGCCACTGAGACATCTTGCTGCTGCTTTGACTTCACTTCCGAACATTTCGGCCCCGTATGCGACATCTGGGGTCTTCCTGGACCAAAAGCTGCACTTGACGCCTTCACTTGCGCCCCTGAGTTAGATTGCTGCCTTGTTTGCCAGTTGAATGCTTCGTTTGGCCACGATTGCTTCATAGCAGACTGGTCTAGTTTCCAGTTCTGCTCTGGGTCATACCATTGCCCCGTAGGTGACTGCTTGTTGACTGACTCTTGGCTCGCCGGATTACACTGCCCACCGTCCTTGGCATCACTCCTAATGTCTGTAGTTTACAGGACAGGAGTGAGATCAATGCAATATGTAACCAAGAGTCACCAGGGCATGTGGTGTGAAGTGCGATACAGGAAGTGCGATTACTCACTTCCATCATCATCCATTTCATCGAAGAACTTCAAAACCCATGCAGATTTTCAGCACCATCCAAGTTTGTCAGAACAACTGTGACAGTGATGAATACAGTAATAAGAAGAAAGAGAGACTGAAGTTTATGTGTCTTGTACCTCGGATAGCTGAATTGAAGTACATGGTGCTGCAAACAAGGCTGCCTCATCCATGGGAGGGGAAGGCAGACCCCCTTCTTCCTGATCCAGGCAAGAAGCATCCACTGATTGTGGTGTATGGTCTGTGAATTATTTCAGCTAGATTATATAGTAATCAAGGACAGAATAGGACGAACATAGCAGTGAAGAGTACATTGACTTCTGTATTCCTTACCTACAACAGGATCTCCATTGTTCACCCACTCATTAACAGTAGCCTTCCAGCCTCTAAAAAAATTAAGATCAAGTATAACATCAGTCAAACATGTAAATACGAGAAAGCTGCACAAGACCAAACTATGTAGTGTCTAAATGATTGCTAAGTAATATAGAGAACTAGATTTTTTTTTAAGAAAGGGACTGACTTTCATCAAATTAAAACCCCTATTACAACTGAGACCTTAATATAAAATAAAATTATAATGAAGCACAACACTAAGGCTTAAATCTTCATCTTCCTCGCGTCCGGCGACATACTCTTCAGGAAACTCTATGGAAGTACACCAAATCTGGACCCGAGAACCACAGTCTCTACCAACAGAAGACCCCATGAACATAGAGACCGTATAAGAGGCGCAGTATGCTTGACCATAATAGGGAGTAAAAGGCGCCGAGAGCACATCGACTGTATCTTCTGAAGGTTAAACTGAACATCAGATCCGACATTGCAAGCATCACCACCAGCAACCAGAAGGACAGATCCGCTGCCGCCAGTAGCACCGGCGGCCGAAAAAACGATCTCGCAGAAGGGGAAAAATAGATCCAATCCCTCCTCAAGAAGAATTATTTTAACATACCTTGATCTCAGGAGCATGCCATCATCAGAGATGATGACACATCCATCAATAATCTGGTACGAAGCAGGAAGCCGAATAGAAGATATTGAAGCGGCCAATCAAAACCTAACCCTAACCCTAATTATTATAGTGAAAAAAAAACAATCGAACAAAAAACCTAATAAAATAGTAAATCTACTAAAACGATAAAGCCCGTTCCTCCTCCTCACCGGCAGGAGTCCGGAGACAGGAGGAACGGGGTTAGGCGGCGGCAGAGGCGGAGTCGACCTCGGGAGAGGACGGCAGGCAAGAGGCGGCTGGTTAAATTAATTTCTTGTTGATGCGGCTAGTCCAGCTTGCCTGGGCTCGCTCGCTTAGTGTGGTGTGCCTTGGCTGCGACAGCTAAAGATGGCAACGGGTATAAAATACCCGCAAATCCGCGGATATCAAACCCGACGGGCACGGATTTGGGTCTGAGTTTGTACCCGCGGGTACGGGCGCGGGTACGACTCCAAACCCAACGGGTATTTTTAAATGGGTTTCAAAATTTCATACCCGAACCCGCAAACCCGCAAACCCGCTGACAGGTGGGTCCAATTAACCTTGTATATAAAAAATCTAGGGTCCAATTAACCTTGCATATTTATAATACTTTTGTTTTGAGGTGATGGATGTATTGTATGAGACTTTTATTTGTTGGTTTGGACTTATTTATTTACTATATTAAGTTTTGCTGTTGTTAAAACTGGATTAAATTCTTGATTTGCTACAGTTTGCGGGTACACGGGTGTGCCCGCGGGTACGCGGGTATCCGCGGATAGCGGGCGCGGGTATTATTTTATACCCGTGGCGGGTTGCGGGCGCGGGCGCGGGCACGGGTTTTTGCTTGCGGGTGCGGGTCTACGGATTTAGTATCCGCGCGGGTTTTACCCGTTGCCATCTTTAGCGACAGCACTGGGCCAGTGGCGCATGGTGGTAGTGCATATTTTTTTTTATGTTTTACTACACGAACATTATGAAATACCTTCAGCTATACCTAATTTTTTCCTGTATGGAACAAGAACTAGACATTTTTGGGCAAGCTAAGGAAAAGCGCAAGCAGCTTACTCAATGAGCGAACGGACGAGTTGCCGAATCTGCTTCGAGCCATGCTTACGCAGCGGTTTCACAGCCATTCCAATCTCAGTAGCCTATAGAAGTGATTCGAGAGATATGAACAAAACGCACAAAGAAGAGTTCACCAAGCACACGCAGCAGCGGCAGTTTCACTTTCGTCACGGCTCACCCTGATAGCGTCCACCGTGAATTCCAGCTGTCCCAGCCTCCGGAGAAGCTCGAGCAGCTCGGCCTCTGACTGCAGGAGAGTTGAACAGACAGCAAAGTCGATCAGAAGGGATTAATGCCAACATCAGCAAATCAGAAACAGAATCAGCAAACAGGGGAAGCAATGGTGGAAGAACCTTCTTCTCTTGGGCATTGGAGAGAGCCGCCTTGACACGGAACGCCTCGGCGACGACGTCGTCATCGCTGCTGTTCCGCGGCGCGGCGCCGCCGCCGTTGTTGACGACCTCGGCGCGGTCGGAGCTGCAGAGGCTGGGCACGCTGCCGGCGCCCTCGGGGAGGAGGAGCAGTGGCTGCTGCTGGCCCCGGGCGGGGTGGTGCCCCGGCGGCGCCTCCCCCGGCGCAGGCAGGGCAACGAGGAGCGCGGTGTAGAGACGCTCGGCGATGGCGTCGCGGCGCGCGCGGAGGGCGTCGGGGTGGTCGGCGGCGGCTACTCGGATGGCGGCGTCGATGGCGTCGAAGATGCTGGCCCGGGCGCCGCTGAAGAAGCCCCGCCAGTAGTCCAGCGACGCCGGCTGCGGCTGCGGCGGCGCCGCCATCCGAGCCAAGATCGGCCGCCGCCGCCGCCGATCAAACCAACGCTCTCCCTCTCTCTCTCCTTCCTTTCTTGAAGAAAGATTGCAGTGAATCAAGGCTGGTTCCTTTTTTTAATATAATCTAATCTAATCTTGGCAGTTTAATGGCAGGCGTTTTTTCTTGATCTCGCGGTTCCAGGCCGAATCCAATGGAACAACCCCACGAGGAATTAGTGTTGCAAGAAAACGGCGAGCGATCCGTCAATTCAATCAATCAAAGGAAGAAAGAAGTAAAGATGGGAGATGGGAGAAGGCAGGTACGGCTTCCTTTCTTGGGCAGCGCGATCTGCGTCTCTTTGGTAATGGCGCCGCTGTATCTGTCTGTCTACGCCAACCAAAGCTGAGGGAGGGAGGGAGGAGGTGGAGGCGGGGAGCTGGAGGTGGTGAGGGAGACGATGGAGAGCGACAGCGACGGGGTTGGGTGGGAAAGCACGGCTGCGAGCGAGGATGGCGATGGCGACGGCGATGGCGAGTGAGAATAGGAATGCAAATGCGAATGGAATGGATGCCGCAATCCAATCCAATCCAGATTCCGGTGGATTTTCCTCCCTTCACGATGCGGATTCGATGCGAACGAAGCAAATTCTGGGGGCGTCATCGACTAGTTGGTTGCGCACTTTTGCATGCGCTCCTGTTCCTGCCCTGGGACACTTCGGTGAATGGGCCGGCCAATTCTGTCTACTGCTGGCCCAATGATTATGCAGGAAAGATTATAATTAATTAAAGCCCATATAATCATTGGGCCAACTGTAGATTTTGTTGGACCTCGGTCGTTTCCCGGAACCCTAGTTCGATGAGGTGGGCCGGCCAATGAAGCGAAGGTGGGCGGGCTCTTTCTTGCTATTTTCTCTTAAACAAAAAAAAAAAATTGAGACATGAAGCGAATGAGGGGGAGGGACTCTCAAGACAACTTCTGGATTCTAACGAGAAAAAAAAAAACTCAAGACAACTTCTTTAGAGATGCTCTAACCTACCTTTGAAAAGTAAAACACTCATTGGGTAAGTGTTTTGACTTGCTACCTTTTTTTTGGTAAAGGCAGTACATAAGTTGTCGAATTTGGATCTTATTTTATCACGTTGATGTGAAGTTGCGAAGGATATCATGGATCAAAATGAAAACATATTAAAAGATCAATGCATTCATAGTTTGAAAAACGGACAAATCCCTTCTCAGTATCATTTGAATTATTGTATTACAAATTGTTGACTACCTAAAAGGATCCTTTTCAGACACACGAGGTGTGTAGTGGCTAGGTTGTGATGCCATTAAGGTATACACCGGGCGTTTGACGGTGATATGTGCAGTGGTTGGGGATTGATGAAGAACGACTTTAGATCAAAATGTTCTTGCTTCCGACCACAGCAGGTGAAGTCGCGCCAAAGGTTACACGGCACAAATTGGCATCATATCCACCACAAAAAAATGAATTAATAATTGCACGTAAAGTCATGCCGCGCCACAGTTTCGATAGTAACCAAACAAAATTCTTGTTTCACGCTACTACATAGACGAACATCCGTGGCGTTGCCCAAAGACACTCAGTGGCGGGCTTTTTTTTCGTCCGCTGCGGTAAATCCCACGATTTATCGCAGCGGACACATTTGATTTATCGTAGCGGACTCTTCTGCCCGCTGCGGTAAATCGATTTACCGCAGCGGGCATCTTAAAATGTCCGTCACGGTAAATAGATATTTTTCGTGGCGAACATGTTAAGATACCCGCTGCCGTAAATCGATATACCGCAGCGGGCAACATAAAAGACCCACCACGGAAAATCCTGCGGCCCAAAAGGCCCATGGCTAGGCCCGATAGGCACCTCCATATAATAGCGCCGGGTTAGGCTTTTGCTTCACTCTCTCCACCTCCCCAGCCGCGCCCCCATCCTCCCCCTTCCCCCGTCGCGCTCCTTCCTACAACGCGCCCCCCACTCTCTCCCCTTCCTACAACGCGACGTCCCACTCTCTCTCCGCCTCCCTCCCTCTACTCTCTCCCTCGTCGCGACGGCCATCCCTGCACCAGCGTGAGGCGGAGCGGCGCGGGACGGCGCGAGGCCGCGCGCAGTGCGCATCGCTAGGCGGAGCGTCGGGCAACCGTGGGTGTTACTCGGGGCGTGAAGTGGAGCGGCGTGAGGCTGCGCGCGGCACGCAGCGTGTGGTGGAGCACGACACGAGGCGGAGCACCGGGCGACGCTGGATCCGCACGGGGCGAGGCGCTATCCAGGCTTTTTCTTTTTTTTTGTTTTTTCTTAATTATTTACCGCAGCGGGCATTCTAATGTGCCCGCTGCGGTAAATCAATTAACCGCAGGACGGACGCGTTTGCCCGCTTCGGAAAACCTATGGAATGTAACACTCTGGTGTTAAGCATGCATAATCATTCGCATTCTTAAGCATAAGCATCATTATGCATAGCATTGATGAAAAGATCGATCGTCATTTCATGTATCATGCTTGATTATTCGAATTTTGCTTGCCTTTCATATGAATTGAATATGTGGTATGAGTGTTTGGTGTTGGATGACCCCTAAGGTAACCTAGACATGTTTAGGACACCAAATTAACCTAGGTTTATGTTTATGGTTTTGGCTAATTAAGTTTTGTTGTCATGGTTGACCAAGGTGGACCATGAGAGTAGTTTTGTTTGACTGAATTGGAAGTGGTAGCTAGAGTGCTTGCATGTGTGTGCACCCTAAATGAAGTTTGTAGAGAATTTTATAAGGAACAAAATTTGTTTTTACCACTTTTCATGAAAATGCTTGGAAGGTGTTCAAAAATGTTGAAAAATGGCAAAATTCGGGGCTGATTTTCCATTTTGGGAATTTTTAAAAGGTATTTTAATTGGATTTTTGTATTTCAAAATCTAGGCAGAATCTGGTAAAACTTCTTTAAGATGAAATGTTCTACTCTTCAAAAGCTACATTTCATCTATTTTGAGTTTTTGCTAATTCGGCTTAGTTTAAGAGTTGTTAAGCAGTAAAGTTTGTTCTGATTTTATGGAAATAGCATTTTGGTGACGGCTGTACCCTGGCCGTCAGGAAAATGTTCGGCCACCGCCCATGTCGCCCAGCCCGCACGCTCCGCGTGGCGCGCGTCGACCGGCCGTCTGGGGCGGCAGCGGCCGTTCGGACAGGTTAAAACGAGGCGCCCGCTCTCCCTCTCGCTGTCCCCTCCTTCATTTTTCCTCTCCCTACTCCTTCCCGCAGCGCTGCAAGCTCTCGGCCGCCGCCGCGCAGCACCGAGCTCGCCTCGCCGCCGTTCAAAATTCGCCGCCTTCAGCCACGCATTGACCCGCTGAGCCCCACAATCGGACGCGCCCGAGCCCGCTACACTTTCCTCCACCCTCGCCTCGGCCGGTTGCTCCAAGGTATACTCGAATCGACGCGTTTTCTCCCCGGCCGCCATTGCCGCACCTTGGCTTCACCGTGGTCCCGCCGCTCTGGCCATCCTCCCTCGCCGTTAGGGTGCAAATCAGACGCGTCGTGGTAGATAGCTGCTAGGACAATGGTCAATGGCATCGATTAGGGTTTCATGGGGTCGGATTTCCGTCGGGCCGCCGCGCGGAGTGCCGCCGCTCCGCCGTGCTCGAGCTCCGACCACCTCCAGCCGCTCCCTCCCATCTTTAGTACCCTCGATGGATGCGCGCTACTCTCCTCTCTCTTCTCCGCCGGTTGGTGACGCCGGAGCGCCGCCGGGACGGCCGGCCGAGCCTCACCGCCGACGAGGACCTTCGGGTTAGAATTTAGGAAACCCTAAGGTTCTCGGTGTAAAGCTGCCAGACACAGGGATTTACCGGTTAGGGCTTGGTTGGTTTCTGAAAATGTCAGGGTCCCCAGTGTAAAGTGTCTTTTTCTTTTTCTTTTCCAGAATAGATTTCAGATTTTGTTTAAAGCTTTGAAAATTCATAACTTGCTCATTTTTCATCCAAATGAGTTGGTTCAACTTGCAGTATTTTTCTTATGAGATGATCTATGCATAAAAAATATGAAATGGGGAATTTGTGAAACTTTTCTGTATAGCTTTATTTATCTCTATTAATTGTATTTATCTTAGGAAATGCATAACTAATTTTTTGTTGCTCAGAAAAATGTGAGACCAAGTTTGTTAGTCTTCTTATGTCATGCTCTATCTGTGAAAAATATTATTAGGCTATGTCATATGTAAATTTTGCTATGTCTAGTTATGGTGCCTATTTGCATGTGATGATAAATAATTCATAATAAATAATGTATAAGGAATTTGTTCATGAAACTTTTTGGAGAGTGGTTTTATGTCAATCTAGAGCTAATTATGTTCTGAGATCTGTTGTTTGATATACTTTTATGTACAAAGTATTTTATGCCCCTGGAATTGTGCTGCCTTGTCATTTTTGTGCAGGATAAAGTACTTACTGTTTTGACTTGAAATTTTTATGGTAGTCTTTATTTGGTATGATTAAGCTTCTGTAATTTTTACAGAATTTTCTAAGTAGTCTAAAGTCATGTTGTAGTTATACCCTGATTTCCTTCGTTTATAAATAATGCTTTAGAGTTATCATTTCATGTGTGTAAAAAGGATTTTTATGCTATTCATGATATGTATGATCTTCTATTGATTGTGGTTCAGTAGAGTGTAGTGTGCAAAACCATGGTTGTTTATAATTCTTTATGGTGTGCGAGTAAATTGTAATGCGAGGCTTATTTGGAGATTTATCGGTAGAAGAGAATGCAGATGACATGTGCTTATCATACATGTTTTCAAATATCATATCATTCATCTTAGCTGAGCATTCATTTACCATCACCATCACCATCAGCATTGTCAGAGCTCGAGACGGTAGTTCCCGGAGCACCAGGAGAGGAAGGCCAACAAGAAGCTTTGGTTCGGGAAGCAGCAGCAGAAGAGGATCTCGAAGCTGATCTTCCGGAGTGTCCCGACCACCAGCCAAGTGCTTTTCTGAAAGGCAAGCCCCGGAGCATTCTCCCTGTGGTTTGCAAAATATTTAACTTGAGTCCTTTACTTGTTTGTTGCATTAAGTTATAGGCGTTGTTTTATACCGTTGCTGCATTACTTATATTCCTTGCCACTGTTTATACTTTAACCCTGTTAGGTTCAGGTACGATTATTTGCTTAGCCCTGCTTTAACTAGATCGGTAGAAGTCGGGTGATTTCCTGTCATCCGCGAGTTATAGGTGGTAACTCGGATGGTTGAATAAATTGTTATCTTAGATAACCATGTGGAGATAATAAATCGAGACCGGGCGGGATTGGAGTTGAGAATGAACTGGAGGTTCAATGTGGTTTATCCCGTCTGTGTCGAACTAGGACCCCGTCCGTTGTACGTCCTCAAGTCATATTGAATTTATGCCTCACATTTAGCTGGAAGGATAAGTCGTTCCGACCGCGAAGCCTAATTTTGATTTGGGCCGGGAGTCGACCTGCTGTACGCATCGCATTGGTGAAGATGGGGGACCACGGGTTACGCGGTTGTAAGGCCTGAATATAGCATGGTGTGCCCTGCTGGCAGCCGGACGGTGCCCGGATGTGATGGTACCTGTTGATCTCGTGTTTTTCCTGAATTGGATGTCGGTGACCTGTAGCTCACCGTGGCTGGTGAGTGTGGTTTGTGTGAGGAGTACCCGTCAGCTGGTTAGTAATCGATTATAATCGCCATCGTTCCTGGACAGTGAACACTTGACTTGAGCAGCGGCATCGTAGTAAGAATTTGAACAAGAGATGAGATGGTTGAGCTGTTGAGACGGAAAGATACTCAACCGGGAATGGTTACTTTCTGTTGAATAATTATTACCATGCTTGTTTAGTACAGGTGCTAATATAGCATGATAAGGTTAATCAGATTAAAATACATTGCTAGAAGGTTCTTATTAATTGTTTCTTAATGCAAGCTTTTCCGCAATTTTAAATGAGTCAGCTATCCTACTTATACAGCCTTGCATACTCCTTGGAGTCTCTTTTATTTTAGTTTATGACGGGTAAGTCTAGCTGAGTACATCCTCGTACTCAGGGTTTTATTTTCCATGTTTTTGCAGATGGTGAGATGCTTTATGGTTATTGTCAGAACTGTTTCTATCCCGCCTTGGGAGATGATTAGACCTTGGGCATGGTCCCTCTTCTCGACTTGATGCTTTTGCTGGATGTGGACCAAGGACCTGGCACTGTATTTCAAATGTGTGTGTGTGGTATTTGAACTTAAATCGCTTCCGCTTTTATTTGAATTTGAACTTGGTTTTGTAATAACTCTATTCGTACTCCGATGATGTTTTAAACTATGTGCGAACTGTGTACTTGTGAATGGAACCGCTAAACTATTACGATCTTGGTCGTGCCGAAAAAGTTTAAATTTCACGGACTACCGGGTTTATTAGGTCTCAATCATATGATTTGCTGAATACAATGGCGGATTATGTGCTTGTGCTCTAATAAATTGGTCGGTTCTGTCACATGGAATCACATGAAGAGATGGGAAACACACACACACATGGTAAACATCTTTACTTGAAACAAAAAAAGCATGGCCTAATGACCAGAAAAAATCCGCTACATAATATACCCTCCCCTCCGTCCTCCCGACCAAAAGATAGCGTTCACAGCTTTCAGGATCAGGCATCAGCAAAATACTACCAAGGCCATGTTTAGATCCCTCCAAAAGTTATAATTTTTTCACTCTCTCTCCATCACATCAATATTTAGCATTAAATATAGATAAAAAAATAACTAATTACACAGTTTAATTGAAAATCACGAGATGAATCTTTTGAGCCTAGTTGATCCACGATCGGACAATATTTATCAAATAAGACGAAAGTGGTACTATTTATCGGGTTTTTTTTTCCACCATCTAAACAAGGCCCAAAGGTGCCGGTCCTCTCCTCTTTAAAGAACATCTGGTAGCTGGCAAAGGAAGAGAAACTTGAGCAAACACACATCTCTTCATGTGATTCCACAGGTAAAAGCACCCAGTTGCCGAAAAAAGGAGGACGACAACACTGTTATCGAGCCCTTTTTGTTTGAGGTTCCTGAACCCTCTCAATGGTTTCGAGTATATTGCATCGTCCTCTCTTCATCACACGGCATACGCTTCTCTAACGAGTGTCGGGAGACTGCAATTGATCTGAGCTTGGAAGGTTAAGTGAATTAGTTCCAGGCGGCCATTTTAACTGACGATAGACGACGTTACTGTAGTAATGATGCTTCCCGCTAGGCGCTAGCTATTATCGCCTCGATCTGAAAAGGTGAAACATGAACGTGCCGTGTCGATCTTGAGAGAGAGAGCATTCATCATTCGTTTGGGCCACGCCGTGCCCGTGCGTGCTGCATCTGCATGCATGTATACATCCGTTGTAGCAAAATCAAGAATAATTCCTGCCAATGTAGCCGATAAATAAATGCTGGGTGGATGGTAGACGGATCAGCCGATGGATACCGTCGATCTCCGTGTGTCCTTGGTGGTTGGGTTGGATGAGTTCCTTTCCGAGCCATGATGATGATGATGACGACGACGTGGATGGTGGTGGCCCTTGCGGCCGACTGCATGATCGACACACTCCGACGAAATCACGAAATCACCGACGGATCGGTGCGCTTCTTAATTGGGTCGATTAGCTAGTTAAGTTAGCTAGCTAGTCAGGGCACGCATCATGTCATCGCCGCCGTGCCTTCCATCGCAAGATACCATAGTGTCGTTGCTGATCACTGATGGGCGGGTCGATTCGACAGAGTCACAGTGCAAAATGCATCTTCACGTTAAACCTAATTAATCTCTTCTGTGTACGTACCGTAGCTGCTAGTAGGAGCTAGAATTAGCATGTTGCTTGGGCTTGCTGCCTTGCTGGACAGGTAGGTAAGCAAGGCTTTTATTTTTTTTTAAAAAAAAAAATCTCCGACGAGTTCGGTGAGTGATCATGTCGAGTTGTTGCTTTGTCGGTCCCTGGCCTCCGCTATTTGCCTGCATTGGAGTCCACGTGCTATGTTAATTAATCACTGTACGTATACAGGGTCTCGGTTCTTATCTATGGTTTGGAGTTAGCCATAGGGTTTAGAGTTTAGGACTATTTAATCGCTGCTGGGGGGGCGTTAACTAATCTGCGAGCAGCCGCGGCAGGGCAGCGATTGATTAAGCAAGCCAGATCGAACCGGACAGGCCGTTAATCCCTGACAGCGACGGCGCCGCGACTGATCGAGCCCCACGATACGATACGATACAATACAATACAATACTGGGCAAATGCGAAGGGGGGCTCCGCGTAAAACGTCGTAACGGAATCTTCCCGCCCCCTCGTTTCCCCCGCACGGGACGGGGTCGTCGCAGGGCCTCTCGGGATGAGCGGCACTGCGGCAGGCACCGGCCTTCTTCTGCCTGCTGCTTGCTGCTCGCTGCCAGAGCTGGGTCCCCCCCTCGTGCATGTTCGTTCGTTGCTTTTATTGTTTCTGCGACGCATGCATGGTCACTGTCGCTACACACTAAGATTATTATTAATTAGAAAGAAAGATGCACAGCACGTTGTGCGGTGTGGCCCTAGCAAAAGAAACAAGGGAAGAGAGAAGGCGAGCGAGCGAGCGCGCGAGGCGCCAGCAGAACCCGCGCAGAAAAGCAACCACCCCCTCCGCCCGCCTCCCCCGCTGGCCCGCCCCGCCCCTCGCCCTCGCGAGATCCGTAATCTCGCCGCAGGTTCCTCGCCGGCCGGAGCGTCCCTCATTGCGGCTCGTGGGGCTGCCAGTTCGGCGGCCAGCTGCTGCTGTGAGTGAGTGCCGCGACTCGATTCGAGCTCTGCTGCCTCCGGAGCCGCGGCCAAGGCGCGCGCATTGAGAGGGTCAGTTACCTTACCTCTTAGTATCAATCAGTCACCATTAGTTCCTTCCCCCTACGCTGATTTTGGCGTGCCTTTTTCTTAGCCTCGATTGGCGATTTGTTTGTTTGATGCGCGTATGGTGTATGTATGGATCTCTCCGCTCTGTGTGTTGTTCATGTTCATCATCATGGAGACACTTTGTTCGCTCCACCCCTTGGCGGCTTGGGTTGCCAGCGTAGAAGACGATTGATGCATTTCCGCGGAGCGGTTGGGTGGTTACCCCTGCCGCCTGCGACGGGAATGGGATGCCGTGCGGGGTCCGAATTAGTTCAGTATACTACAGCTGGACTCCTGTTGTTTATACTGTTGGTTGATGATTGGGGGGCCGCCCCCTGTAGAGCTTGCGAATACAAATAAATACTCGTCTACTTGCATTGCACTCTGGGCCTAGTAGGACTAGTATAAGCTCCGTTTGTTTCGTTTTCGTTCCCAAGCATTTTGTTTGCTTGGTCTAAGCATATACCAACTTATCTTCGGGTCTACGCCAATCATTGTACTAGCGTACTACCGGAGACGAAAAATAGCTCTACTGGCTACGCTTGCTAACCGAGGTTCTTGTAATCTTGTGTTGATAACAATAAAAAAGCAAAAAGAAATATGGAGTAAGCTCCAATTGGATGCCACATCTACGGGCTAAGCAACTCAATAGCTCTGATTGCTTGTCGTGCACTTACTTATGCTCTACCAATGCGACGTAATGTACTGCTATTTCTTTCTTTCAAGCCAAAAGGTCCTTACAGCTGAAGCTGCCACGGTTTATGATTTAGGCTGTCCTCGACTTTTATTGTCTCCGTATGACTTCACATTTGGTTCTTGGTTTCGTAATTTGTTTGACTTTCTACATGTGGAATGAATGAGGTAGCGATGGGAATCTGTCATGTGAGGAAATTCTGACCTTCCGTGTCACTAGATGCTGCTGTCTCCTGTTTACCGTCACCTCTCTAGCAGTCTAGCTCTTTCTGTGCTACCAAACACTTGCGTTTCCCTAACAAACAATGGTGGCGCACTCCCAACTGTAAAGCAGGGATGCTTTTCTTATTCACTGATAAAGTTGCATTCCCCCCGTCCCCTGTCTGTCCTTTTTTTGTGAATTTCAAGAAAGCGATGCCAAAAGTGCCTGGTTCCAATCTGGTCTTAATTTCAGATCAGTACTCGAATTTGCTGTTAAGGGTTTTTTTACACATTAGTACATTATATTATATGGATTCATGCTGCATTATTTGTCTAACACTTGCAGGTTGCAATCATTTGATATCCATTTGTTTGCTGCTAGAAATTCAACCTTTTGTGACCATCTTTGTGAGTGCCTATTTTTTTTCCTTTTCTTCTGGTGCGTATTGTTAAAGGAAGTGTTTGAACATTCTATTTTTTCTCTCTCTTGAGAATCCGCCTTTTGTTTCCTTGTTTTATTATCATCTCAAAGATAAGCTCAATTGATGTTTATCATTTTCTGCACGCAAGCTGTACGTGGTGGAAACAATTAGGTCATAATTTAGTTCCTATCCAGCATGTATCCACCTTTATATTCTTGGATTCCATTGTGCAAGTTCTGCTGTTTGGTCAATATCCTTTTCTTTATGGCATGCTTTTTAGCAAGAGAAAACATGAAATGGCAAAAAAAAAAAAAATCCAATTAGCATATATAAATGGGTAAACTCTGAATTTCACAATAACAGTTGTTTGTTTTGTGCACCAGGATTGAAGGGTATTTGGATTGAAGGGTATCTTATAGATGACGAAGGCAGCAACTCTTTATGGGAGCAAGACACAGAGCGATGCCCTGCGGCCAGGGCCATTGCGTCCGGCAAATATTATCAGAAATAAATTTCCCACATACAAGAATGGTTCAAATGGTATAGTGATCAAGCTGGCTGATGGTCCAGAAATGCCACCTCTCAAGGAGATCGTTGCAAAGGAGACTGCAGATCTACTTGATCGCCGTCAGCGTCTCTCTGTCCGTGAACTTGCGATGAAGTTTGAGAAGGGACTCAACACTGCCACACTGTTGTCGAATGAGGTTCAGACCCGTTCATTTCAGTGTATTTGTACCAGTTGTATTTAAATTGATTCAATAACATAATACCACTTTTCATACTTCGGCTTATGTGTTCCTTGATGAATGTAGTGCTCCAATAATTGTAAGCTTGACCAAACATATAACACTGAATATTTTGTTTGACTTGCACAAACTGGCAGGTTAAATGGAGGCAAGTAGCTTTGCTGGAGCGGGATATTCTTTTGAAGAATCTAAGGAGTGTGTTAGAGTCACTGAGAGGTCGAGTGACAGGCAAAACTAAGGATGAAATCGAGGAGTCTATATCTATGGTTGGTTTCTTCATATTCTTTTGCCAATTCATTGGGTTTACCTTTCCCCTTGACATATATATATTTAATATCATGTCTTATAAAGGTATTATACATTTCTTGAAAACAAATTGTTCTCCACCTA